>VZQC01011398.1:2474234-2703613 GCA_009823505.1 Rhizomys pruinosus | reverse complement strand
TTATTATTATTTATTTCTGTATGTGTATGAATGTACTGTCTGCATGCAAGTCTGTGCACCCGTGTCGTGCAATGCCGCGGAGGTCAGAAGAGGGTCTTGGATTCCCCTGGAGCTGGAGCCCTCCTGGAACTGGAGCTTTAGACGGCTCTCGGCCGCCATGTGGGTGCTGGGGATCGAACCCGGGTCCTCTGCTAGAGCGGTCGGCGCTCTTAACCGCTAGGCCATCTCTCCAGCCCAGCATATTGTATTTTCATTAAGCCAGTTGAATTATATTAACATTCTCTAGCAATGGTCAATTCTTTCTGAGAGAAGAGATTACTCTGACAATAACACAGCCTCTCAGCAAGCCTACTAAGTGAATTCAGCCCAGGGATCCATTTCATAGCACACTACCTTATCTTCTACATATCTGAAATCATATAAGGTATGTATGCTGGAAACCTAAGAATAGAGTCATTATCATCATTTTCTACAGAGCTAATTCTCTCACAGAGTTCAAATTAGGAGCTAGCTAGTAACATTTGGCCACTCTAATGAGTCAAAATGTGAAAAAATTTCAGTCTCTCCAAAGTATTATTGGTTGGAAAATGCCAGCAAGAATCATGACTCTTGCTCTAGTATGCTATTAAAGAAAGGAAAGCAGCATTTCAAAATAAGTAGTATGTTTATACTTTCCCAACCGTGGAAAACAGGTCTGACCTGCAAAAATATTCTGTTCAATAAGAAGTGAACTATGGAATCAATTTAATTAAATACATAATGATCTTCCTTAACAGCTTTTTCCACTTTAATAATTCTGTACTCATGTCTCATACACAATAAGTTTAGTTAGGTTTTTCTGGAAATCTTAGAACAGTATTAGTTATGGGTTCTAATAAAATGCATATCTGGGGCCTGTTGAAGTGGCACACACCTTTAATCTTAGCACTTGGGAGGCAGAGGCAGGCAGATCTCTGAGAGTTCAAGGTCATCCTGCACTACACAGCCAGGCATGTTGGTACACATCTGTAATTCCAGCACTTGGGAGGCTGACATAGGAAGATCATGAGTTAGAGGCCAGTATGGACTACATAACAACCTTGAGGCCACACTCAAAGTAGCTAGAATTAATCTCTCCCCCCCCCCAAGAGACTGGTATCAACAAGACCTGAATCATTCAGTCACCAAAAACTAACCTGAATAAAGTACCCTGTAATGGAAACACCATGTAAAATTTCTCTGTGTCATGAGACACTACATGTGCTAACTCCTTTGTGATGCTTATGTAGAGAATGGAGGAAGCTCATATCCCAGTGTCACACATTAGAAAGGCAATACATTCACTGTCATTACTGCCTATCATTTCAATTAAAAAGGAAGGAGTCAGATCACTTCATTCAGGCATAAGAGAGTGCAGAAGTACATTACCGTTAACAGGTTCAAGGCTGGGATCCGTTGAAAGGATACTTGATTATATTGCTTAATGTTTTAAAATCTGAAAAATAATGAACACCAATAAATGCCCCTTTAAATTAGTTTAAAGGCTCTGGCTTTCTTATCTCACCTACTCTGCAGTGAGCCTCTTGGGCGAACAACAATACCAGCAAAACCGATTTCTATGTAGCTTAATCATAAGCATGACATACCTCACTTTGCTATATTCTAGTTCTTTTTTTTTTTTTTTTTTTTGTCTCCCTGTAGCCCCAGCTGTCTTGGAACTCATTCTGTAGACCAGGCTGGCCTTGAACTCACAAAAGATCCGCCTGCTTCTGCCTCCAGAGTGCTAGGATTAAATGCATGTGCCACCACGCCCGGCAATATCTATTTCTTCTTTTTTTTACTTTGTTTTCACATTGGGGCATAATCACCGATTTCACTGCACTTCTGTATTAAAACACTGACTATAAATTTTAGTTATTACAAAAATGATCACCCAGTTTAAAAATAGCACATCAGACTTAAGGCAAATTGCAGATTGAAGGCATTAAAGTAACAACATTGTGCTCTGATTTTGAAACATTACACATGATTATTTGCAGTTTTTAAACATCTAGGATAAAATATGATAGACTAGAACAATGTTAACATCACAAAACAGATTATTTTCAAATTTTCTCATTACTGTCTTCTTTACATTAACAATCCTGAAAGCAGCTCATCATTCTTTGTAGTATGTTATTCAGCACAAAATGAATGTATTATTCTCCCCTCTGAGCCATTGGAAATAATTCCAGGTTAATACTCAAGATTCTCATTTTCTTCTACTGTAGTAGAAATAGGCCAGTCAAACATACATCATATCAAAATGCATTCATACTCCTCCAAAAGAAATCATATCTTCAGTGAACAACTATCCTGTGACAATGAATTATTGAAGGAACAATTGGCATTAATGAAACACTGCTATTGGACAATATATGCATTCAAATCTGCATAAACAATTGCTATAAACTTCATTAAAATTCCTTATAAATCAGATGAACTGAATTTAGAGGAAAGCACATGAATCTACAGTTATTCTCAAAGAGCTTCAATAACAGTAATACAAATGTTTCTCTCTTTTTTGGTATTTTTGAGACAGGGTCCCCCTTTATTCCCAGCTGACCTGGAACTCATGTAGACCAGGCTAGCCTTGAACTCACAGAGATCCGCCTACCTTTGCCTCTTGAGTGCTAGGATTAAAGGCTTGTGCCACCACACCTAGCAAAATGTTTCTAACTAATAGTTAAGTCTACCAAAATAACACATACAATTTCACTGAAATATAGAAATAATTTAGGTAAGTTCTTAAAAGTTCTTTTCTATAATATTCTGCATTGGCATCCTGTCTAAATGGAACATTTTGTTTTATTAATTATCTATTACTAAAAAAGATGTGATGTCTGGAAATACATTTTTCACTCCTTAAGAATTAAAAAAAGATACTTCTAATGCATACACTTTAGGAGCTCCCAAGTTGTATATATGCAAAACATTTTTATATACTTGCATGTGATATCTCTTAGGGAAGTTCTGACACAGCTTGAATATTTCTGTGTTAATTCACACTATGAAGACTTTGACAGTGAAATAAATAAGATTTTAATAAAATTCTGTGAAACTCTTGCTCACTATGAAATTTCTCATGTATCCTAAGAGATGAGCTAAACGGATAGATAGCTAAAACTACTTTTAGGGTTGGGATTTATCTAAATTAAGGATTCTGTTGTATTTGATAGAAAAACGAAAACCTTTATCAATCTTTAAAGTTCTAGCTTCTCACACTTAAAATTTTTTTATATTGAATTAAAAATAAAAATAAAAAAAAAAAAAAAAAAAAGAAAGCCACTTAAATTCCCACTCATAGGAAGTTGGCCAAGTAACTTTTGGGATCTTACACATAGTGGAGTACTATGCTTCTGTAATAAAGAAGAAAGATACTATCTTCTTGGTATGAAATAATCCACGATATTTTTTGAACTTCCTTAGTATGGGAGGGGTGGGGTGACTGAACATATGGAGGTAAATGCCAAGTGCTCATGCCATAGCAAACACATGGAGGTCAAAGGACAACTTTGTGGGTCTCTCCTACCATGGGGTTTAGGGAATAAACTCAGGTCATTGGGTTTGAGAGGCAAGCACTTTTACCTGCTTAGCCATCTCACATCCTCTAGGATATATTAAGTGAAACAAGTATGTAAGCAAGATGTTATAACATGCACCTGTAGTCCAAGCTGTTCTAGAGGCTGAGTCAAGAATATTAAGGATGAGCCCAGAAGTTTGAAGCCAACCTAGATAACACAACATAATTAGAGCTCTTCTCAATAAACAAGCAAAGTACAAATGTGTGTCTATATCTGAATGTATGTGTACTTGACAGTTTAGAATAGGAAATACATGGGAATAAAATGTGTATTCACTTACCATTTGAAAAAAATATATAGGAAGGATAAAGTGGAGTGTAGTTTGAGTATAGGGTGGCATATAGAGAGATATTGGAGTATAGGAGAACCAGGAAGAGTAACATTGACTTAAGTGTTTGTTTCTCCAACAAATACAAGTAAACTCTGGTGTGGGGGTGTAAGTTAGTAGTGGAATGCTTACATAGCATGTACAAGGTCCTGAGTTTGATTCCCAGTACTACAAAACCAGAACAGCAAAACAAGGGGTAGTCTTTTACAGCTCAGTCTGTAAAAACACATACTGCAAGACCTGAGTCTGATTTATAGCATCCCTGACAAAAAGCCATGCTTGTAATCCCAGTGCTAGGAAAGATGGGACAGCCAAGTTCCTGGGTTCACTAGCCAGCCAGTCTAGATGAATCAGCAAACTCCAGGCTCAATAAGGGACCCTATCTCAAGAAATAATGTGAGCTCATTGTGGTGATGCATAACCCCAGCACTACCAACCTACCTGGGCTACAGAGTGAGTCCAAAGCCAGCCTGGGTAAGACCCTGCTAAAAAGATGTAGCTCAGCCGGGCAAGGTGGTGCACGCCTTTAATCCTAGCACTTGGGAGGCAGAGGCAGGCAGATCTTTGTGAGTTCAAGGCCAGCGTAGTCTACAGAGTGAGTTCCAGGACAGCTGGGGCTACAGGGAGACCCTGTCTCTAAAAGACCAAAAAAAAAAAAAAAGGAAAAGATCAAACCTCTGCATCATATAGAAGAAGAAGGAGAGAGCAATCCCCAAAGAAGAATGATATTGATCAGATGCTTCAACAGGAATAATAATGAAAATTTCCCAACAAACATAAAAAGCAAACCTATACAAATACAAGAAGCCATGAAAACTCCAAACAGTACAGATCAGAAAAGAAACCTCTCATGGCCATATCATAGTTAAAACTCTAGATGCCAAAAAAAGACAAAATCTTTAAACAAAAACGAGAACCAGTTCTTTAAGAAACCACAAAACAACTATCTCAAAAAAAAAAAAAACATGAAAGCAAGAAAACGTTGGACCAGAGCATTCCCAGGGTTAAGGAGTATGATTCGCAACCCAGTTACCTATAGCCAGCAAAAATGTTCAAATTATAGTTGAAGGAGGAGGGAAAAAAAATCTTCCATGACATAAACCAAGAAGTGAAAGAGTACATGTCCAGAAACCAACCCTTCAGAGAATACTTGAGCAATTCAAAGACAAAAAAGGAGCAACTATCCCCGTGCACACTAGAAAAGAGAACTTATAAAAGCATAACTGCAGAAGTAGAACTTGAGAACCAAAAAACACAAATGGATAAAAGGTGAAAAGAAACAACAAAAACTATCAGTATACGAATAATAATTAATGGATCTAAACTCGGTACAGCCACTATGGAAAGCCCAGTGGTGGAGAACCTGTGAAGAAGGACTATTGGAAAATGAAACTTGCCACCATGACAGCCCAACCATACACTCCTGGCAATGATTAAACCACCAAGACTCTCCTTACTGCGAGATCACATCGCACAAACCATGTCTTACTGGCAGCTCTCTTCAACAATAGCAAGGAGCTTGGAAAACCAACCCCAAAAGCCCCTAAACTGAACGAAGAATGGATTAGAAAAATGAGGATTACACTACAATACACAATGGAGTTCTATAGGCAAAACAGTAAAGAGAAGATAGACATCAGAGAGTTTTTGCAGATAAAAATGTGATGCAATAGAAAAATGGTCCCATATAGTGTACAGTGAACACACACATACCAGAAAACAAAGTCCCAGCAAAACAAACATGAATGATGGTGGTCTCTACATCTGTGGATGGCTATGACACCAACATTAACCCAAATGTGTATGGCAAAGTGAGTCAATGTCAGTGTGATCTGAAAAAACTGTGCTCTTACATTGTTATCCCTTAAAAATAATAAACAAAAAGCCAGGCGTCGTGGCGCACGCCTTAATCCTAGCACTTGGAGGCAAGGAGACAGGCGATCGTGGGTTCAAGGCAGCCCTGTTCTACAAAGCAAGCCTTTCCAGGACAGCTGAGCTACAGGGAGACCTGTCTTGAAAAAACACCCAATATAATATAATAATAATAATAATAAATAATAATAATAATTCAAAAAAAGAAAAAAAAAGCAAAGCTATTTTAAGCATTATATTTTAATGGAACTGTATTTCACAGTTGTCACCATTTACCAAGGTCTAGACAAGAAGAGCTGTGGTCTTTAATATATTACTACCTAGGCCAACTCGTTGGATGAAGGAAGAACCCTTCAAGAATAGAATTACGTAAATATATAAAACAAAAATATACAAATAAACTAGACCTAATCACATGATTGTATATTCCTCCAAACAGCAACAAGAAAAGCCAAAATTTAAAAGTTTATATAAAGAAATACATCATACGCGAGTCTCTGCATTAAAATAGCCCTTGATATAAATCAACCTTGATTTACAAAAAAAACACAAAAACAAAAAAAAAAAAAAAAAAAAAAATAAAAAAGAAGATAAAGAAAAGTGAAATAGCCTTATTAAACATACCACCCAAACACACTCACGAGAGACAGCCAGCTCCAGGATAGACAACGACATCCCTTGCTGTGGAGTCAAAAGGCCCATCCTAGTCTCTACCCACTGGGAAGACATCCAGGCCACAGCTACGGACCCTAACAAAAAAAAGGCCAGAGACCAATGTTAACTACACAACACCATCCACCCCAAAAAAACACAAAACAAAAACACCAAAAAAAAAAAAAAAAAAAAAAAAAAAAACAAAAAAAATGTAATGATAAAGCACACAATCACCAATAATGTCTTAACAAATTATAACCGAACACAAAAAAAAACTAAGAGGATAAGACTCACATCCAAAAATACAACTGTGCTACCATTATAATGAACACAAGTCCAGCTATGTAATGTCCATAATAAGTCAGCCTCAGTAACCATGCATGTATGTAAATGATGAGCGCACTCTGCGCGGCTGCTAAATGAAGAACCTACCGTATAGAGACACCATTACTCTTGAAGCTCATCTAGATCTCATAATGACACAAATATTTGTGCCATCAGCTATTCCAGATAAACATTTAAACTAAAACCTGTAGGCAATTAACTTGATAATTTTATACAGTTTTTACTCTTCTTTTTATTTTTTTTAAAATCTAAATATATTAATAATATACAGAAACCTAAATTTCGAATATGTGATGAATGTACGTCTGCAATAAGGCAAAGTCTAGTCCATTGCCACCCGGATGATCGAATGCACCACTAGACCGGAAGATCAAGAAGAAGCCGGTCTTGATTTCCCACTGGAGCTGAAAGAAGCACTCCTGACCAAAACCTGAGACCCGATTTAAGAACGGCTCTAATACAGCAGACCCGCAACATGTGGCCGGTGCTGCAACCGGCCGACCTCGAACCCCAGGGTCCCATCAGCACAATAGAACGACGCGTCGGGCGCTCATTTAAACCCACGCAATAGGCCACTCTCCAGCAACAAAGACAAATATACAAATGTATTATACCCAAATTAAGCCAGAAAACCTTGAAATGAATATAACTTATTCCTAGCAACAAAATAGGTCACCACTCTCTATTCTCGACGAAAGAAACCGTAGATTACTCTAGACACACAACACAGCCTCCACTTCCAAGCCAAGCAAACCACTAAAGAATTCAAGCCACCAGGGAATCCATCCATTAAGCAACCACTACCAATTATTCTATCACATATAACTGAAAATGCATAATAGGTATGTATGCTAGGCCGGAAACCTAAAGAAATAAAGAAGATCGATTATCAATCATTTCTACAGACGATAAATTTCATTCTACAGCCCAACTAAGTCTCAACCAATAGGACGCTCACAGCGCTTCCCAGTAAACAATTGGACCAACTCTAATCGAAGTAACAAAAATGCTAGAAAAACCAAATTATCAGTCTCTCCAAAGTCATATAAAAATTAGAAAATATGGATAACATAACCACTGAACCAGCAAAGCAATCACTAGAAACTTCTTGCTCTAGATAATATGGCCTCATTAAAAGCAAGGCAAAAAGACAAAAGAACATTATCAAAAAACCAATAAAGTAGTATAATGTTCCCAAAATACTACTATCCCAAAACCGAAGAAAAACAGGTCTGACCTGCAAAAATATTCTGTTCAATAAGAACCAGAATAAGAACTATGGAATCAATTAAAATAAAAAAATCACATACAATAAATTGATTCTCATCCTTCAACAAAGCCTCATATTCGCCACTTTAATACATATCACTGTACTACATCGTCCTCAATCCCACCAATAATAGTTAGTAATAGGCTTTATATCTGGAAATCTACAAAACTCAAGAACAGTTCCCATAGCCTCCTAATGAGGTAACAATACCTACCACAAATGCCCAATATCCCTCGGCCAAGGCCCGTTGCAAAGTAAAGGCGCAACACAACACCTTTAATTCTTTACAGCACATTGGGACGCGCAGGGCAGGCAAGAACTTCACATGAGACGCTATCAAGCCGTTCCACTGCAAACCGATACACAGCCAGGCCATTGTGACCAACAACAATCTCAGTAATATCCAAGCACATATGACGAGAGGACTGAACCTAGGAAGAAAATCAATAGACACTTACGAGGCCCAGCTCCCTGGGACTACAAAAACAAACCTTGAAGCGCCAAGCCAACAATAACACAAGTAAGCTCAAAGGACCTTAAATACTCTCACCCCCCCACCACAGAGAGAACTGGGTAATCAACGAAAGACAATGATCATTTCATCACCAAAACCTCAAAACCCACCGAATAAAAAAAGTACCCTAGTACCATGGAAAACAACCCAATGTAATAATTTCTCTAACCTGTCCGCTCAACCTGACAGACACTACCATGTGCTACACTACCCTTGGCATACATCATATGTAAGAGAAGAACTGGAGGAAAGAATTCAAACATTACAGAGTGATCAAACACATTTAGAAAGCAAAATACAATCATCACTGATAACATATAACATGCCAATATCATTTAACAATTAAAAAAGAGAAGGCGAAAGTCAGCATCAACTCAATCATTCAGAGTAAGAAGAGTGACAGAAGTACAAAACCAACACCTTTACGTAATAACCACAGGCTTCCAAAAGGCCCTAGGGACTACCGTTGAAAACAGATACTTATATAATAATAGCTTAATAGTAGATCTACAAACAATCGGAAAAACTAAAAAAACACAAAATCCGTAACCCAACACATAAACAGCCCCTAGCTAAAATTTAGTCATTCACACACGGCTCTGGCTTAACATATAATCTCAACACCCTCTCTCAGCAGTCGAAGCCCTCTATAGAGAACACGCCACCACAACAACACCAAGCGAACAAACAAAACAATACCAGCACAAAACCGAATTTCTATGTTAGAACTTACAAATCATAAAGCACTGAACATCCAACAATCACTATAAATAGAATATTTCTAGATCATCTTTAATTTTCTTATTTTTTTGGTCTCCCCAGTTAACAGCCCCCCAACGCTGTCGTATGGCCAACTCATATCTGCGAACCAAGGGCATGGCCTATGAACTCACAACCAAAGATCCGCCTGCTTATGCCTCCAGAGTGCTAGGCCGACTTCACCACACTGTCGCTCGCCACCACGCCCGGCAAATATCTATATATACTTTCCTATAGTCTATTCTTACCTTGTTACCCAACATTCATATGGAAACCGGCATCCTAATCACCCGATTTACACAATGCAACTATACCAAAAATCCGATAAATCTCCCAAAACCACCACTGACTCATACAATTTTAAACGCTCAATAAATTAACAAAAAATGAAAAATCACCCCCACAAAGTATTATATAAAAAAATAGCCACATTCAAGAACTCTCCAAGGCAAAAATTCGCCCAGACATATGAGAGCAATACAAAGTAAACACCCAACGATTGTTGCTCCTAGACTCTACTTGCCACAACACATTAACAACAAAATAAAATTATTCTCCCAGCAAAGTATATTAAACAACATCAATAGCGAATTTACCAAAAATATGAACCTAGAAACAACTAACAGACATACAACAATTGTATAAACAATACACAGAAAAAACAAGAATAAAATATACAAAAATATTTACATACCCAAAATTACTGAATCTTCTTAAACATTAAACAATCCAATAGAAAGGCAGCCATAACAAATACAAATTCTTACTGATAAAAGCTATGATTATTCAGCACAAAAATGAAATTCAGTATTACTCCATTCCACAACTCTGAGACCAAATCTGGGAAATAATCCAGTGTTCATACTTTTCAAATAGTCTCTTACCCATATTTCATCTCCTAACTCCGCTAAGTAGCAAAAACAAAATAAGGCACAGTTCACCAACATACATAATATCAAAAAAATGCTCATTACATAAAACTCCTAACACAAAAAGAAAAATCATACAATTTAAAGAACACAAACCATATCCCTGTGACAAATGAATATAATTGACACAGGAACAATTAAAGGACCCACTCCACCAAAGAGCCCCAAACATCGCTAATAATAACCCTTTTAGACGACAATATCCATGCATTCCAAAGTTAGCACATAAACAAATTGACTACACTTTCCCATTAAAATTCACATCACTCCAAAAATCCAGCACAGCATACCGCACAAAACTGAAACATTATAGAGGAAAACACCCACTGAACCTACAGTTTCATTACTCAAAAAGAGAACTATCAACTAACCAAAGTTAAAATACCCAAAGCATGATATATCACTCCCATCTATTTAGGTAATTAATATAGAAAGACAGCACGGTCACACCTTAAATTCCACCAGACTGACACTACTGCAGAAACATAACGTAAGTAAACACACCGCCTCCGCCTTACGAACTCCACAGAGGATCCGACCCTACTTTGCCTCTAAGTGCCATTAGGACTCCAATTACAAAGCGCTAACGATAACTGTTGAAAACCACCACACAGCCTACAAAGCAAAACTCGCTTAAATCTCTACAACTCAATAGTAAAGATCTACACCCAAACTCCCAAAACACCATGCCACCCATATTCACCTGACACCCAAACTATACCCGAAACTGTAATCACGGTAAAGTTCTCTAAAACGCTTCCTACTTCCCTCATCAAATATCTCGCACACAACATCTAAGCGAACATCCTGTACCTACAAAACTACGGAAACACCTTTTCTGCCCCTATATTACCAATTATCTCCATTAACTTAAAAAACAGCATAGAATGATGTCTGAGACCCACAACATACATATCTTCTCAATCCCTCCAAGAAACTTAAAAAACGCACTACGTTCTAATGCAACATACACTTATAGAGCTCCCAACGTCTGACTATATACTGACACAAAGAAAACATTATATCTAATACTATACCTTCGCATCAGATGATATCTCTATAAGGGAAAAGTTCCTCGACAAACAGAACTTGAACTAATTTATCTGGATGTTAATTTCACTAGTATAGACTTTAGACCATGTGAAATAAACTAATGATTTATTTAATAAAAAATTCTGTGAAACTCTTGACTCACTATGAAATTTCATCATGTATCCCATAAGAGATGAGCTAAAGCGGATAGAAATAGCTAAAACAAACTCACTTTTAGCGGTTGGGCATTCTATCTAAACTAGACGATGTCTGTCTGCCTATTTGATAGCAAAAACAGAAAACCTTTATTCCACTTCTTTCCTACAAGTTCTAGCTTTCTCACACTTAAAATATTTTTTATACCATGAATTAAAAATAAAATAAAAAAATAAAAAACAAAAAAAAAAGCAAAGCCGGGCATTGTCGGTGCACGCCTTATCCCAAGCTACTTAGGAGAGGCAGGGCAGAGGCCAATCTTTGTGAGTTCAGTGCCAGACCTAGAATATACAGAAGTAGTGCTTCAGGAACAGCGGGGCTACAAGGGCGACCCGGTCTCGAAAAACCAATAACATATATATTGGTACTTTACTATTCTTTTATATTTTAATTTTTTTATTTTTTTTTAGCCTTAATGTGTAATGCCAATGTACTTCAGTCTGCATAGCACGGTCGGACGGTTTCTTAGCCGCCTATGTGGGTGTGGTGGGGATTGAATCCGGGTCCATCTGCTAAGAGCAGTCAAGTGCTTTATACTGCTAGGCAAATATCTCCAGCCCAATCTCTCTAAATTTTTTTTTAATTTATTCTATTTTGTATGCGTAAGAAACTGATGTCAACTGTCTGCAATCAGCAACGGATCTTGCACGTCGGCAACGACCCTGCAATGCGCGGACCGAGGTCAGCAACGTGAGAGTCTAACCAGATTCCCTGGTAACTACGGAAGTTCTACCCGGAATCTGGAACGCTACAGACGGTCTCTTCCCGTCAATTGTGAGGTGTGACGGGGATCAACACCTGGTTTCCGTCTAGAGAAGAGCAATCGGTAAGCTCTAACAACTAGGAGCTATCTCTTCCCAGCCCCACAGCTCAACATCGACAAACTCATATATTTCCAAAATTCTACCTTCGAAAGTAACTAGCTATACCAGCTCTTTCTAAAAATTTTAAATGTTTTTAAAAAGTTTCAACGATGATTTTGTATTTAAATCTTCCTCCCCTATATAGAAAGTGATTGTCTCTACAGAAGGAGCCCATGAATTGCCAAGTTTTCTATATTGTCACTGTCTCTCCACTCATTTCTCCACTTAGACCACCATCGGTTAAATGAACACTCCTGCATTCACCATATACTGTTAATCTGTAGTATCTGCCCTCATATGAATTCCAACTGATTTGATCTTCTAAGATATAGCAAGATATGTGAAAAAGGGACTTTTCACACGCACACATCTCATGAAGGAAGGATTACAACAGAAAGCAGAGGAAGCAGGGATTTGGGGGACAGGTAACAAATTTCTCTCAAGTATCCCCAAAATATCAATTCTTTAGCAACAACTCAAAGTCCAAACTTCATTATCCAAATCAAGTGCAGTTACTTTTCAATCTACATACCTGTGAAACTAAAAAGACAAATTTTATACTCCAAACACATCCACTTCAGTGATGGGACATGCATGAGTACAGCTACCATTTCTCTTCATAAGGAAATGGGTCAGTCATGCTGGCACCTATCTAGCATCCTAGCAGTCAGGAAACAGAAGGCAGAGGAATTGTTACAAATTCAAGGGCAATAGCCTGGTTAGTAACTATGTAAACTAACTAGCGTCTCCCACACTCAGTAAGGAGTTCCAAAAAAACACCCCTATCAAACAAAAAAAAAGAAAAAGAACAAAAAAAGGAAAATAGAGGTACTAAAATCTTTCCGGATTGATGTTAAGAGTTCTTGTTTAGGTTTCGAGACCTGGAACTAAATCTCTAGGAATATCTGTCTCTCCTCTTTTTCTTAATTTTGAATTCAATCTGGGTAGAATTTTCCTTTATGTCAGCACTGGATATCAAAAGTAAAATTTCATGGTTCTAAATCCCTGCCATCTCAGGAGAGAACCCATCTTTCTTTGGACTCCCAGGAAAACCCCAAAGAGGGCAAGGTGTTTAGCATGGTTGATCTTTACATTAACTGCTCTAGCTAAAATGATATGAACCAAGCTTAGGGTCAGCTTTACTGGATAAACTAGATAAACTTTAAAAGCTCACCATCTGTACACTAAAATGCTTATACAGAAAGTGTTGTGGTATTATATCCTAAAGAAGAGAACTTTCAGATCTAAATTCTATTTGCATGTAATTAGTATTCTAATTTCTGCTACATTCCCTCCATTCCAACTCTTTTGTGCATAATCATTAGTATTCTCATTCTGTCTCACACATCTGTAATGCATAGATGTAATCCCACCAAGTGACCCAGACTGAAGGGAAGAGTAAAGACAAACAAGCTCTGCAGAGAGCATCCCTATTAGGATGTATTCAATGCAAGGAAATAATTTGAAGGGAACAAACCCTCATTCACCAAAGCAGTGAATTTTAAATACCATGCTATCAATACAGGATGTTTACTGCATGGACCCAGAAATAAGAAAGCAGTATCCCACTAGACAACAACGTGAGACAAGGTTAGAACCAGCAGACATGAAGTAAGGGAAGCACAAGTTTCCCAACCAGAACAGAGACCTTTCCCTCAGCTGCACTGGTAGAGCTTAAGCTACTATCAGAACTCTCCATCTGGTTAGAATATGCATTTATTCTTATGTTGATGTATATCCTAGTAAAAATATAACTATTTGTTCCACAGTTTTAATTTCATTACTCTCAAAAAACTTTTTTTTTTTGGTCTTTTCAAGACAGGGTCTCCCTGTAGCCCAGCTGTCCTAGAACTCGCTCTGTAGACCAGGCTGGCCTTGAACTCACAAAGATCCACCTGCCTCTGTCTCCTGAGTGCTAGGATTAAAGGTGTGTGCCACCATGCCCGGCTTCAATTTTTTTTTTTAATTACATCCCAGGAGTACCACTCTTGGTGATTTGGTAAATCTCACCTTGATATCACAGTCAAGACTAACACCAGCTTAGGAAAAAAAAAAAGCTGCTTCCCTTACAAAAAGCTGTGTGAACAAGATTGGGAAGCAAATATGTTTCCTACAGATATGAACAGTGCTGAGGTTAAAAAGGTCATGGAACAGTCCGACTGAGAATTACCTGGCCATGGGCATCTTTGAACTCACCAGTGAGTCATACAGAAGTGTAAGTTTCTTGAAAAGAAGAACATTCATTGCTTCTCTACTCTACTTCTTTGGCCTGGTTATCTACTCCTTATCATTCAGATCCGATCAGGAATGTCACCTCCTTGAAGAAGGTTTCTCTGAACCATCCTCTTATCTAAGTCTGTTCGCTCTCTTTTTTTTTTCAGTGTCTGAAACTTATTTACCCATTAAAGTACATCAAAGTCCACACTTACAATATTTTGTTAGTTTATGAGTTTCTCCTCCTAAACATTAAGCCCCATGATGTAGAGCTAATCCTCTCTTGATCACCACATTAACTCAGTGTCTGGCATATTGTAACCTTTAATGAATATTTGCTGAACTGATAGAAAGGACACCAGACTCAGGGAGTTGAGGCTTGACCATTGTTTTTGTTTTGTTTTGTTTTGTTTTTGTCTTTTTTTTTTTTTTTTTTGTTTTTTTTTTTTTTTTTTGAGACAGGGTCTCCCTTTAGTTCCAGCTGGCCTGGAGCTCACTATGTAGATCAGGCTGGCCTTGAACTCACAAAGATCCACCTGCCTCTGCCTCCCAAGTGCTAGGATTAAAGGCATGCACCACCACACCCAGCAAGGCCTGACCATTGTTAATAGAGGTGCCACAGAACTAGTTCTTTCCATGATGCCAAGGAATGAAAGAAATTGCTTTTTCCTTATGAATATGTAAACATAGATGGGCTATACTGTTTGATAATTTCAAAATTAAAAGTTCTTTAAATACCAAAGATCTTCTCTGGGGTACTTAGAATTTTACAATTTTAAAATTATGTTCTATAACCAGAAGACCTTTCACCTGAAAAATCAATGACACAACATAAAATGAAAATATTTCATTCCCTTTTGAATGTATCTTAAATTCACAAATCAATAAAGCACTTTTCAAGGCCAAAAGGGACAAATGATACATTTAGAAGGCAACTGACTGCATAAAAATATAATCTACACTGTATTTAATTCTTAAAAACAACTTGAAGATTTTATTCTCTAGATAATGTCTTGCAATAGTGACATCTTCTTTACAGCACAAGGTACCAAAACAATATACTGCACAATAAAAGACATTGTTTTTTTACTTTGTATTGTCTTCATATACCAGTAAAAAATAAACTCTTTAATAAATAAATATATAATAAATATTTGCAAATTGAAAATGTATAAATAGGTCCATTCTTTAAAAAGAAAGTTCCATCTTGGTGTGGCGTGTTTTATAGCTCTAAGTTAACCCAGAGGTTTTGTTTTTGTCTTTGTTTTACATATAATGCCATGACCTGAAAAATTCTCAAGGTCTTCAGAATTTGTGATTATTCAATCCATTTCTTCAACATGAAGCATCTATTTTTAAGGTAACTTTACAAGTAAACATTATCCAAAGAGGTGAGGCACCAGCAGCAGACTAGGTGAGGTTCCCATTATCCACGGCTTAACTGATTTCAGCTTCAGGCTGCCAGTTAAGACTGAGCCAAGATATCTTAGGAAATACAATCCACCAATGAAGAATGATCTTGTTCTGCTTCAAGTCAATTCTTTGTTCTCAGTATTCTTCCCAAACTAAGGCTCCCAGTGGAAAACAGACTCTGATATTCTGAGTATCTTCTTCAGTTGTTATCTAAGAATGGGAACTATGATTAAGAATAGTTCTACTTTCCTTCTTCAGTGATGACAGCATCATACTTCAAGTGTATATGAGTAGGTCTTTGTACAATTCTGGAACTCTTTCTGGGTCCACGGGTCTAGGTAAGAAGTGGGTAAATTTTTGATGTCTTTTGGACCTGGCACCATCTCGTGGTGTTCCATCTTTGTTAAGTGCCACAAAAAACCTGCGACCAGTGTCTCCGTGTTTATATATGTTAGATGAGTAGGTATTATACCAGTTCTCTTCAAACTGCTCCCTAAAGATGCATTCAGAAGTCAATTTCTCCTAAAAAATAAAAAAGAAATAACACTTTAGAAATACCTTTTAAATATATTCTTTATAAAACCTCAACTGTCTATATTTTTACTTAATTTTTATTAAATTTTTATGTATTTCATACATAGCATCTCAATCAGTCTTGATCACCTTTATACCCCCTTCTCCATTTGACAACTCTTATTTTTATTTCCTCACTTACAGTCAAATCTTTGTCAAGGAAGGAAAAGGATTAAATTACTTTGTTTTGTTTTGTTCCTATATTATCTGTAAATTTCTCTTCTATGTGACTTTTATTGTTTTGAGACAGGGTCTCACTATGTAGCCCTGGCTGGTCTGTAACTCTCTTTATAGACCAAGCTGGCCTTGAACTCACAGAGATCTTCCTTCCTCTGCCTACCAAGAACTGGCATTAAGTAATCCTCACACTTGGCTCTTTACATGACTTTATCCAGAAGTTTAGTTCAATGAACTGTAAAACAAATATTCCAACTCCAAATTTTATTTTCAAACACAATAAATATTTTGAATTTTCCTGTATCCCACATTATCTTACCACCATCACCATGCTGGCCTGCCATTTATCTTGTCCCATCATTAAGTAGATGCCAGAGTTACACACATCAACTCTCTGCTACAAGTTTAGGATATTCAAGATCTTGCTAAGATGAAAATTTATAACTCAATAGCATCACTTCAGATCAGATATACATTTATTGGTTTATGATACACTCCCCACATTATTAATTTCTCTCTGAATATGTTACTATTAATATTAAAGTAAACAAAGTTAGAGTCCAATGAGTTCTTATTTTTCAAGATGAACTCTCTCTCTCTTTCTCTCTATATATTCTAAAATATATATATATATAATATTCTAAAATCTAGACTATAGATGTTTAGATAATCCAACACATACATGAAGATTTATGCATGTGTTTCCTCAGGATTCTATTAATTCTGTCTTCTAATCATTGTACATTGCATTAGTTTTCTCTTTTTCCAGAACTGACCCCATTGTTCTCTGTTCCTGGTTGGAATGATCAAAATATGGAGAAATTAGAAAAGCTCAAGACAACAGATGGAAAGACCTAATGACTGTGGTAATAATGGTTAAAGTTTTTTTTATTCTATTTATTATTTTATGTTTATGAGAGTATTGCCTGCACCTATGTAAGCATGCCCATGTTGTTCAATGCCCATGGAGGTCAGAGGAATGGATTGGATCCCCTGGAAAGGAAGTTATAGGTGGTTATTAGCTGCTGAATCCTGGTCCTCTGCAAGAGCAGCCAGTGCTCTTAACTACTAAGCCACCTCTCCAGCCTCTAAGATTTTTTTTTAATTTTTTTTTATTGATTTTATTTATTTCTGTATGTGTATGAATGTACTGTCTGCATGCAAGTTTGTGCACCCGTGTCGTGCAACGCCACGGAGGTCAGAAGAGGGTATCGGATTCCCCTGGAACTGGAGTTCTCCCGGAATTGGAGTTTCAGACGGTTTTCGGCCGCCATGTGGGTGCTGGGGATCGAACCCAGGTCCTCTGTAAGAGCGGTCGGCGCTCTTAACCGCTAGGCCATCTCTCCAGCCCCTAAGATTTTTTTAAAAGGAAGCTGAATTCTATTTCACTGCCTAGACAAACTGAAATTTAGGATACTGATTTCAAATTTCTTTTTTTTTTTATTTTTATTTATTTTTGTATGTGTATGAATGTACTGTCTGCATGCAAGTTTGTGCACCCGTGTCGTGCAATACCGCAGAGGTCAGAAGAGGGTGTCGGATTCCCCTGGAACTGGAGTTCTCCTGGAATTGGAGTTTCAGATGGTTCTCGGCCACCATGTGGGTACTGGGGATCAAACCTAGGTCCTCTGTAAGAGCGGTCGATGCTCTTAACCACTAGGCCATCTCTCCAGCCCCCTGATTTCAAATTTCTACATATTTTATGTAGCTATATATGATTTATGCCACACATATACAATAATCCCCCATAGACATTATTGACAGACATTTTAACCCAAATAGAAAATCATTTCAAGAATTATAGTAATAATAGAAAATACTTATACGTACTGATCCATAGAGTTCTCCTTTGTCATTCATTCCAAGATAAAGACCACTGTCCACACCTCTGATACTGACCAGTCCTACTGCCACACTGATGAATTCCAGGATACCTGAGTTTATAAACACAACAATGATTTGTACTTTTTTTTTAAATTTTTTTTTATTAATTTTTATTTATTTCTGTATGTATATGAATGTACTGTCTGCATGTGCCGCGGAGGTCAGAAGAGGGTGTCGGATTCCCCTGGAGCTGGAGTTCTCCTGGAATTGGAGTTTCAGACGGTTCTCGGCCGCCATGTGGGTGCTGGGGAT
Organism: Rhizomys pruinosus; assembly: GCA_009823505.1. NCBI lineage: Eukaryota > Metazoa > Chordata > Mammalia > Rodentia > Spalacidae > Rhizomys > Rhizomys pruinosus. The sequence goes on along the minus strand of VZQC01011398.1, from coordinate 2,684,716 downwards.
CGAACCCGGGTCCTCTGCAAGAGCGGTCGGCGCTCTTAACCGCTAGGCCATCTCTCCAGCCCCAATGATTTGTACTTATTAATACAAATATCAATTTATTAATGAACAGCTCACAAGAGATATGACACTGATACTTTTAAGTATTCAACCAATGGAAGTTAGTATTATCACAAGTGAACAGTAACACAGGTATAAATAACAAAGCTATTCTTGTCTTCCATGGCTATACCAGGTAATTATAAATATTTTCTATGAATTGTTTTGATTTTATTAACATGAATCAAGCCAATCCCTTATACTGTATATGATTATAACCTTATTTATAATTTCCAGAGTTCTTCTGGCTATTTTTTAACCTAGACTAAAAAAATCCTTAAAATAAGGGGGGAAGATATTTTTACTCCCATGTCATATATAAAGAAACTGGAGTCAGAAATGTTTATGGGCATGCCCAAGGAATGCAATCTTTATAACTAATAAAATGGCACTTGCACTAACATCTTCTGAGCCCTAATCCAATGTTTCAACTCTAGAACATGGTTTCTTGAAGGTAGTACAAAAGTTTTAAGACTTGGTTGATTATAAAATGTGCTATTTCCTGTCACATGATTCCATAAAAATAAATTATGTAATTCACAGAAATTATAACATTTTATACTTTCTTGTATAAGACAGCCAAACATCAAGAAAAAAGCTTGGCATCTAAATAGATTTTTCTGTCCATAATTTTCTGGAGTTATTTTAATATTAATAGTTAAACTGATTTTGAAAGCTCTCAAGTTGATGCACTAATAGATCACAGTTTAAAAATAAGCACTGCTATCTGCAGTACCCCTTTTTGCTGTACACACTAACCTTTGGACTAATGCCCTTCTCTACTTCTTTCCCTTAGACTGCTGAACAAGTATCACCATAACTTTCTTTACTTGGATCTGCCTTCCTCAATAGCTTTTTTCCTTCACCTCTTCACCCCATCTTAAGCTCTACAAACAGTATAAATGTGTACCATTTAGCCTGACTCTTGCTCTTAGTTGCTTCTTGATTTATTGTACAAGTTCCTGTTTGGACACGTGATACTCCCAAGGCCAAAGGAAAGTACAGAATCTAACTATTTGCTGATATGGAAGGTTCTATTCTATGCAGAGCTTAATTCATTCTTTGGCAGAAACATAGACAAATGAGCTCTTTCAAACTATTAGGATGTCCAGGAGAACACTGAAGCTATCAAGAATCTCCCAACACAATACACTACTAAATAGCCTGTAAGTGCCTCAAAAGACCCAGTGTCCATAACTGGGAGCCTAAAGCAGAAAGAAGATAAGATGCAGCAAGCAGATCTAGACAGCACAGGATACTAGCACAGTGACAATAGTAGAATGAGGAGTGAAGGAAAAGCAGACACTTTGCAAGCTTATCAGTGAAAGATTCATGTTAGGAACAAACTATAGGCCTGAAACATTATATATATATATATATATATATGAATCTCATCCAGGATGTAATTATAAATGTATAATTACTTTAAATTATATTGAATATTCACTCAAATTAAAAAGCATACTATGGCTGACATGCATCCAATGTTTCTAACCCAGGACACACTCCACCTGCACTTTAAATCTTATCTATGATAATTCTGTTAGCTTGTCCAAAATATGTAATTACATAAATAAAAATGATTGCATGTGTCTTTAGAATAATTATACCAATTGTTTTAACTTTTAAACATTAAGCAATATCTAAAACTTATACATAACTAGGCATAAATAATTTTGCAATGGCTCATGGAACTGATGGGAAAAAAGGTTACGTGTTTTTGTGTGTGTATGCTCCTCTTAAAGATTTTAGCCACACTTTTAAATTCTGATCCTTTTTCTCTTCAAGGAAATAGTATACCACATAGTAATTTGTAATCGTTTGATTCTTAAATGAGATTTGACAAGTCTTTCTTATTTAGAATCTGAGGTGGCAACTAAGCTAATTCTTTTACAAACAATAGACATAAAAACTTTCCTTAAGAGGTAATCACAGATTTTAGATAGATTTTCTAATGCCCAGTGTCCCATAAAAAGGCTTGGAGGTCCTTTGTCTTTCTGGTATCATTTTCAAAGCCTGCCTTTTTTAAAATCATAATAAACAGGTGAGTCAACCCACAATGCAACCACATCAGACAAATCTATGGAGAATAAAGGAGAATAAAGGAAAAGGCTTTAAATGAATATGTTTGATCTCAGGCTACACTTTTTTTTTAAAGGGAATGATTCCATGTTTATGTATAAGATAAAGTCTTCCTTCTGTTCAGAAAACCTCTACTATAAATATGAAGATAGCTCAGATAGGAAATTATCTTAACCTCTCTGAGACCTTTCTGTTTATGTTCTATTGATGTGGTTTTAATTTTTTGAAAAACATGGAAATCTGAGTTTTTATTTGGTCATGTTCAAGTTAGTATAAGGTTATTTTTAAATGGCATTTTATACCTCAAGTAGTTCTCCTTGAGGTTTTAAAATATTGTTTCTATGATGTCACAGAAATGAGTTTAAAAGAAAAAATGGAGATATAATTTAATATGTAGTCATTGGCACACTTGAAAAAGAGGGCAGTGCTGCACACAATGTTATCTATGACTTTCTTATCATCTACTCTTGAGGCATAAGTTCTGATGTCTAAGGTACTGAAGGGCACTGGGAAGTGCTATAGGGTATCATAAGGAGGCTGTTTGTTCCTTTAGGCTACCAGACTAATGTGGGCTGTCTTCCTTTTATGTAACAGTGAATATTTTTCTTCCATATATAGTCTCTCACCAAAATATGACTTAAACAAGCACAAAATCAGTCTCGGAAATATTTTACTAAATAATCAGACAACATTTGGGCTTCAGATATACTAGTAAGGTGGCAATTCTGATAAGCAACAACCCATTCCTAAAAGAATAGATTTAAATACTAGTTCAATGAATGTTATCACATCTGAAAATATTTATTAATCTCTTTGAATAGAAAGTCAATCTCATAAAGAGATACAAAACAATAGAGAAATGCTCTCATGAGCTAGATTACAACTAAATGACAAGGTTTTAAAGCAAGAATTTCCTTCCCACATTTGAAGTCTAAATTTCATTTCTATCTGGTTTACCTACAAGCGATATCATGTTTCTTTTCATTTTTAAATCTTTCTGATACTGAAAGATTTCTGTGTATACGTATGATGATTCTTAAAGGAAATAGAACTGAGCCACCTGGTGTCAGCAAATTCTTAAGAACAAGCATCTTGCCCTCTTCCACTTAAAAAAAGAAAGAAAGGAGAAAAAAAAAAAAACACTTCCAAAAGTGACCTCAGGTTGGCCAGTAGGTCATGACACTTTTGACTCATAGTCAGTGGGAATTTGGAAGAGATCAGTAGATGCTGTGAACACATGGGTTTTAAAAGTTATTTTTTCTAAGCCTTTAAGTGCTGCCAAATGACCACCACATGTTTGTTTCTACATCTAAAGTGGCAAATGCCTCTGAAGCAGAGATGTACAATTCTGCAAAGTTTTAATGAGTAGTACAAATCCAAAGAGAAATAGCATAAGAATGAGACCAAGCTACTCAGAACTGATTCTCAAGGAATTAAAGAGTGGAAAGGAAAGAACTCTGCTGTGCTTCTGCATGCAGTTGAAAAATAAATATGTATTCTAAAAATCCTAGTGAACCTCTCCAATGACATCACAGTCAGATAAGCAACTATCCCATGAGCATTTTAGCAGGTTAACTGTAATAAAAATGAAAAAAAAATGTAGTTATGGGGGAAGAATCCTAGGATATTAGAACCAGAAAGCATCTAAAAGGTAGAGTGATTTAACTCATGAATGTGCAGACAAGAAAAGAAGACTCATGTTAAGGGGTTGCTTGTTAGTAGTAGGGCTGGTTGGGGAGTAATTAACAGTAGAGACCTTACTGATCTAATCTAGTGTCTGTAACAGGCAGTCTTAATCGTCAGCTTGTTTCTCTAGGTTAACCCCTTCGGCTCCCCAGGCACTGCTGCCGGTGTGTTGAAAAGACTCTCTGTGTTCCCAGCAGTATCTTCTTTCGCTTTCCCATTTCCTCTTACCTAAGGTCAATACCAAGATCTCTGCTTTCGAGTTTCGCAATTTCTAAAGAGGATCTTGCCCAGAGTGGGCAAGCTCTGTGTTCTCTCTCTCTCTCTCTCTCTCTCTCTCTCTCTCTCTCTCTCTCTCTCCCTCTCCCTCTCCCTCTCCCTCTCCCTCTCCCTCTCCCTCTCCCTCTCCCTCTCTCTCTCTTCCCCCTTCTCCTAGGTAGACTTGCAAAGACTAGCATCCTCTGTAAGAACCATCCCCCCTCAGTCGAAGCCAAAGCCACGGGTAGAACAGCTGGACAACTGGGGCGCGTGTTTCAAAAAATGAAATGTTTCCTGTTACTAATTTTCAAAAAGTGGATTCAGAACAAGAAGTGTGGAAGGACAATAAAATAATATGGAAATCTCTTAAAATAAAAAACTGCCCGAGAGGCAAGGCGAAGAAAACCCCCAAGAAACATTCGGTTCCTAGTCCAGGATTTGGTGTCCCCTGCAGTAGGAAAAGCAGGACAGAGTAACCTGGGAGCACCAACCTGTGAGCACCCACCCACGCTTTTCCCCCACACCCCACTACCCACCCAGGCTCCCCCTCAGCGCCAGGAGCTATGGTCCTTCAGGGTCCTGCAAGACTGGCAGTTCCTCAAGCCTGGAGCTGTACAGAGCTTCTGCCCCAGCTGCCATCTGGCACCGGATGGCCCAGGGGCCTCGGCAGCACTCAGTCCTGGCGCGGTTTACTAGCGGGGAGGGAGGAAGGCCAGGGGAGGAAGAAGAGCGGAGCTGAGGAGGGACGGGACCGATGCTTGTACCTACCGAAGAGGCTGTGGTCCTGCCGGGTGCCCTGCACGCTCCCATCCGGCAAGATCTGCAGGTGGAAGCCGGTGCGGCAGTAGAGCTGCCGGCGGCGCAGGATACCGTGCAGGTGCGCCAGCTCCGCAGAGCCCGGCCCGCCGCGGGCGCCCCGCTCCGCAGCACCCCGACGCTCGCCCAGCAGCGCTGGCCGCTCCCCGGCAGGAGGCAGCAGGAAGTGCGAGCCCACCTGCTGGCCCAAGCCCTCCAGGCCGCCCAGGAAGCCCCCAACTTCAGTTAAGGGAGCCATGGAGGGGCTAGACCTGAAGGCGAAAATCCGGAAAACAAGCAAACCCCAGTAAAAAGTGTAGCTAGGGTAGCCAGGTGAGTACAGAGGAATTAGAACCAAAAAGTTAAAGGTGGGTTACTCCTGGGAGGTCGCTGAAGGGACTGTGCACTGACGTAGGGAAGACTACACTGTCTTGGACCGATCTTCTCTCCTTGGCTAGGTGAGAGCCAGATGCTGGCTTTGCAGAAACATCTAGAGCTGCAGCTGCCGATATTGGGCTGGGGCTGGGGCTGGGGCCTGGGGCTCCAGGTCGTCAAACTGATCAGATCAGAGTCCTGTGTACATACACTCTGGGTATATATGCAGGTCCTCTTGACATATGCTAATTAAGTCCTTTCATGCGCGCTGGGGAGGTTGGTTCTGTTTGAAATCTTATACCACCCCCCTCTCAACACGTTTTTAGTCTTCGGAAGTGACTGAAAGGGGCCCTTGAAGGGTCTCTATCCAGGCACTTGCAAAAACCATTCCTGCACTTGGCCAAAGTCAGCCAGCAAATTCGGGGAGGCTCAGCCAGGCCCCTCTTATTCTCTGGATTGTCTCTAGGTCAACCGGGATGTTCTCTGGTCGCTGCTGTGCAACCCGCCTTTGATGTGAACTGCTTTGCAGACATAGATACCTTCAAGGAGCCTGGCGTGCAGAATATGGAAGAGGGGCGGGGGTGGGGAGGAGCGCAGAACAGGAGATGGGTGGGAGGAGGAAAAGGAGAGCCCAGAGAATTGGACTCCTTGAGAGCTGCTGTGAGCCTGCAGTGGACAGGTGCAAAGACAGGTAAGGGAGGGAGAAGGCGAAAAGGGCGTTACCTGAGGCTTGGGCCTGCCCAGACACACATGAAAGCAGAATCAAAGCTTTGACAGTTTAACTCACTAATTTTAAAACACTAATAAAATGTACACGCATTACTCTTTTCTTTTATCATTTAGATGGGGGATTTTCTTTACATAATCAAGCTTAGGTTAGGAACACCCTGCCCCCTTCTCAAGTTCTCTTTAATGTTTATCTTCCCTCAGTTAGCAAATGATATAACAAAGATTGACTTATAACATGGAAGCCTTAAATTGTATACTAAGGTCTTGGGCTTTTAATTCGCATAATAAAATAACAATATAATCAGGAATCAAGAAATTTAGAGTACATCCAAACAGGCTGATGCACACTCTTATATTTTGCTGTAAATACAAAATGAGTGTCTAGGATAGTGTCATAAATAATGGACAGTCTCCAGCCTTTCATCAATCCAAGAAAGGCTCCTTGTTCTTAGCAATCTCCTAGAGGCTACTTTTATTTTAATTTACATTTCAATTATAAAACCTCAAAACAATGAAATAGAAATGGTATTGGTTCTTAATGAGTTTTGAGGCTTCAAAATTTACTAATAAATTTTAAGAGTACCTGAAATTGACATGTTTAAACGTTGTATGGCTAGCTAACATCAAAATGTTTCTATTGACAGTTTTCAGTGGCAGGAAAGTTGAGAATCATTTGGCAGATTTAAACTTTCTAAAACAAAAGTTTTACAGTATAGCTTCAGATTAAATTTTCAGTCTTTTTTCATTCTCTGTTCAGCAAAACCCTAAATCTGGGAGCTCAGATGGAATTGACGGTTTATTGTATTTTTTCTGAAGGACCTCCTCCTCCTCCTCCTCCTTCCTCTCTTCTCCTTCTCTTCCTCCTCCTCCTCCTCCTCCTCCTTCCTCTCTTCTCCTCCTCTTCCTCCTCCTCCTTCTCCTCTTCTTCCTCCTCCTTCTCCTCCTCTTCCTCCTCTTCCTCCTCTTCCTCCTCCTTCTCCTCCTCCTCCTCCTCTTTCTCCTCCTCCTCCTCCTCTTCCTCCTCCTTCTCCTCTTCCTCTTCTCCTTCTCTCTCCTCCTCCTCCTCCTTCCTTGATTAATTGGCAGGTGCTTAAAGAAGGCAAAATTACACCTTTTTTTTTTCACTACAGTCCTAACTACTGACCCTTGTGCAACCAAGTTATAAAAGAGTCCTTAAAGCAAGTGACCTACTGTTGATAGATACAAAATAAAACAAAGCCACCAGCTAAACACAATAAAAAGATAAATCACTTTAGAAACATATATTGCTAAGTCTGTTTTAAAGATTGTACCAGGTAAATGTCATATTATTTTACTTTTCAAGTAACATCAGCCTGTCTTGTGGTAGGACCCCCAAATCCACCATAATCAAGATTTCAAAGCACATCTGTGTAAACATTATCACATCAGTGTAAAACATCAACCAATGAGCTTTTACTTTGAACCAAATCTTCTTAATTGCAGTGTTAAATCAAAGAGAGTTAGATCAAAGTTGTGTGAATCTCATAGTGGGATAACTAAAGTAGCTAGAAAATACATTGATCACTTTTAAAGAGGAGATACTTAAAAGTTTTAAACTTAGATCAAGTACCTTTTAATGAGGTTTGTTTCAAGATCTAAGTTCTATGCAACATATAATGCTGTTAATTACTCCACAATGAATATATATTATTGTCACCTGTTCCTAGAAGTACTAATTCAGTCTTTATTTCCTCACAGGAACACTTTAAATCCTGCTGTGTAATCCATAGCTTTTAGAATTTTTAATCTCTTATATCTTACACACACACACACACACACACACACACACACACACATACACACCCCATTGGGACACTTTTCACACACCCGAATACTTTAATAACAGCTACCTTGCCTTTGTGTACCTTTGCTTTTTTATGTCTTTCCATTATTCGATCGTAACAATGAGATAGGCATACTCACTTTATTGAGGAAAAAAAGTCCTGAATTCTGTCTGGTTTTAGTTCAGAGTCCATCACCCTTTATTTTGTAAAATAAGGACAACATAACTCTATATCTCACTACCCAAGTCTTAAGTGTGAAAATACAGGAAAAGACATTTTATAACTGCAAGGTTTTAATCTTTTTTCCTGAACCAAAGCTTTAATGTGCAATTTTGAATGGTGCTTAATGCTGATTTATAAAGGACCTGAATAGAAACAAGAAGATAAGGATTTCTTTTGTTTGCTCTAATCATGTGACAGGAAAAGATAACACTAAAGATTTTTTTGTACATGCTGTGATGATATCATGGGAAGTTAAATAATTTTGAAGAGTGTTTTACAAGGGTACATTATTCAACTTTTAAGTATACACTACAATCTAATCAACTTTACCTATACTTCCTAGAGACCACACTTGCCTTGCTGTTATACAAATAGATGGTATAATTTTTACTTCCACAAAATGTAGTTACAGTTTTCTAGACTACATAGTCCTATACAACTTTGCAGCCACCACATTGTCATAAACATTCTTCTTACACATTTGATTCCACTACATTTGCTTTTTGTGGGAAAAAATAGTTCATTTAAAAGTTAGGATTTGTGTCTCCAATGAAATAAAAGTTCATTTGTACAATATTTTTCATTATCTGTAACTATATAACACTTATAGCAACATAAGTTGCATACAAATGAGGTCTCTATGAACCAATATCCATTATCCAATATCCAATATCCAGGACATGTTGAATTTTGTAATTAAAATACTTCTATATTATTTTTATTTTATGTAAATGAATGCATGGCTCAGTGGTTAAGAGACTGGCTGCTCTTGCAGAGGACCTGGGTTCAATTCCCAGCACCCATATCTCAGCTAACAAACATCTATAACTCCAGTTCCAGGATATCTAACACCCTCTTCTGATGTCCATGGGCACTGCATGGCATGGATGCACTTACATAAATACAGTCAATACATTCATAAATATAAAATAAAAATAATAAATAAAATATTTTTTAAATGTTAAATGTCCAGATTAAAAAAAAAAAAACTTAAGGAGGGGCTGGAGAGATCCATCAGTGGGAAGATCACTTTCTGTTCTTGTAGAGGACCAGGGTTTGGTTCCCAGCATCCATATCAGGATGCTCACAAACACCTATAATTCTAGTTACAGGGAATCTGTTGCCCAATTAATTCTACTGTCTGCAGACTGCCCTCCCCTTGCACACATATGGCACACATAAGCCCCATGTGTGTGTGTGTGTGTGTGTGTGTGTGTGTGAGAGAGAGAGAGAGAGAGAGAGAGAGAGAGAATACTTTAAATGTAAGAGTTGAAGAAAACTAAGGAGACATAGAAACTAAATGTGATGTATAACCCTAGTCTTGAGCTTGAATTAGAAAAAAAAAATAAAACCATATATGAACATTATTCATTCAGACAAATGATAAAATTTGAATATGGACTGTGAATTCAGCAATAGTACTGTACCTTTGTTGAATTCCTTCACTCTGACAATTGAGCTACGGTGATATAGTGAAAAGTCATAGAAAATTTTTATGCTCTAGGTAAGCATGAGATCTGCAAAATTATTCTCAAATACTTTAGTGAAAAATAATGCATCAACACAAAGAAGAGAGAGAGAGAGAAAGAGAGAGAGAAAACATAGAATGAAATGTTCACAGTTGAATAAAAAGTTTTGAGAGTTCTTTGCACTGCTTTTTTACTTTTCCCACTAAAACAAAATTATATTCAAGTAAAAGTTTTTTAAGGTAAAAATTTTAGCCATAAATTATACAGCACTAAAATATAGGAGAGAAGATCTCAGTTGAACAGCAGGCATATAAGATTTATCTGAGATTTTGAGATTTTCTCTATTTATCTGAGATTATATCTAATTTGAGATAGGCCAGTGTGTTCCTGAATTTGAATACTCTCCATAGACAGTCACAATCTACATGACAATCTCATACATTGACCAAAACTTGTTTGATAATTCCTGCAAACTATTTTGAACATATGTGAAAAAAGGAAACATTAATTGACCATGAAGTCACACAATCTAGAGAACTATTTTTAGGCAGAATGGAATTTTGGCATAAATTGGATGCTTTGGTTGTTACTCACTTATTTCAGGAATTTCAGACATCCTAATCTGGCTCCTTTCTCCATCTATTCATCCATAAAGAGAAACAAAGTAGTACAGAGTTTAATTTTAACCTCATGTCTTTCTTTCTTTTTTGCATTTTTTCCCTTGCTAAATATAATTAAGTGGTTGCCACTTAATAGCTATAAGTCCATGGGGAAATTTTATTACCACCACAGAACTTGGACTTTTTTCTCCCATAAAATTAGGGTGATAAAATTTCAATCTCTTTAAGTTATATAAGTGCTAGAGGAATTGCATGAATTAATGTGTGTGTGAAAATCCTTTGTGCTACATCGAAGTGATGGGTTGTTTGTATTTTTTGTTTGTACTCATACAAACCCCTACAGGGTCTCCTTGAAGGTTTGAGACAAGGTCTTCCTGGAGTTCCAACTGGCCTGGAATGCACTATGTAGATCAGGCTGGCCTTGATCTCACAGTTCTGCCTGCCTCTTCCTCCTGAGGGCTGGGATTAAAGACATGTGTCATCATGCCTGACTAAGTAATGATTTTAATAAGACATTAGTAATCAATTTTCCCTTCATGTCAGATTACTTAACATTTCATGTTCTACTTTAGGTTACAAGAAAAAAAAAAAAAGATGGTTTGTGGAATGCATAGCATCTTTTAAAGTAACAATCATATTTGGACTATAGAAGTATACTTTTTATGCTTTCTGCCATAAAAAGTTTAATTACATTATTTCCTTTTTTTTTTTTTTTTTTTTGGTCTTTTTTTGAGACAGGGTCTCCCTGTAGCTCTGGCTGTCCTGGAACTCACTCTGTAGACCAGGCTAGCCTCAAACTCACAGAGATCCTCGTGCCTCTGCCTCCCAAGTGCTAGGATTAAAGGCGTGCGCCACCACGCCCGGCATTTATTTATTTCTGTATGTGTATCAATGTACTGTCTGCATGCAAGTTTGTGCACCCGTGTCGTGCAATGCCGCGGAGGTCAGAAGAGGGTGTCGGATTCCCCTGGAACTGGAGTTCTCCTGGAACTGGAGTTTCAGACGGTTCTCGGCTGCCATGTGGGTGCTGGGGATCGAACCCGGGTCCTCTGTAAGAGCGGTCGGCGCTCTTAACCGCTAGGCCATCTCTCCAGCCCCCATTATTTCCTTTTTTTGAGACAGGGTCTGCTATATTGCCCAGCTGATTGCCTGGGCTATGTTGCCCAGTTCCTGGGCTCAAGTGATCTTTTCGCTTCAGTCTTCCAAGTAGCTAAGACTACATATTAATACTATTTTGAGATGTATCTGAAGGAATGAACCTTTAGAAGTAGCCTGTTTTACATCATTGAGGTGAACATACATTATCCATTAATGTCTCACACACCCTTTCATTACTATTTGAAAAGTTCCATAAGCATGTGCTGTGAGCATATTTTGTATTTATTGCATGCAAGGAACTTGCCAGATTACCTCAACTGAAGACCTCATTTGATAATGAGCAAGGTGGTTTTCTCATTAATATCACCTGGTTAATGAAAAGAGTATAATTTAAATTAATTCTAAAGATGCATCCTATTTGCCCTAAGGCATACTAGAGAAGATGAGACCAAACCAATTACATTACTAATGTTAAGAGCACAGGTCATGACAATATAGTTACTTGCACCTACTGAAATATAAGCGCCATGTAGCTGGAGATCTGTATTCTGTTTATTAATATACAATGCTATTCCTATTAAACAGGCTACAAATACCCAAAGAGGTACTGCATGTTGATTCTTTAGAACAATTGAAGTATATAAAAAAACTGGTTTAAATTGGCAATATTGTTTATGTACACTGTTTAATGTCTCCTAGAATCTACAATTGAACAGTGGCCTAAGGGAAATAATTATAGCTGGCATTTTTCACTCATTTTATTGTTTCATTATGAATGTATTTAGAGATATCACTAAGCTGTTTGTAAATTTCAAATAAAAATTTTTTAAGAAAATGTGAGAGTATAACTTAATACTTAATGAATTTGTTAACTGTTCATCTTTAGAATTAACTAGAAATAAAAACTACCATTAATCTATTATAACATCAATAATATGGATAAATGAATTTCACCTTGAAATTCAGAAAATTGACTAGTGACTTATTAAACCAGCTTGAGATTTCATATTTTGTAAGCAAAGTGATAAGTTTACGACTAAAATCTTATGTATGAATTTCTCTCCCTTAATTATAAGTCTGAGCTAACTAGTCTGATCTAGGCAGAACTGGAGCCTAGCCTCAGGCAAAAGCTGCTCAAGAGTTCATCAAATTAGAGATAGAGGAGTAGGGAAGAACTTCCATCCCTCGGAGGCCAGTTGAAAAAGAGGAACAGAAAGAGGACTATAAGGCAGTTTCAGGGTCACAGGTTAGGAAGACACAAATAGTTTCCTATGATGGCCATTCTGGAGTGAGAAACCTCAGCTTGTGGAAGCTGAGTAACTCCTCTGGGGGAGGTGGGGGGTATGACTGGGGCTGGCATCAGCTAACTAACTGACATGCTACCAAAGGCCTCCTACTTGCCCTGAATGTAGATTACAGAAGAAAAGACAAAACCAGTTACATTACTAAATGTACAGTTATTAAAACCTGTCTGATTTACAAATAGTCTGATTTGAATGTCATTCTAGTAAGAAATGCCTATTCATTATCAGAGTCCTTCATTTTAGGGATCCATGCAGGCAGGGATCTTTATCTGTTCTGTTCATTAATGTTCCTTAAAAGTCCACAACTGTATGAAAGGAGAAAAGGAAATAATGAAACAGGAAGCGTTAAATGGGGGGGGGGGAGTTAGGAAGGCAGGGTAGCAAAGGGAGTATAGGAAGGGATAACTAATATTAAAGACCTTTGAGAATGCTATATAGAAACCTACTACAGAAGAAGCATTCTAAAATACATGGTTCTCTCTCTGAGAGAGAGAGAGAGAGAGAGAGAGAGAGAGAGAGAGAGAGAGTTTAAACCTATAATAGGGTTTTAAACCTATAATGGCTCTCACAGATATCACAGGCTATTAAATAAGCCCAGTGTCAGGTATGGATTATGTCTTTTCAAGTTGTTGGTCAGTTGGGGTCCAATAGACATCCTAAAGGCTTCTGCCACTGTTACTTGTTACCCACCAGAACTTGATGGTAAGACCCTTTTGCTTAAAGAAAAATCATATACATGGGGCTGAAGAGATGGCCTAGTGGTTAAGAGTGCCAACCACTCTTGCAGAGGACCTGGGTTCAATCCCCAGCACCCACATGGCAGCTGAGAACTGTCTTTAACTCCAGTTCCAGGGGAATCCGACGCCCTCTTCTGACCTCCGCAGCATTGCATGATATGGGTACACAAACCTACATGCAGACAGTACATTCATACACATAAAAATAAATAAAATTTTAAAAAGACAAAAAAAATCATATACATGAGGCACGAGACAAGGGGAAATGAAGACAAACCTAGAAGCTTCATCTCTACTGGCTTGCTTTCATGGTGCTAGAAGGTTCTATTCACACTACTAAGGGGGAAATCAATAGTCTTACTCAACTGTGAACCTTATGAGCTACAGTTACAACTAGGTTGTCAAGATATGCTCACTGGTGTAGTAGTGCCACAATTGTTATAGGAGTAAGCACCAATTTTCTGATTGGACTTAAAGCCTCCACAGGTCAGAACTCTTGGCCTGGTACAATTAACTAGGTCAAACCAAACCAAATGAAAAAAAAAATCAAGAATGGTTGGATCATAGGCCCTAGGAGAGAACCTAATGCTGCTATTCTGATAACTGGGTTTAGTAATAAATGCACCCAAATTTCTTATCTATGAGAGAACTGTACTTCTCATACCTTTATGCCCATGGATCAGTGCATTTCTCAACTCCCAGAAGACAGCTTCTTTCTGCAGCACAACAGGCCAAATTGCAAAGAATAAGAGACTGTGGAGTGCTCAGCTCTAAATGATACATCTAGTGACATTAAGTTCTCTCTCCCAAGGCTCAAGGATCATTGTGGAAGAAGAGTGCTTGAAACACTCACTAGGGTAATAAGGCAAGAAAGGGAAATTAAAGGAGTACTAATTGGAAAAGAGGAAGTCAAGCTATCCCTTTTTGCAGATAATATGATAGTTTACACAAGGGATGCTAAAAACTCTACCAGAAAACTCCTAGAAATTACTAAGAGTTTCAGGATAGTGGTGGGATACAAAGTTAGCCTAGAAAAATCAGTAGCCTTTGTATATACCAACATCAAGCAACTAAAGAAGGAATATAAGGAGACCTTCCCACTCACAATAGCCTCAAAAACAGTAAAATACCTAGAAACAAACCCAATGAAAGACAAGAAAGATCTCTATAACAAAAATTTTAAACCCCTGAAGAAGGAGATTGAAGAAGACATCAGAAGATGGAAAGACCTCCCATGCTCATGGATTGGAAAAACTTATATAGTAAAAATGTCTGTTCTATCCAAATTAATATACAAATTCAATGCAATTCCAATTAAAATCCCCAAGAATTTCTTCACAGAATTGGAAAAAAAAATCCTTAAATTCATATGGAAAAACAGAAGACCCTTGAATGGCCAAACCAACCCTGAGCAAAAAAAGCAATTCAAAGGGGATCACTGTACCAGATTTCAAATGATATTACAGGGCTATAATCATAAAAACAGTCTGGTACTGGCACAAAAACAGACCTGTAGACAAATGAAACAAAATTGAAGATACAAACTTGAGCACATATCATTTCAGCCACCTCATATTTGACAAAGGGCCCAAGAAGACTCAATGGAGGAAAGACAGCATCTTCAGCAAACGGTGTGGCAAAGCTGGATCACAATTTGTAGAAGAACAAAATCAAATCCCTACATCTCACCTTGTACAAAAAATCAACTCCAAATAGATCAAGGCTCTCAATGTGAAACATGTAACTCTAAAGGCAATAGAAGAAAATATTGGCAGTAACTTACAAGACATAGGTGTAAGAAAGGACTTTCTAAATCAGACAGCACCTGACCAGAAAATAAGGTCAACAATTGACAATGGGACCTCACTAAACTCAAAAGCTTCTGTACAGCAAAAGAAACAATCAAGGAAGTAAGAAAAAAAACAAACAAACAAACAAAAAACCCCACAGAGTAGGTGGAAACCTTCACATCTGACAGAGCATTGACTTCCAGAATATATAAACTACTCAAAAAACAAAGAATTAAGAAAACAAATGAATCACTCAAAAGATGGAGTAAAGAGTTGAACAGAGACTTCACAAGTGAGAAAGTAAAGATGGCTGAAAAAAATCTTTAAAAATGTTCAACATGCCAGGTGTGGTGGCGCATGCCTTTAATCCTAGCACCTGGGAGGCAGAGGCAGGTGGATCTTTGTGAGTTCAAGGCCAGCATGGTCTGCAGAGTGAGTTCCAGGACAGCTAGGGCTACAGGGAGACCCTGTCTTGAAAAGACCAAAAAAAAAAAAAAGTTCAACATAACTAATAATTAAGGAAATAAAAAATAAAACCACTTTAAGATATCATCTCACTCTGATAAGACTGGCTAGGATCAAGAAAACAAAAGATACCAAATGCTGGGGGGGGGGGTGTAAACTCATACAACCACTATGGAAAGCAATGTGGAGAACCCTTAAAAGACTCAAAATGAGCTTGCCACCTGACCCAGTCATACCACTCCTGGGTATATACCCACAAGACTCATCCTACTACAGAGATACATGTACATCCATGTTTATTGCATCTCTCTTCACAATAGCAAAGAGCTAGAACCAACCCAAGTGCTCCCAACCAATGTTTGGCTAAAGAAAATGTGGTACATCTACACAATGGAGTATTATACAGTGGTAAAGAAAGATGACATCATGAACTTTACAGGTAAATGGATGGAACTCAAAGCCATTATGCTAAGTGAAGTAACACAGTCCCAGAAAAAACAAATGAATGGTATCCCTCATTTGTGGATGCTAGCACCAAACCCCTAGTTGTAAGGCAAACTGAGCAATGTTAATGTTATATTTCTTTTTATCTGAAAGCAACTTTGCTCTTTTAATATGAATCGATTAACAGGCTCTAGAATTAACCTACCACTTATTTTCAGACGTTGTAATTTTGGTATATGGATGGAGGGTATGTATGCATATTTTAGAGTAATATAAAATTAAAAAGGAAAAATGTGAATTCCTAAATATGATTTGGAATTAACATACAGTTGATTTTCAGACAGCATAATTATGGTATATGTGTGATATAAATATAGTTGCATATTTTGGAGCAATACAAATTGGAGGGAACACTAACAACAAAAGGACTGGGACAAAGAACTGACTGAAACAGTAAACTTATGCCCAAAACAATAAACCTCTACATTAAAAAAAAAAGTTTAAAAAGACCGAGAAAAAGATGCAAGACGTGTATGGCAGAATGCATGAACTCGGGTGGGGCGGGGAGCATGGAAAGGGGAATGAGTATAAATTGGACTGGGAAGTCCTGTATGAAATGAACAAAACTTCAATAAAATATTAAAAAAGAAGAATGCAGAAAAATTGTAAGTGCCAGAGAGTTAGTGGATGTCTGCAGAGAAACTCCTTGACAGACATGACAATGTCATTGACATATACACTCTCAGTGGCTAGGACTGTGTGAACAAGAGCTTCATAAGATCAACCTACCTAAAAATCCCAACACTATTGGGGGACGTGCTCATGCAGATGAGCTATTGGCAATTAAAGGCTCCAGGGGGAGAGAGTATTCTTAAGGAATGCAACACCTGAGAGGCTAGTCATGCTCTAGTAGATGGTCCTACATCTGTTCACGTAAGGCAGCACTAAGTGATTTCAGTGGGTTTTTAGAAATAGCATATCGGGGCTGGAGAGATGGCCTAGAGGTTAAGAGTGCCAACCGCTCTTGCAGAGGACCCGGGCTCGATCCCCAGCACCGACATGGCAGCTGAGAACTGTCTTTAACTCCAGTTCCAGGGGAATCCGATGCCTTCTTCTGACTTCTGCGGCATCGCATGACACGGGTGCACAAACCTACAAGCAGGCAGTACATTCATACACATCCAAAAATAAATAAAATTAAAAAAAATAACAGCATATGAAGTTGAGAAGGAAAAGCAATGTTGAAGATAGGGAAGGATTTGGAGGGGAAGGAACAAATTATATGCATGTCTGAAATTTTCAAACAATAAAAAGTGAAAAAGTCTACAACAGTACCTGGCATATTTTACATGTTTAATAAATATCTGATGCTTGATCGAAATGTACCTTAAGATTTTTTTCAGAAGTCTCAAGCATTTGCTTTGATTTCTTGAATTTATTTTAGTATTTTGGGCATGAATGATTCTAAGTTATAGAGTATATATTCAAAGACATGAAATTTTAATTTGACTATCAGAAAACAGGCACAGAGTGGGGGAAAACACCTTAATCTTGAAAGATAATTACACCTGTGACTATGAGAAAGTAGCTACTGGCCTCTCCAGGGGTCGGCCACTAGAGGACGGTGTGGTCACATGGGCTGCCAGGCCCTTGATAAGCCAAGAAGTGATCTTGATACACAGAAATGAATGTTGTTAGGTTTCATTTCCTAGTTTCTAGTCACACCCTTGGCAATTCTGCATGGAATGTTTACTTCCCAAAACAGAAATAAAAATCCCAGTAAATTGGCAAAGATTAAAAACATCACAGAAAAATTGTGAAAATGTCAACACTCATGAGGGGAAAGAAAATGGTCAGCAGAAACTGTGCAGCTGTCAGGACACCAAGAAAGCGTGGACACTGAAAATATTTGACTCAAGCTATTCCTGTGAACAAGGCTCTAAGGCTCTAACTGGCAGTGAAAATGAAATTAGTTCGAGGAGCCGAGTCAAGTAAGTGAAATGGCTGGGAACCGGACTGGGAGCCCTTTGCTGTCAAATACAACAAATAAACATTTGAGAACTGTATCTCCCACAAGGCTGTGCTTATATCTATAACATAACAACAGAATCACAGCATAATAACTTATGTGGATTTTATAAACTAACACATCCAAGATTCTGACAGCAGGTTTTTATCTCTTCAGCAAACTCAGATCCGCTATCAGCTCTTCAAAGCTATATTTCTAAGCTGTATTTCTAAGGACGTATTATAATAGAAATTTATTTTTCAGAAGTCTTGTTTTCATATATATTATTGACTTGGTTTCTGAAGTTTATTTTTTTATTTTATTTTTTATTTATTTTTTATGTGCATGGATGTACTGTCTGCATGCAGGTTTGTGCACCCGTGTCGTGCAATGCCGCAGAGGTCAGAAGAGGGCGTTGGATTCCCCTGGAACTGGAGTTCTCCTGGAATTGGAGTTAAAGACGGTTCTCAGCCACCATGTGGGTGCTGGGGATTGAACCCAGGTCCTCTGCAAGAGCAGTTGGCGCTCTCAACTGAACTGCTAGGCCATCTTTCCAGCCCCGGTTTCTGAAGTTTAAATAATAATTCAATCATACTTTCACTGTCCTGAAGAAAAAAATTCTTATTCAAGTTAAATTCACATGGATTTTTGATATTTTTATAAAACATGTAAGTTTCTTGTATGTTTTTGTTGAGACAGAGACTTGCCATGTCACCCAGGCTAGCCTGAAACTTCTAGGTAGACCAGGTGGGCCTCAAACTTGCAATGATCCTCTTGCATAGGCCTCTCACAAAGAGTTATCTTTTATTTTTTATTTTTCTTTGGTAGTGCTGAGGATTGAACCTCACTGATGCGCAGCAATCACTCTACAGTACTATAACCCCAACCCGCAAATGTAATGTCTAATTACATAATAGACAATGTCCATTCCGCTAAAATGTAAACTACAATTTACATTTTAGCGGAATGGACATTCCTGAAGCTTGCAGTAGTGGGCAGATACAAGAAAGTGAAGAATCATTTTGTGATTCTCTGTCCCAGGCATAAATAACTAGAATGCTTCTGGTCGAGGGGAAGGCAAAATGGTATCACCATGTTTCTTAGGTGATTAAATATATCTACCCAATTGTTCAGCAATTTTATATGTGGACATTAATCCAAAATAAGAAGCTATGCCCATGAAAATACTTATACATAGATGATTGTAGAAACTTTATTTATAATGCCTAAAAATGAATATCATATAGATGTCTATCAACAGGGGAATGAATTTCTGCATTTGCAACATGGTATAGCCAACTAGAATACAAAGAGTTACTGATATCTATAATCCCCTGCAAGAGCAGTAAGTACTCTTAAGCACTGAGCCATCTCCTCAGCCCCCAAGAAATTTAATTCTAATATTTGGACTGGAAATAAGAAAATGGGAGCATTTACACCACCTTCTAAGGTTTATTACTCAAATTTCTACCTGTATAAGATTTAAATAAATTATTCTACTAGGACAACTTTCAGCTCTTCTTACTTCAGTAGGCTAATTTTCAGTTTTAAAGGTCACCTGGCTTGGTAAAAATCATTCATTGGTTTCATTATTAATGGTCTGCCATATTAAAAGTCCACCATAGGGACATATTCTGAGGCACATCAATAAGTAACCTCTGTATTTAGCCATAGCCATGAATAATGATTAGCTGGGGCTATCAAAGAGCATGGATCTCTATGACGTAAATTTTATCAAGGTCAATGTCCTGAAACAAATACTGCATGCAACAAGATTCCAGTGAAATGTGGTTCTCGTAGCACTCAAAGGATGGAGGAATAGAGATTCCATATTCTGGAATTGTCCAAAGAGACCCACATACCTGCACAACGATGTTAGATTAGATCATCAAGTGGTTTCCTATAAGGTCATATTGTCAAGTGAAAAGTTCACTTCATTTCCCTTGATGTGGTAATCTGAGGTTTATAGGTTCCTGAACACAATAGTTGAGAACATCCTGAAAATTAGAAATCGTTTTTAAGTGCATGAATTTTTATAGGCTTCAGTGGCCAAAGAATTTAGAAACACCTGTATTTTCAGGCTTTGTTTTTTGATCAATCTCTAGTATCTGTGACAAACTATTTTAACAGAAAACAAAACACAGTTTTTGTATAGTGAACAAAATTATTCAAATATTTCTCTGGCTTATGAATTAATAGCTTCATGTGGATAATATTAAAATTTAATTATAATAAATTTAAGTATTAGTTAAGTGTATTACATCATTAAAGAATAACTGTGAAGTATATCTGATCGAACCTAAAAATTATCATCGCCTATAGCAAGCTTAATTTTCTGGCATTATAATATAAATGTAGTTTTTAACTGGATTCTTGAGACCAGTAGTCTCTACCTAGAATGAGTAGTGTATTGCACCCATGTAGTATCTCCGTACCTGAGGTGATTATTAAATTTTAAATCTTTTGGATAACAAAAGTAATTAGTGTGAAAGAAAAAATATGAAGCCACAACACATAGGATGATTGAGGTCAATGAACAATCTTGTGCAGGTGAGAAGGATTGGAGAATTCCTCTCGATTAGTGATGAATAAATTCATTTTACCATTTGTGGCTAAGGACAGATTCGTAATCGTGTCTTTCTAGATTAGCCGTATGTCTTATTTATCTTATGCCATTTTTGTATTAGCCATTGAATTTTTAGGAAATGTTTTAGTCAGTAGTATTCCATGAATGTTATAAAAACTGTTATATTGATTTATCATTAGATAAAGTATAGTACAAGTTAATATAATATAAATACATACAGTAATAAGCACTGAAACTCATCATTTGCTAATTATTTTGCTACCACCTCTTTTGTAAGTAGATAATGGAAATTCTGTCAGATTATATGCTGCTATGCATTTCTTCCCAGCTCTGCAATCAGGTACATCATAGTGGTAGCTTAGGTATACACTGGAAATTTTTAAATGTGACAAATTACAGCTCCCCACACCATCGAATCCAAAACCAGTCATTAAATCCACACCAAGCCTACCTGCCCTATGGGCACTTTCTAGAGGCCATTCTCTCCAGTTCCCAACAGCTCCACTGCCATGTGACTTGTCATCCTTCTTTCAAATTGGCCTGAGAGTAAAAATAATCTAATGATGATAGAAAGCACACACAGATGATGGAGCTAATGCTTGCTCTTTAGAATTTGAACTAAGATTCACAAACATTGAAGGCTGACTAACCAAATCATGCATGCAGCAGTGGTTAAAATGAATGCTCAAGAACTTTCATTCCACGGGTTTCAAGAGTTTACCCAGTTATTATTCCCAAGATCTTGTGGTACCAATTTTTTTTTTACTTTTATTGATGTTTTATGTATTTCAGACATAATTTCTCAGTTCAATTTATATATATTCCCCTTTCCCTTCCCCCCACCTCACTCCATATCATGGATTCTGTCATTCATGTCCTGCATTTTTCTCTCAGTCTTTTAAAAGTGTTTGTCAGCCGGGCGTGGTGGCGCACGCCTTTAATCCTAGCACTTGGGAGGCTGAGGCAGGCGGATCTTTGCGAGTTCAAAGCCAGCCTGGTCTACAGAGTGAGTTCCAGGACAGCTGGGGCTACAGGGAGACCCTGTCTCAAAAAGACTAAAAAAAAAAAAAAAAAATTTTCTTTTGTTTTGGCCAGAATTTAACTACATCAGTCCATTCTTTGACCCAGTCCTTATGTTGTTGTGGTTCCCTCCCAATTGTATTGCTCTAAAATAAGCCTTTATAAATGTCATATATGTACTAGAATTATGCCCTCCAGGAATAAACTGTATGTTAACTCCAATATATTTTAGGAGTTCACATTTTTCCCTTTAATTTTATATTATTCTAAAATATGGATATATACCTTCCACCCATATACATTAATTACCATGTCTAAAAGTATGTGTTAATCTTAGGGCTCATTAAGAGATTCACAACATCACAGTTGCTTTCAGACAGAAAGAAATATAACAATAACGTTGCTCAGCTTGCCTTTCAATTGAGGGATTTGGTATTAGCATCCACAAATGAGGGAAACCATTCCATATTTGTTTTGGGGGGGGGCTGTGTTACATCACTTAGCATAATGGCTTCAAGTTCTATCCATTTACCTGCAAAGATCATGGTGTCATCTTTCTGGTACTACTTTTCATTGGTTTCACTGTGATTTTATCCTAAGAATATATCTTTTAACTGAGCAAATGTGATTACTATTTTATTCCTTGAAAACTAACATAGTTTAAGGAAACTTACATTCTCTCAGGTCTGATGATTCCAATTTAGGAAGGAGATTTCTAAAAGTAAGGTAGTGTTCAGGCTCAAGTCATACTTGTGTTATCCAGAGAAAAGTATTCAACCCAGCAGCCTCTTAATCTCTTCACAGTAAAACTATTGAGTACATATGTTACTGGTCTTTAAACATTTTACAGGGGTACATAAAGCTCTATGCTGGGATCTAAAAAGGAGGATTTAAGTGGATAAGAGTTAGTGTCCTACTTTTTTCAATGAGAAACTTTCTATACTTATCTACATCATGTCTTGGGTCTTCATATAAGATTTTGGATAATTTCTACTAAATACTCCCTCCCATCTCATCTCTTAAAAAAAAAAAAAAAAAAACTTGTAAGGGGCTGGAGAGATGGTTCAGCAGTTAAGAGCCCTGGCTGTTCTTGCATATGATGGTTCAATTCCCAGTACCCAAAGGGTGGCTAACAATCATCCAGAACTCCAGTTCCAGGGTATCCAACCTTCATAGGCATTGCATAAATAAAAATAAAATATTTTTTTAAATCCCTTTTAAATGTTTAGCCCAATTTCATGTGGGTCTTGATGTCAATAAATTTTTTTCTTTAAATATTTTAAAGATATTTTTGGTTTTTTAATCTTTTGTATACATCATACATCATTTCTCAATCCAATTTAGACTCATTTCCCTTTCCATGCCCCCAACCTCACCAAGTTCATGCACTCTGCCATACATGTCTTGCATCTTTTTCCGAGTCTTTCCAGAGGTTTTTTTCAAAGCAGAGGATTATTGTTTTGGGGAGAACTTCACTGTTTCAGTCGGATTTTTCTTTTGTCCCAGTTCTTTTGTCTTTTGTTGTCGTTATTCCCTCCAACTTGTATTGCTTCAACATATATATGTGTATATATATGTCTCACCTATACTAAAATTATGTCTGAAAACAAACTGTATGTTATATTCCAAATATTTCAGGATTCACATTTTTCCATTTTGGTTTTATATTACCCTAAAATATGCATAAATACCTTCCACCCATATACCAAAATTCCAAAGTCTGAAAATAAATGGTGGGTTAATTCTAGAACCTGTTAAGGGATTCACAATATAAGAGCACAGCTGCTTTCACATAACTTTGCTCAGTTTGCCTTACTACTAGATATTTGGTGCTAGCATCCACAGATGAGGGATACCATCCGCCGTCGTTTGTTTTTTGGGAACTATGTTATTTCACTTAGCATAATATCTTTTTTTTTTTTTTTGGTTTTTTCGAGACAGAGACTGGCCTTTGTCCCAACTGGCCTGGAGCTCACTTCTGTAGACCAGGCTGGCCTTGAACTTACGAAGATCCACCTGCCTCTGCCTCCCAGGAGCTAGGATTAAAGGCATGCGCCACCACGCCTGGCTAACATAATATCTTCTAATTCCATCCATTTACCTGCAAATTTCATGATGTCATCTTTCTTTACCACTGTATAGAACTCCACTGTGTAGATGTGCCATATTTTCTCTATCCACTTGTCAGTTGAGGGGCGCTTGGGTTGGTTCCAGCTCTTCACTATTGTGAGGAATGCTGCAATATAAACATGGCTATGCATTTATCTCTACGGGTAGGATGAGTCTTACCCAGGAGTGGTATGACTGGGTCAGGTGGCAAGCTCATTTTGAGTCTTTTAAGAGTTCTCCACATTGCTTTCCATAGTGGTTGTATGAGTTTACATCCCCCCCTAGCAGTGGATGAGTGTTCCCCTTTCCCCACAACCTCTCCAGCATTTGGGACCTTTTGTTTTCTTGATCCTAGCCAGTCTTATCAGAGTGAGATATATTAAAGTGGTTTTAATTTGCATTTCCTTAATTATTAGTGATATTGAATACTTTTAAAGATATTTCTCAGCCATCTCTAGTTCCTCACTTGTGAAGTCTCTGTTCAGCTCTTTACTCCATCTTTTGAGTGAGCCATTTGTTTTCTTAGTTCTTTGTTTTTTTTTTGAGAGGTTTATATATTCTGGAAGTCAATGATCTGTGAGATGTATCACTGGTGAAGGTTTCCTCCCACTCTGTAGGTTTTCTCTTCACTTCCCTGATTGTTTCTTTTGCTGTACAGAAGCTTTTGAGTTTAATGAGGTCCCACTTGTCAATTATCGACCTTATTTCCTGCACAGCTGCTGTCTGATTTAGAAAGTCTTCTTCTATACCTATGTCTTGTAGGTTACTGCCAACATTTTCTTCTATCACCTTCAGAGTTTTGGGGTTTCACATTGAGGCCTTTGATCCATTTGGAGTTGATTTTTGTTTGGGTGAGAGGTAGGGGTTTAATTTTATTCTTCTACAAGTGGTGACACAGTTTTGCCAACACCATTTGCTGAAGATGCTGTCTTTCCTCCATTGAGTTTTCTTGGCCCCTTTGTCAAATATGAGGTGGATGAAATTGTGTGCTCAATTTTGGATCTTCAGTTTTGTTCCATTAGTCTACAGGTATATTTTTGTGTCAGTACCAGGCTGTTTTTATAACTATAGCCCTGTAGTATATTTTGAAGTCTGGTATAGAGATCCCCCCTGTATTGCTCTTTTTGCTTTGGCTATTCAAGGTCTTTTGTTTTTCCATATGAAATTAAGGATTTTTTTTCCAAGCTTGTGAAGAAACTCTTGGGGATTTTAATTGGGATTGCATTGGATCTGTATATTAATTGGGGTAAAATGGACATTTTTACTATATTAGTTTTTCCAATCCATGAGCATGGGAGGTCTTTCCATCTTCTGATGTCTTCAATCTCCTTCTTCAGGGGTTTAAAATTTTTGTTGTAGAGATCTTTCATGTCTTTCATTGGGTTTGTTTCTAGGCATCTTATTGTTTTTTGAAGCTATTATGAGTGGGAAGGTCTTCAAAAACCTTTTAAAATGTAAAAAAAATTCTAGACTAAGCTGTATTTAAATTATTTTCAGTCTTCTATAACTTTACAATGTCCACATTACAGAAATAGTTAAGCCCTTTTTCCATTTTTCTGTTTCTGTTGTTATCTGCATCATTGCTTTTTTGGAGGCGTTTCAAAGAAAACATGGTGATAGTACAATTAACAAAGTGTCATTCTGGTGGCTTGCCCTTCCCTGGCCTGAAATTTTTACTTAGCTCAGTTTCTGGGTAACAAATACTAAAAAGAAAAAGATGTTGTCAAGAGATGGAAACTAGTTTGCTATCCCACTCAATTTCCCCATGTACATACAGTGGCTTTCCTTATATTTTTAATTTCTCTAATGGCTCCCTACTTATGCTGAACTGTCCATCTGTTCTGAAGGTTTCCCTTCTGTTTGGATATCTGCCCTTAAAGCAATTTCCTTTCTAACATATGACAGTCTGGGGTGAGAGCCAGAGACAAGAGTATATACAGGTTGCACTAAGGCTTAAGATCAGGTACCAACCGAGTCTGTCCATATGGACGTTTCAGAAGGGAGTACTGCAAGCCACACAGAGTCATTTGCTTACAATACTGGATTCATTTTGGACTTTCTTACAAATAAGAAAAATATCTAATGGCCATCTTTGTAGTTTTCAGGCACTGAAAGACGTTTGGGTAGATACTCCTTGAATAAAGTTCTTCAGTCTATATCAAGATGATCTAAATTTTTCATTCAGTTTTCAACTCCAATTAATTTTATTGTTTTTAGTTCATATCAAGTTCTATACACTCCTTCTAAATTATGTAACTCAGTCCCTAACTGATAACACATAAGTGTAAGAACATCAGGAAATACTTTTTTTTTCAAAGCCAATTCAATTTTTAACACTTTTTATTTAATATAAATGTTTTGTGGAGTGTGGCATCTATAAAAAGCATGAAAATTTTTAATGAACAGCTCTATGAATATTTAAAATAAATATACTTTTGTCCTTTCACTCAGAATATGCCCTGAATTCCAGAAATCTCTTTCCCATCTAGTGTATTCATTAACATATTCCCAGTGGAACGATTATTCTGATTTCTAATATTATAAATACAGAAACAGGCCCGGAAACATGGGTGGTTCAGTGGGTTCAAGCCTGACAACCAGAGTTTGATCCCCTGGACACACATGATGGAAGAAAAGAACTGACTTCTGACCCCTGACTTTTACATGCATGTTATGTAAAACTCTCTCTCTCTCTCTCTCTCTCTCTCTCTCTCTCTCTCTCTGTCACATTTTTTGTTTCTTCTTTAACTCAACTTTATTGCAAAACATTCATCAATATGCTGACATGTAATTGCAGGTCAGTAATTTGTTCATAGCATTCAATTGTATAAATTATAAATTAACTGCTCTCTTTAAATCCAAGCTTTTATTGATGGGCATATAAATAGCTTCTATTTTGTTGACTACTACAGGTAATACTGCTATAAATGTTCCTTACTATGTCTGCTGGTGGAATTTTGTATCCACTAAAATTACTTCAACTAAGAGTAAAATGAATAAATGAATGGGTCATAGGACACACATATGTTGTGTTTTAGTAAATGCTACCAAAAATGTTAGACAGGTTCTGTTATTTTGCTGCTCTGGTGTTGTGTGACTGATGATAATTATCTTGTACTGCAGCTATATATTCTTTACCAGAAGACACCCTTTGATGGGCATAAAAGTTTAATCACTATCACACATGAACAACCATATAGCAGCAATAAGATAGGCTCACTTGCTTCAGGCATTTGCTGGTAACAGGTCTCAGTTGCTATTCCTTATAATATAAAATTCCCAGGGAGTTGGAGAGATGGCTCAGCAATTAAGAGCAGTAACTGTTCTAGCAGAGGACCTGGGTTTGATTTTCAGCATCCACATAGTGGCTAACAACTGTCTGTAATTACAGTATCAGGGATCCGAGTCCCTCTTCTGATCTCTGCAGGCATTGCACAACATGAGTGTGCTTACATAAATGTATACGGTACACTCCTGCACATAAAAGGTAAAAAAAAAAATTTTTTTTTAATCTCTAGCACTAAATGGTAAGCAAAGACAGAGGAGTTTTAAGGACCTTCACAAAAGGAATTAAGGAATGAAGCACCAATAACAACTTAAAAATAACATTAAAAGCCCTAGATGGGTGTAATGGCCATGGTCTTGATGTTACTTTACACATGTGCATTACTGACAATTTGATTTTTGCTAATAATGAGACACACAGAACAAACAGGGAGGTATGACCAGTCAAGCCAGTCACCTTTGGCCATAGATAATGCTAGAGTTCCTTAGGGGATCAAAAGAACTGAGACTAAGGCTCAAGTCCAAGACAGCTGTTGCCAAATAATATTTAAGGCACTAGCCTCAGTACTAAAATCTCAAAATTACAAAACTTCTTGAATTAATCCTTCTCCTCACAGTCTACCTCTAATTCTTCCTTGCCAACATGTTTTCTCTCTTAAGCCTCTATACTAGGTATGGTTCCCTAGAAGAACAAAACCAATAAGAGGCATGTATATTATAAAAAGTGGATTTATTATATGATAGGAGTTAGTAGTCCAACAAAGGCTGTCTATATGCTAGCGAGAGAGGCTGAAAATGCTGGTACATTCTCAGTTCACAAAGCTGGATGTCTCAGTGGTCCCAAACTGGCTCTGAAGGCCAAGATATTCCCTGGAAAGGCACAGTTTTTCAATCCACATTGGAAGGCTGAAGAAGCTGGAATCTGATGTCAGTGGGTGCAGCAGCCATAGACATACTCGCTCAGGAAGAAGCTGCAAAGGCTGGCAGGTACACAATGCTTTTTCCTGAGACCTGCTTATATCTGGATCACCTGCTGTAAAGTGCCGCCCACTTTGAGGGCAGATCTTCACCTCTGGAAACACCCTCACAGAGGGATGTCTCCTAGGTGATTCTAAATCCTGTTTGGTTGAAAATCAAGATTACTATCATGGCCTAACATTTAAATAAATCACATCTCTGATCTTTAGACGTGTTGTTTGGTTTTCAGGAAGTAAATCTTTTTTTCATTTAATATGAACTTTTTGCTGGAATGTTATGTGTGTGTGTGTGTGTGTGTGTGTGTGTGTGTGTAAAGGATGACTCTATTTCTGTATCTCCTAATTTCTCTTCCCTCCAGACCTCACAATGATTCTTAATATCCTTCATTTTAAGTAACACTACTGAGGTCCCATCACGTGGCCATTATGTGGGCAGAGCTGAGTTACATAAGCGTTCTGACTTCATGCTGCTTGGATACAATAGTTGAAGGTAAGGGAGAGGTACAGATTATTGCCCTTGGAAAGAGGAAACTAGTCAAAATAGAAAACAGATCCTTAGTGTCTTAAGTAACTTAGTTTCAACAGTCTTAGTAATTAAGTCAGGACTAGAGTCCAGATTTCTTGACTTTAATTATCTGGAATTAGGTTCCAAGTCCTGGTGACTAGCTCTAAGGAAAAAAAAAAACAAGGATGGGCTATGATCTCATAGAATAAAAACTGTAAGTAATGTGCAATGTAGCCCCAAAGATCAAGGATGTTACACAGAATGTGCTCCTCTTTCAGCTAGTCAAGATTTGGGAGCTAAGAGTGAGCAGATAAGGCAAATGGTCTGCTGTCATCGAAGTTTTGCTAAGCTATTTCTGCCTTGTACACTCAAATTTCAATTTTCAAAAAGTAAAAGTTGCTAATTCATTTGGAATAGGACAAAGAGCAAAAGCCAAAATAATTAGGTCAGGAGATGGAATTTTTAAGTTGAAAAAGTAAGTAATCATAGGGCAATTCTTAATTTGAATGATAGATATCATAAACCATAGAGTTGCAGAAACAAATTGTATGAAATACATATGTATATATATGATGAAACAATAGTCATAAAATGATTAATCTATTTAACTACATTATTTTGTAGAGAACTGTGGTCTGCAAGACACTGTAATGGTTAGAACACAGAACTAGAGTCCAGATCTCTTGACTTTACTTACTGATCTACTGAGCTATAAAGTTTCTTTGAGAACCTCTTCTGATTTGATCCTGACTAATAAGCTTTTATTGATTCTGGAATTTCATACAATGTAGTTTGATCACATTCAGATCTTCTCCCCTTCCAGCCCCTTCCCATTATCCCCCCCCATTTCATGACCTCCATTATTATGTATTTTTTTGTTCAATTTTTGCTTTGTAAAGGCCTATAGATTCCAATCCATTCCTCCCAAGTGCTCCTGGGTATGGGCCCATGCCCTGAAATCTAGTCATCCTACCAGGTGGCACACCAGTAAGGAAAACTGACTCTCTTTTTTCCCCCCCAGCATCCATAAGTTGCCAATAGATTCTCAGCTAGGGCTTGGGCTTCCTGCCCACCTCCCAATTAACCCTAGGCCCATCTGGCTCAGGTTTGAGCAGGTCTTGTGCATTCTGTCATTAGTGCTGTGGGTTCATATATGCAACCACCCTGTGTTATCCAAACAACAGTTTTCTTGTAGTCATTTAACACCTATACCTCTTCTGATCTTTCTGCCCCCTCTTCAGCAATGAGCCCTGAGCCTTTGGAGGAAAAATGGGTTTAGACCCATTTAGATCTAAACATTCCACAGTCTCATTTTCTGCAAGTTAACTGTAAGTTTCTGTGTTAATCACCATCTGCTGCAAGAACTTTCTCTGGTGAGAGTTGAAGACTGTTTAAAATACTTCTAAGACTTCAGAACATGAGATTATAGTGAACATACATGGCTATTTCTTTGCAAGGTTGGGCTCTAACTATGGAGTAAGGGCTTTGAGGGGGGATTCATTAAGTCTCTTTTAGAATTGACATAAAAGACGAAGGAAATTGATCTAAATCAATAACGATCCAAAAATGGAATCTGAAATTTCAAAGAGTTCCAAATTCCTAATATTCTATTTTATCACTTTTCCTTTGAGAATTAAACTTGGAAAAATACCCACACAGCATAAAAATTTGGCTATTTTTCTTGTAGCTCTAGTTACAGAGCATAAAACACAAGAAAAAAATGATGATTATTCTTAAGAAAATTCAACTTTTGCTGTTTGTTTGTTTTTTTGAATCAGGGTCTCCCTGTAGCTACAGCTGCCTGGAACATACTGTATAGAACAGGCTACTTCAGTCTCACAGAGATCCACCTGCCTGTGCCTCCCAAGTGCTGGGATTAAAGACAAGCCTTGGTGAAATTCAAGTTTAAAAAAAAATATTGTGAAAAGTTAGAATATCTTCTGCACATAGACACTTTAATCCAAAATTTGAATACGATATAAACTAAACCCATTATCTTTTACAACAGAATTTAGCTTCTTTCCAGACAACTGGAGAAAAATTGCTAACAACATATATATGTGTATATATGTAAATCTCAGGTACTCAATCATTTTCAGTGACAATGTTACTATCCTTTATCTCTTTAGGCTTTCTTAGCCTGTAATCTGCAACTAACACAAATTCATTTGTCTGCCCAAGATTTTGGGCATTGGGCCACACTGAAAATTTATCAGAAAACCAAGAAATTCTGCTTAGTTCAGAGAAAACAATTTTAGAACAACTATCACGCACACACATACACACATTGCCATGTATGGACAGACAGCTTCAGAACGTAAATGTTTTGGGAAAACTAAACATGTCAAAATTAAGAGATGTCAGAAATTGAAGAAAACTTCCTGAAAAGTAAAGAGTCTCACCAAATTTTCCTTATAGAATTAATAGGCTTAAGGGGAAGAGATATCCTAAAATAGATATCCTTATATGTCACAGACATTTCTTTTTACCATTTTTAGTAACTTTAAAGAGGCAAACGTCTGTCAACTTATTTTAAAGCAGGATGTAATTTGGTGTATCTGATAGGTTACTTGCAGGCAAGGCAGGTTAGTGAGGCAGGATCTAGGCCAGAAAACTTCATTTTGGTTGAGTCTGAAAGTCCTGAGTTTTAGTTAAGAATTGCCACAATCGACTGGTCTTATTATCGCTTGTCACTGCAGTGCAACTGCACTACTGGACTCTGTTGTCTATTCTTCTAGACCTAAAACATCTTAGGGGCTCCTCGTACCACTCTACACCACGGAGGCCACAGCAAGCATAACTCGGTCAAAACTGGAATCAGGGGGTGGAAAATTTGCTAAGACTATCAAAGACATCGTCTCATAAAACTGACAATGTACAGACAAAAAGGGTAACAAACAAAAATAAAGAGGACATACTACTAGGTTCCTCAATTCTTAGATGTACACCAACAGCCTCCCACAAAACCAGAGGTTATATTTCAAGATTTTGTTTCTTCAGATTTTGGAGAATCCTTCCTTTCATAAACTTGGTTTTGACTTGTTAAACTGAGTGACCTCCGGCAAGCTAGTATTTCTTAAAATTATTAACAATGACTCTGAAACATTAGCCTGCCCATGTCAAAAGTCCAGAAAGTGACATTGCGTAGTCAAAAGACTTTGTACGACAAACTGCAGTCTTTATGGCTCAAATGTTAGCGCCTTGTGTTTGTGTTGGTACACGTGATCACTGAAAATCATTCCCAAGGTGTCAAGGATCCGGCCATCCGCAGGAGCAGGACCTAGACTCCTGGAGTTCCACTGACCTCTCCTCGCGCTGCCTGGGTCGCCCTTACTTATGACTGCGTGATTAGGCCGGGGAAACGGAACAGCCGGGACGCTCTGCGGCCCTAAGGCTCCTCCAGGGGTTCTCCAAAGCTTCCCAGGGTGCGCTCCGGCCGGGTCCCCCAAGGCCACCAGGGGAAGACGAGGCTGGGTCGCGGGTCCCGCGGAGGTCTCGCACCAACTTCTCGCGAGGTTTCGGCACCCCCCCCCCCCCCTTCTGCAGTTCAGGTCCCGGGCTCCTGCTATGGCTGCGCTGCGGAGGCTCCTGTGGCCGCCGTATCGGCTACCGCCGACGCTGTCCCCTCCGCAGCCCTTCCTCGCGCCGTGGGGGCGGCCTGCGGGGACGGCCCCAGGGCTGCCCGGCCGGCCTTTGTGCTGCCGCGAGGATGACGAGGGGGCCGTGGCGGAGGCGGCGTGGCGGCGGCGGCGGCGGCGGCGCTGGGGCGAGCTGAGCATCGCGGCTGCGGCCGGCGGGGGTCTGGTGGGCCTCGTGTGCTACCAGCTGTACGGGGACCCCTGGGCGCAGCCCGCCCCGAGCCCGGCCCCAGAGCCCGAGGACCCGCCCCGCGGCCGGGGTCTGCTGCCCATCCCCGTGGCCGCTGCCAAGGAAACGGTATGTGAGCGAGCCCGTGCGCGCCGCAGGTGACGCCCGGGGGTTGGGCTGCGGGGCCCGACCTGCTCGGAGGTTGAGCGTGCGGGTCACCGCGGCCCCTGACATTGGAGGGGGTGGAAACATTGTGGGTTCTGTGACTGCCGCCAGGCAACCTCCTGTAAGAGACACAGAGGTCTATGGCTGGCATCCCTATTCAAGAGGTTCTGGGAGGACGTGGATGATGCCGGCTGATTGCATCAGGACCTTAAAGATTGCTGCAGCAACCCTGGAGCAACCAA
Organism: Rhizomys pruinosus; assembly: GCA_009823505.1. Taxonomy (NCBI): domain Eukaryota; kingdom Metazoa; phylum Chordata; class Mammalia; order Rodentia; family Spalacidae; genus Rhizomys; species Rhizomys pruinosus. Next base: position 2,652,039 of record VZQC01011398.1, on the reverse strand, counting down.
CATCCAAAACCAGCCCCACTACCCCCACCACACCGCTACACACGTGTGTCATAAATGAGGCATATGACAGGAATGAAAAACAGGAGAAACAGTGGAGGGCTGCATGTATAAGAGAAAGGGGCTGAGCAAGTGGTCCAGAAATTCCAGGGCAGAATGTGTTTTAAGGATATCTTTTGGTCTCATAATCTCCCACATTAGTGTATGAAAGTCCCAAGAGAAGGGAAAAATGCTGTTCAAAAATAGTACATTTCGGGCTGGAGAGATAGCCTAGCGGTTAAGAGCGCCGACCGCTCTTACAGAGGACCCGGGTTCATCCCCAGCACCCACATGGCGGCCGAGAACTGTCTGAAACTCCAATTCCAGGAGAACTCCAGTTCCAGGGGAATCCGAGACCCTCTTCTGACCTCCGCGGCATTGCACGACACGGGTGCACAAACCTACATGCAGACAGTACATTCATACACATAAAAATAAATAAAATTAAAAAAAAATAGTACATTTCTCTCCTTTCCTTTCATTAAAACCAGAGTCCCTGAAGTAGGTGAAACAAACCAGAAGCTGGATAGGTTAGCAAAAGTCAGAGCTAAGAATGAAGCTTAACTCCTACAGAAAACATCATATGCAAATGTTATGTATCATGTACTTTATGATATAAAGACTGTGAGATGAGTGAAGAGGTGTGATTTTTTTTAACATAGCACTATATTGTCATGTAAATACCTTGGAAAATTAAGTAGGGAATATTTTCCTTGTAAGACTACAAGACTGTTAAGGTCTGAAGACATGGCTCAGCCGGTAAGAGCACTCACTGCTCTTGCAGAAGACCCAGGTTCCCAGCACTCACATGGCGGCTAGCAACCATCCATAACTCCAGTTCCAAGGGCTCCAACACCTGACATCTGTGGCATTGCACGACACAGGTGCACTTATACATATGTAGGCAATACACTCATACACATAAAATAATAAAAATATTTTTAAAAGTATAAGAAGAGTGGTAAAGGTTAGATGGAAATTATTTAGAAAAGAGCCAGCTATGTTGTTTTTAACCTTAATGAAATTCTATATGCTGTATGTAAGGATACACCAACTTTTTTTTTTTTTTTTGGTCATTACATTCAGGTTAGGAAATCTACTTTGTACACCTTTGATTAACACTAAATTACAAGTACACTAAACAAATAGTTAAAGGTGGTAGCAGATATTCTCAACTTTCAGTGTCATCCCCCCACACACAGTGTCTGTGGCTTAGGGAGGATAGTAGCATGAATTTTGTGTCTTGATTGGCCATATTAGAACTTTAATCAACTATAGTTGATTTGGAAACAGATTAGCAAGGTAATGAACATGGAAATAGTGTTTTCTTTCCTTCCTTTTAAAAATTAACTTTAAATTCGAGAGTTACAAGATTACACTCAGAAGCTGGAAGTCAGCCTTTTCTGCTTACTATTGCTGCCATTTTAGGCAAATTACTTAATGCCTTTCCCTTATCTGTAAAAGAGACTCCAAGGGTGCCTTGTGAGAGTTAAATGACTTCATATATTTGAAACAGAAAAGTACACCTAGTGTGTAGTAAACATTCAATTTATTTATTATGTGGTTTTGTTCATTTATTTTCTGGGTACTGGGATTGAGTCTGGGGCTTCATGGGTGCTGCACAAATGCTCTACTACTAAGCTATGTCCCTGGCCCCTTTATTACCTATTTTTATTTTAAATTATTATTGCTTTGTGTGTATGAAATTTTCTGTATATTGTTTTAGAAGTCAAATGATGCTGAATTGCTGTGTCTTACCCTTCCCGAAGTGTCTCATTCTGCATTATAATTGTCATACCTTTTGCGTGTGATTTTTTTTCTCTTTCTGAAAAGAAAAGTGTAATGTTATTAATCTCCAAGGGTGGACATTTTCACAGTAATAAACTTTGGGGTAACATTTCTTTACTGATCTTGCTAAGTACATAAGGACTTTTCAATATGGAAATTTGTATCTAAGAGTTTTGTGTGCAGTTTTCTTATACCATGCCTTATATCATTTCTCCATAGTTTTTGTTTTTGTTTTCTGTAACTGCTGTTAGTTTGGATTTAAATTTGACAGACCCTACTTTAATTCTAATACTAACCTTTCAAAGATCTGTTTTGTGTTTCATGTCTCCTGTATTTTCTCAATTTGTTATAAGGATATAAATGCTAGTTGTGTTTTGTCTTCTGCTCTGTGCACTGCTTTATTTGTTCTAGGTTCTCTTTTATTCCTGTTTGTTCATCTCATTTTCATTTTGGGGTTTTTTTTTTTTTTTACAGTTCTGTGGTTGCTGCCCATCAATTATTTGAGAGCGATTCAGAAGGCCTTTTTTACGTGAACATCATTTTTCATCTGGTGATCCAGAGTTTTCATTAAAGAAGCATCTAAATGTCTATATTTTATCCTACCTTTTCTTTGCTATCATTGAGCCAGTCCAAAGAGAGGGAGAGGTGAGAGAGATAGCCATCTTCTGGATACAGACACATGTGTACATTGGTAAAGTTGGTACAGAGCTTACATACTGTGCTGACATACTGTTTTCTAATCCCATTTCTATAGATTCACAACTTATGCTGCCTCCAAATTAAATAAGCAGAAGTACAGTGAAAATAAATTATGATATATGTGTAATATTTTAGAATGGAAATTATACAAGCAAAGAAGAAGAATGAAAGTTATATGCCTTCATTCAAATTGTTGCACATTATTTGAAATTTTCCAAGTCTTAGAAAAGAATTACAGTTCCTTAATTAAGCAATAACTTTTTAAAATTTAAGTTCAAAGTTAAAACATTTTCATATCCTGATTCAGAATCTGAATCTTAAAAGATGCATCTACAAAGTATTATAACTAGCCTTCAGCAAAAACTAAAACAACAAACAAAAAAAGACTATTTCAAGAAGTCAAACTTTGATACCACCTGAAGGAAGAAATACTTATATTTTCAAATCCATCCAAATCTGGGAGTTTTATTAGTTACTTCTCCAGTAGCTGTAGCAGACTCCCTGACAAAAGCAACTGAAAGAAGGAGAGATTTATCTTGCCTGACTGTGGGGTATATTTCTTCAGGGTGAAGTCATTGCAGCAAGGATGAGGTAGCTGGTCATAGTCGGGAAGCAGAGAGAGAATGCTTTCTCTGCTTTATTTATCCCAGGACTCCAGTCCGTGCATATTCTGGTTCCACCCATAGTTAGGGTGGGTCTTCCCTCATGATTTATCCCATCTAGAAACTCCATAACAAGCATGTCAAAAGGCTGTTTCCTAGATGATTCTAGAACAATATTGACTCTCTGAGGGCTGGACTGTAATAAGGAAAATGTAGTTGCTGTATATAGAACAGAAAAGCACTTAAAGAGAGAACTCTGGTGAGCATCAGTGACTTAAAGGATTGACAGAGGAAAGGCACTCCACAAAGTTGAGAGTCAGGTTCAGACAGGTGGAAAGAAAGCCAGGAAGGTCATGAAAGCCATTAAAAGAGGGAGCACTTAAGAGAGGAATGCTACCCAAGATCATCAACTAAGGTGAGAGGTTGGAAGTGCACCCTGGATTTAACAAGAGGTGGGGCAGGAGTGAATTTTGCCAAGACCTGGAAGGTGAAGTTCACATTATAGCTGAGTAACTTGGGAGTAAATGTGAAGAAAAGGAAGTGTCTGAGAAGTAAGTGTTGACAGGACTTTGAGGATTTTCCCATGAAGAAGAGACTAGTGCTTCCAGGACATAGAATTGACTCTGTTTTATTTCTTACTTGAAAGCTCCTCAACTCTGTTTAAATGCTGAAGAAAGAAATAAAGAATTAAGCTGAAATAGAGGATAATTCATTGCCATGCACCCTGGTGGAAGTTAAGAGTTAAAGCGTAAGTGAGGAGTCTAGTCTTAGATAATGGGAGGAATGCTGTTTCCTTTGAAATAGTAGGAAGAGATGGGAGGAAACAGACTATGATGTGTTCAGTAGCAAATAATAGAAGAAGTTCTTGCCTGTTGTCTTCTGTTTACTGTAAGAATGTTAAGAGTAAAATGTGGCTGTATGTTGGGAAGCCACTTTAGAGATTTAGGGGAGAGTGGATTAGTAATAACCATGATAAGAAAGCTTTCAGGGATATAGATAGCTCAATAATAGTAGAGCCCTGGCTAGGTCTTGGTTTGGTGCCCAGCTCCAAAAAAAGACAGAAACTTTAGAGAACCATGAGATCCTTTCATTTTTCTCATAATTTCTATTTATAATATTGAGTAAAATCTTTTAAATCATAAAATTATTTTTATTATTCGTATTCAATGTGTATGACTGTATTGCCTGCATGTATGTAAGTGCACCTATGTTGTGCAATGCCTAAGGAGGTCAGCAGAGGTCAGCAGATTTCTCTGGAACTGGAGTTACAGACACTTATTAGCTGCCACTTGGGAGCTAAGAATGAAACCTGGATCCTCTGTAAGAGCAGCCAGTGCTCTTAAGTGATGAACTGTTTCTCTAACCCCCATACAATTATTTTTAATATCCTCCTGAAATCTGGCCTTTTGACAGGATCACAGCTCTTGTTATTCTGTTTTTTTGTGTTTTTTTTATGTTGCTTTTATTGAGTGGTATAAACTTTAGTAATCTGATTTAGCTAATACTTTTATACTCCAGGTCTAATATTTAACTACACAGGAAATCTACCAATACAGATCTTTTCTTTTTGTTTCAAATTGATAGGCAAGTTTTGCCTACAAAATTTAGATGTCATTGATCTCCTATAATTGTGCTGAACAGTACAAATTTGACTGATCATGGCCTGGGAACACAGATCCAGGTTGCCCCAAATACCATGTTCTAACATGGCAATAGTTTCATTCATGAAAAAAAGTTCATGAAGTTTTGTTGATACAGAAGAAAAAATGTGGTTTTGAATATATGGGTAGACTATCAGGTAGATGGGTTACAGCAAAGCTGGGTAATCTCTACTAAAAGTTTTAGATGTTATCTGATGACATTCATAGCTTTTGGATTGTTAAAAAGAAGCTGATGATCTGTTAAGTTAATACATCTCAAAATATTTCAAGTGATAGTCACAGGATATTAGGTTAGGTACAGGTGGGCAAGAAATGGCTATTGAGGGGGCTGAGCATAACTCAAGATAATGTACCTCTGGATCTGCAACATTCTAACTTTCCACAGTCAGGAAGCTAACTAGTCAGCTTTGGAAATTTTTCAATATAGGCGTAGCTTTTTTTTTTTTTTTTTCTGTGAACTTCAGTTCACCACCCCCAACAGTGCACACACACACACATTTTATTCTGTGATGTCTGGATGTAGTACATAATCTAAAATATGGACCCTCAGTCCAGTATCATTTATTTGGCTGGCATTAGTCATGCTATATATAGTAGTGTATTTGCCTGCAAGTTCTTTTTCCAGATTGACAAAGTAAAATCCATATTTTCTATTCTTTTTTTTTCATCTTCTAAATTTTCTTTTAGCTAGCTTAATATCCATTCTTCCTTTCTAGAATTTGAAATACAGAAAGTGTATTCTTTCTTTTACTCTCAGGAGGGTCCAGGTTGAACCTGTATGAAAAGAATTTTAAATAAATTTCTGTTTTTTTGGACTTTTTTTGATAAGTATAGTATCTGTCTAGTTGATACTGTGAATATGGACCAGGTAAGATATTTGTAAATAACGCTTGCATCAGTTGAGAGTGGATTCTTTTAAACTGGTTCTATGTCTAGTCAACAAAAGGCTTTTGTAAATTAGGTATACTTTAAGCTAGCTTTAATCTATTATAATTTATTATACTCATGTAGAATCATCTAAACATTTTCCATTCACTTACTAATCTGATGGTAAAATAAGACTTGTATTCTTCATATACACATTTTTCCTAGGAGATAAAGAAAAAGAGTTAAAAAAGTATTTTAATATTGAACAATAATTTTATTCAAAAATATAGGGTGTCGTTAACATGATCTATGTGGTAAACAAAAATACTCTGCCTCATCACATAATCAGAATCCAGTCACAGTTGAAGTGCAGGGGTCCTACATGTGATAACTCAGACTTAAAAATATTTAGATTAGGGGGCTGGAGAGATGACTCAGTGATTAAGAGCACAACTCCAGTTCCAGTGCCTTCTCCTGACTTCCAAGATTGTTGCATGACATGGGTCCACTTGCATGCAGGCAGGCAATATGGTCATACACACAAAATTAAATTAAATTAAATAATAAAAATAGAATAAAGTAAATAAAAACTATAAAAATATTTAGAGAAATATGTCATAGGTAATTTTCAAAAGAAGACAAAAGTAAAACCTAGAAGGGAAAATACACAAAGAAGTCTTCCCAAATGCTGAAGATCTAATGCATAATATTTACAAGGAATAAGTATCCAGAATGTATAGTGGTGATCTATAAGTTCATAAGAAAAAGACAGCTCAGCAAGAAAATGGACAAAGGGAACAGGCAGATTGGAAGGAAAATATTAAAAAAAAAAAAAGAGCAAATGAAAAGATTTTCATCACCATTAATAGCAGAGAAATACAAATTATTGCTACAGTGAAGAATAACTTCTTGCCAATTTGGTTGGTAAAATTCGAGCAATTCCAGCTGTTGACAGTGGTGTGGAATAATGAAAGTTCTCTAACTCTGTTTGTAGTTGTACGCATTATTCAGAAAATAGTTTGACATTTCGTAGTCAAAGATTCAACATGTCTCTTAATTCTGAAGTTCTGTCTTGATCTGGGGATGCAGCTCAGTTAGCACACTTGCCTAGCATGCCCAGGTCTGGTCTGGAAAGGGAGGAGAGGAGAAGGGAACAAGGGAAGGCAGGAGACAGGGTTGGGGGTTGGGAGGGATTGATTTTGTGTAGTGCAAACTTTGGAGAAACTGGAACATGTGCTACTTGATTGAAATTAGGGCTTCATCCCACCTGCAGCATACCCCACTCTACCTTACCCTGCCTCAGGCAAGTGACCTTTCTTCATTCTTTGGAGTAGAGATAATGAATCAGAAACATATTTTCTCAATGTGGTATTCACAAGTAGATTTACCTACATCAGTAATAGAATCTTGGCCTGTGTTTTGATATTAGGATGTCAGAGAGCCTTAAAGCTAAGTTACTAATGGGCGAGCTACTTGAATATAGGAGTTATTTCTTATATGATGTGGGGTTGGTGAGGAAGATCATGAGTCATCTATCAAAGTCCTCTGTACTAAGTGAATAGGAATGCCTACAAGTTGCTACTGGCAAGGTGGTAAGTGATGCATAATCAGTATATACCTGCCTTCATTAATACTTAATACTAATTAGCTAATTTATATTTCATTAGAACTTATCAGATATAAATGTTCGGGTGAATCTGGAGGCAGAGACGTGTAGAGTACTTTTCTCATTTACCAAAAATTGGTTAGCAAAAGACAAGAGAACAGATTAATTTAACTGAAATATTAATCTCAAGTACAAGACACACCAAGACTTGTACTCCAGCTGTATGCTTAGGAAAAAGAGGAAATAGTAGGTTTGATAATGGGCAGTTAGCAGACTCTTCCATAATAATGTACCACCTCAAGATGAAAACTCTTCAACTTTTTCTCCATTGTACAGTGTAGTATTTATTCCTCTGTATCTCCATTCCTCACTTAGTGGAGTAACCCAGAAAATACAGCACAGTATACTTCTCAAACCATGAAGTAAGAATAGATACATATTCTATTTTAAACAGATTTAAATAAACTTTCTTTTTTTCTAAATTGTTATGTTATTATGTTGGAACTTTCTTGTGAGAAAAAATTAACACATCGTATTAGCAATCAAGAAGACCTATTTCCTCTTGTTGACCAAAACTTTGACAGGTTATATGTGTCTCAGCACCTTGCCCATACATTTTCAGTAATTTTTGAAAATTCAGTACTATAGTAAATATAGTTTCTCTACTACATACTTCAAACATCATATCTTAAGTTTTAAACCCTTATTTTAAGAACTGACAAAATTGCAAATGTAAGAATTTTAGTAAAACTATATATTACATATGTGTAGAATATATGTGTGTGTGTGTCTGTGTGCCTCTGTGTGTGTGTGTGTGTGTGTGTCTAGTCCTCAGTATCTTAGTGTGTAGTCCTCAGTATCTCAGTCATCAAATACATATGCTACTGGCTTAATGAAAACTGAAGGAGACTCTGCTTCCTGGTTTGAGCTTCAGGTTCTTTGCAATAGGAGGAATCTATTAACCTTAGTATTTTGCAAACCCAACATCTTGAATTTGTTCTAGAGCCATTTTCCAATCGCATCTTTAATCTGTTGGAAAGTTGGGAAGCTACTATGGTATAAACTGTGGCTGTTCTTAAGTGTTGATGTTATTTCCTTAACATCAAGTTTTTTCTCTACTTTTGGGATAACTATGACTATTTTAAGTTGAGAGTATTTCAGACTTGTGGGTAATAAAGGAGAATCTCTAAACAATATTCTTCAGGCATATAACAGTAAGAGCAATGTTAGAATTATATGTTGATTATGCCTTTTGAAATGTTTCTCAAATGAGAAAGGGCATATAAAAATTTTAGCTTGTTCTCTGCCTTTCTTTTTCTTTGACAATGATTAAACCATTTAACCTTTCAGGAAGAACATTTCTTCATCTTTGAAATATGAAATTTGGGTCTGTGAAGTCCATTTCAGCTATAAAGTTCTTTAATGCTAAAGTGGCTTATAATTTGGCTATTAAAAGTAGCTGTTTTAATCTTGTTTTCATTCTCTCATCCTCTCTATACTTTATTTTTAAAATCTATTTAGCTAGGGATAATGGTACATCCCTGTAATTCCAGCACCCAGGAGACCAAGGGGCAGGAGGATTGCTAGGCCAAGATCAGCCCAAGTTAAATGGAAAAATTTTGTCTCAAAAAAGTCAATTAATTCTATTTTTGTAAATTGCTGATTTTACAAACTTTGTCTCAGAAATGCCTTTTTGGCTTTTGTTATTATTAAATACAGGTGATACATAGGTGAACAAAACAAAACAGGAATAGGAATAAACTACAAAACTAATCCACACTTTCTTTTTGGATTTTTAAGACAGGGACTCCCTGTAGCACCAGCTGTCCTGGAACTCACTATGTAGACCAGGCTAGCCTTGAACTCATAGACATCTGCCTGCCTCTGCCTCCCAAGTGCTGGGATTAAAGGCATGCACCATCATACCTGACAATCCATTTTTTTTTAAATCTTGTCCAAGCTAGAAATAGTGGCACATCCCCATAACCCCAGCTACTTGGAAGGTTAAGACAGGAGGATTGCAAATTCAAGAAATCTACCAAGACCCTGTCTGAAAATTTTAGAAAGGATTCAAAATATAGTTTAGTGGTAGTATACTTACCTAGCATGTACAAGGCCTGGGAATTCAGTCTTTAGTGCTATATAAAATCAAACCACAAACATTCTTTTTAAATAAATTGTATAATGAAAGAATGAACATTATTTCATTTTAATTGAATTTTTGTGAATTTCATACAATATATTTTGATTGTATTTAGATCACTTCCTCTATCTGCAGCCCCTCTTACTACCTCCCTGCTCAATGTGTGTGTGTGTGTTCCTATAGAGTCAAATTTGTGTTCCTAAATATCCTTTTTGTGTAGATTCACTGGAGCCTGGTTAACCGACCAAGAGTCACACCCTTAAATGAGACTGACATCTTCCCAGCAGCCATTGGTTTCTAAGAGTTACTCAGGTTGAGTTGGCGTGTCTTACCCACTTCCCCAATCTGGCTGGAGCTTATGTGGTACTTGTGTATGCTGTCACCATTGCTGTGAGTTCATGAGTAACTTTCCAGCTATCTGATAAACTGTTTGCTTGTTGTCATCTACCACCTCTGGCTATTGCAATCTTTCTGCCCCCTATTCCACAATGAACCCAGAGCATTTGGAGGTAGAAGCTTGATATAGGTGTCTTAATTCAGGTATAATCATTCTGCAGTCTCTTATTCTCTGTACATTGGTCAGTTGTGGGTTTTAGTTTTAGTCACCACCTGCTGTATAAGGAAGGTTCTCTATGAGAGCTGAGAGATTCATTAATCTTTGGTTATAACAATAGGTCATTAGGAATCACTTTCATATTGTATTTAGCAAAATGATAGTATTAGGCTTTCCCCTGTGGCCTATGGCCTGTCTAGCCACATGTTCCTAGACCTAGTACCAATGTCAGGTATGGGCTTTATCTTCTGAAGTTGACTTGAACTCATAGAGATCTGCCTGCTTCTGCCTCCCAAGTGCTGGGATTAAAGGCATGCACCATCATACCTGACAGTTCATGCATTTTTAAAAATGCTGTCCACGCTGAAAATAGTGGCACATCCCCATAACCCCAGCTACTTGGTTGCTCCCATAATATTTGTGCCACTATTACACCAGTAAACATATTACCAGGCCACTTGTTGTAGCTTTCAGGATTCACAGCTGGATAATCTTGATAGCTATTTTTTTTCTTCTGGTAGTATGCATAGCATCTTTCAGCCCTATGAACACTAGTCAGTAAAGGTGAGGCTTTGAAGTCAGCACAAGCTTGATTTCTCCTTATTTATGGTTCATGTATATGGTGTCAGCCAGTATTGTTTGAGGGTCTATGAAAACCCTGTTCAACAGTGTCAAGAGATGGAGTCCATCCCTGGTATCAGGCTTTTTACTTTGCTAGCATATGATGTCTACTAGGGGTAATGCCCTCCCCATTGTAACTCTTTTAAATTTCCTTCTATAATGTATGCTTCAAGAAGCTTCTGTAGTGGTAGGTTTCTATGTGGCTTTTCCTGTCTTTTATATGCTCATGTATTTTATTGTATTCTTTTATGTAATTTTTACCAAACTTAAACGTTTTTAAAAATTGTATATTTTACCATTCAGAATTAAAAATTAATATTTTGACATATTTGTTTTTGTATTTTTTTCAGAAATAACACGTTACCTATGTGTGCTGTATTAAGAGAAATGTTGAAAGACATAGGGTTTCCTTTCAATTTTACCTATATGTGCAATCTTCCCCTTCTATCAATATTCTGCATCAAAATGGCGTATTTGTTACAATTAACAGACTTACATTAGCATGCCATTTTTTTACCCAGGATTGATAGATATAAATATATACACACATCCAAATTTCACTTATGGTATTACACATTCTGAGGGTTCTAACAGATGTCTAACATTAGTAATCAAAATTATTACTAAAAGGAATTAGCTATGAATATGAAGTCAAAATTAAGATGAATATCCTAGGAAGAAGCAAGCTTTGGAGGAAAACCTCCTCCCTAAGTTGGAATCTGTGGCTTGTTAGCAATTACAGCATCTCCGTAGATGCTGGACCAAGGCCAGAAGACAAGGAGACACAGGCTTGGACAAGACTGGATTCCTGCTGGTGGGTGGCCATTGGTCCAGTGCTCACAGGTAGACCTCTCCCCTCCCCAACTCCCAGCCTCTGAAAGTGGAGATACTTCAAGACTGGCTAGTAGCCAGTCAACCTGACCTAGTACTAATAAGTAGAAAGTACCTCTAACAGGAGGCAAAGGATTCTAGGTCTGATCTGTCTTGTTTACCAATGATCCAGAGAGGGTCTACGATGAAATCTCCAAATATTCAAGTTGTTCCACAGAGTAAAATGTCCACTTGGTTGGAATCATCTGCTGGAACAATTTTAAGGCTTGAGTAAAGTGGGAGGGGACAGATGAGTTCCTCTGTGACTGATATTAACTGCATGTTTGTGTCTTCCTTAAATTCATCTCCTTGATGTTCCAACCCTTGGTGTAGCTATATTCAGAGACTAGGCTACTAAGGAATAGTCATGATGTTTGTATTCCTTTCTCTTTATTTCAATCTAGAAGAAACTATTTTTGAGTCTATGTTAGTTTGGGGTAGCTCTGATGAAAATACCTGAAAGATTCATTTAGAAGAAAGATTTATTTGGGCTCTAGCTTTCACAGATTTTAGCCCATAGTCTTTTGTTCCTTTGTTCCTTTTTGGGGGACCATGACAAGCAGAACATCATGGTTGTGGGAATATGAAATATGTGGAGAAGGCCTTTGTTCATTTCAGGGCAGAAAGGAAGCAATGGAATGAGAAGGAGGGGCCCGGGACAGGACCCACTCCAAAAATACTCCCCCCAGTGATTTATTTCCTTCAGCTGTACCCTGTCTTCCAGTGTTTCCAGCACCTCCTAAAACACCAACTGGAGACAAGGATTCAATACATAAGTCTAAGGGGGATCTTCAGTTTTAAGACATAGCAGAGTCACTCTTAGCCAGGCCTGCATGGCAGGGGTGAGTACAAAGCAAGAGATTTGTCTTGAAAAGTCAGTCATCACTCTGAAGAAGCAAATAGTAATTTACATAATCTAGATGTTTGGGATTAGCAAGACTGAAAAGTGATAGAACATAAGGCAGATGGGAACTACAGGGATATGCCAGGCAGATGGGATAGTTTTATCATCACTAAAAATGGAGTGAACATTCACCCCACAGAGATACTTAAGTTTTTAAACCTTGGGCATGAGGCTCAGCAGCTAAACTAATGCAAGATTTAGCTAATTAATAGAATGGATTCTCTTCATTAACTGATTCTGTTCACTAACAAAGAAGTATTCTCACTAAGTTTCACTTAGTCTTTATATAAAGTTTGTAGGCTTAGTATTTATTTATTTTGAAGCTGAAAATTCTAAAGTTCAGAGAGAGAAGTATTTTTCTCAAAGTTACCTAAATAGAAAGTGGGAAAGCTGACATTTAAACACAAGCCTGAAGGATTGCAAAAGCAGTTTACTTTTATTCTAATATACCAAGTTGTATAATAAGAACAAACATTGGATTGGATGTCATAACACTTGCCTTCTAGTCCTAGAGTCATTTGCTGTTTGTGTGACCCTGGTGATAGCCTCTATATCGAACAAGATAGCTCTCTTGTCAAAATTAGGCTAACATGTGTCTGTTTTCTTGTTAAAAGACAATACACACTGCCGGGCGTGGTGGCACACGCCTTTAATCCTAGCACTCAGGAGGCAGAGGAAGGCGGATCTTTGTGAGTTCAAGGCCAGCCTGGTCTATAGAGCAAGTTCCAGGACAGCTGGGGCTCCAGGGAGACTGTCTCGATAAGACCGGAAAAAAAAAAAAAAGACAATACACTATACTTAAATGACAGTTGAATGCTTAGTCTTAAATAGGACATTCATACCACCACCTCTAAGGCTTAGGGATTGAGGAACAGGGGGCAGAAAAAAGGTAAGAGTTGAAAGGTAGGGAGAAGGGCTATGAATATTAACTTTTAAGAATGACAGAGTCAGTATGGTCATAATCTTACAAGCAGGTAGGGCTGCCTGCAGTGGGTCTACACAGACTGGGCCATCAGCAGTCAGTCATGGATTGGAGAAGGCTCTACTCCTCCTTAATGAATTCTTTGCTACTGATTCTGAGGTAGAGGCAGCCATTTCTTCAGGTCTGAACCCACTGAGGTGTCCACCAGATCCAAAACTCATGATCACTCATATGATCCTGATTAAACACTAGGTCTCAAAAGAAAATAAACGAAAAAGAGGAGAAATTATTGTTTGAAAGGGAATGGTGGGGAGATGAGGAAGCTAATAGGGATGGGAGGGAGTTTAGCGAACGGGAGGTTACAGTGATGAGAATGCCTTTCATACATATGTGAAGTCGTCAAACAAATTCAATAAGACTTACAAAAATTTTTAAAGATAATGCACCATTTAAGAATTTCAGGGCTGGAGAGATGGCTCAGTGGTTAAGAGTGCAGACTGCTCTTGCAGAGGACCTGGGTTCGATCCCCAGCACCCACATGGCCGCTGAAAACCGTCTTTAACTCCAATTCCAGCGGAATCCAACACCCTCTTCTGACCTCCCCGGCATTTCACGACACGGGTGCACAAACCTACATGCAGACAGTACATTCATACACATAAAAAAATAAAATTAAAAAAGAATTTCTCTCTATACATATTTCTATAAACATAAACTTTTTTTTTTTTTTTTTTTTTTTTTTTTTTTGGTCTTTTTGAGACAGGGTCTCCCTGTAGCCGCAGCTGACCTGGAACTCACTCTGTAGACCAGGCTGGCCTTGAACTCACAAAGATCCGCCTGCCTCTTCCTCCCAAGTGCTAGGATTAAAGGCGTGCACCACCACTCCCGGCTATAAACATAAACTTTTAAAACCTGCTTTTCTATGACTTGTTTTTGTATCAGCTATGTATTTTGCGAACCTTACATTACCTTTACATGCATTTTGTGAATCTTATATCACTTCTATATCTCCTGCAGCCTTTTCATTGTCCATATTCTTTTTCAAAGTGGTTTGACCAAGATAAACTTCCATATGCAGCTAGTAAAAGACTTCCAGCAATCTGCTTTCCTTTAATATTATCCAGTGATTATTTCACAAATTGAGTATAAAAATGACTTATCATAGTTGTTTAATTTCTGTTTCCCTTATAATTACTGAGATAGTGAATTTTTCATAGGTTTTCTACAACTTGCCTGTTCATATCTTTTTGCCTATTTTGTGTTCTAAGTTTGATTTTTATCTTTTCCACATAGGTAATTTTACTAGGAATTATGCAATCCCTGAACAATACATGCACCACTGTATAAATATCTCATTAACTAATATAATTTCTACATTTTTACTTTGTTGATACTTTTTTGAAAAACCAATAAATGGTCAGTTACATTTATTAAAATGGTTATAATCATCTTTTTGTTCTCTTATTTGGATGCTTTTTATGGCTTCTTCATTTCCATTTCTACTTTATTTTTTTGAGACAAGTTCTTGTACTGAAGCCCAGGTTGAACTGTAACTTAGTGTATACCCCAGGCTTGCCTTGAATTTACAGTAATCCTCCTACCTCAGCTTCCCCTGTGCTAAGGCTATTGGGTGAGCTGCTACATTAGGCTGTGATTTCCATTTCTAATAGTGATCTATTGAAGTCTCAGCCATAGTTGTAAATTGATTTAATTCTCATTACATTTCTCTAAAATTGCTCAACTATGTCATATTAAGGTATTTAGCTCATGGTTATATCTTGGTGAGTTTTTTTGTCCCATCTAACACTTCTGACATTTACTTCCACATATTTTCAATAATGTTTAATTGTGACTCTTCTAAGGAACATTTATATGGTTGGTTTTAAAAGCACAGAATGAGATAGCTCTTTTTGTCTAGGTATGTGAGCTGGGGATTAAACACAGTCTTGTACATAATGACTATGAACTCTACCACTTAGCTCTAGCAGTGGTAGGAATTTAACACTCTTATATTTATTGTGATTGGGAACCTATTTGCAATATGGTTGTCTTTAAAAGCACAGTATGAGATAGCTCTTTTTGTTTAGGTATGTGAGCTGGGGATTAAACATAGTCTTGTATGTAATGACCATGAACTCTACCACTGAGCACTAACAGTGGTAGGAGTTTAACACTGTCATATTTATTGTGATTGGGAACCTATTTGCATTGATTTTTGCTTTATTTCTTGACATTGGATTGGATCTGTTTTCTTTTTATCCTTCTAGGGGTTTGAAATTTACATTCTATTTTTTGCTTTCAATTGATTGGCTATTCATAAAATTAGATGGTTTTAATGTAAGAATATGAAACTTAAAGATAAATCATTATTAGGTAATTTCCCATTCCAAGGAAGAGAAATCATTGAATATGTTCACATATTCAGTGACAAAATACCTGATGAGAAGCATCTTAAAGGAGAAGAGGGGTGTGCAGTCAGTTCCTCGTGGCAGGGAAGCATGGCAGCTAGGAACTTTGTAGTTGCTGCAGTGAGTGGCAGTTGGTTACATCCTTTTGGAAAAAAGAGACAAGAGGCTCTGAGGGTTATGAACTTCAAGACCTGTTCCCTACTTCCACCAGCTTGGACCTATCTCCTAAAGGTTCCACAGCCTCTCAGATAGTAACATCAGTTTGGTTTCCTGCCATCCACTTCCTTCAGCTAGGCCCCACAATCCAAAGGTTCTACAGCTTCCCAAACAGTGTCACTATCTGAGTACCAAGTATTCAAACCCATGAACCTACTGGGGGACATTTAATATCCAAACAACAAGATAAAAGGTTGTTAATATTCAAAGTTTCTATTTTCACAATGCTGGGGAGCAGCCAAGGTGTCATACCTGCCGACCAAGCACTCTTCCACTGAACTAGACTTCTAGTCCTATTATGAACATTTTTCAATTTTTTAATTTTTTTTGTTGAGGATTTGGACATCTCCTACAATGGTTCTCAATCAAACCCAGTCCCCCCATGCCCCAAAAGAACCCATGCATTGCATCATCCAACCTAAGCCTTATTCAATAAAGCTTCTGAACCCGAATGTCGTTCTGTGCAAATACATCCGCTGGAGTCTAGTCAGCACATCTGGAAATCCTAGGTAAGGCATACTTTTCTTCACCCAGCAGTGTTCAGTCTCCTGTAGTTCTCAGTCCAGGACCAGTCTCCTACCCATTTTTCTTGCTCCACTCTGAAACCTTGTCTGAGTTGGCATGGGTCCCATGTCTGATGCCAACATTGCCTCAAGTTCACATGTAAAAACTTCCAGTCGTCTGTAAGCTACTGCTTCCCTACGTTCGTGCACCAGCCCTGGCTTTGACAATCTTTCTGCCCCCTCCTCCACAATGATCCCTGAGCTGTGGGTGGGTGAGGTTTAACATAGGGATCCTATCCAGGGATGCAACTCTGGAGGCTCCCATTATTCGAAAGTTGGATAGTTGTGGCTTCTGTTTGCGTCAGCTCTACCGCATAAGGAAGCTTTACTGCCGAGAGCTGAGGGATGCACTCATTTGCTCTGACCCTCATTCCACAGAGCTCCAGGAGTCTTAGGTGTAGAGGTTCAACTGTAGATGTGGGATTGGGCATCTTTCAGGTGTATATTTCTGTGTCTGACCAGTTGTGAGATTCTACACTAGCTTCTATCTGTTGCAAATAGAAGCTTCTTTGATAAGTGGTGTACAGTATGCTTGTCTGTAAATTAAAAATTCCATATTTAGCATATGATAAGAAATTTCATTTGTCTAGAGATATGACACTGATAAGAGTTTTCTCTAGGATCTATGTCCTCTCCAGCCCTGTGTATTTGGCTCAATTTACAGTGGCTCTCATGAGCTCACTCCCATTGAGAGGATTCCAAGTCCAATTCAATAGCTGTTGATTATCCCCCAGATAACAGTGCCAGAACAAAAAAGTAAAGGTAGTTTGCTGTGCAGATCCTTATGGTTATTATGCTTTAGGGCTGGGTTGTACCATCGATTGATTTTTCTCCCTTAGCAGTGTGTGTATTGTCTAGCATTACGAATGCTAAACTTCAGGTAGAAGGCTTCCAGGTCACTTCCTGCTCCATTACTCTATCCATGAAGCATTTACTGTAGGGTCTTACTTTCTGTTTTTGGTAGAAAAATAAGAGCTTTGGCAACAACCTGTATTATTTTGAGAGTCTCTTAGATTGCTGTCACCAGCCATTCAAAGGGAGGTGTCCTCTGCCTGGCACTATGTTCTCTGCCACACAGCCTCTGGGTTGCATCACCTGTGCACTAATGTTCAGACAGTGTATATGAATTTCTCATGGGGTCTCAGGGACATCGCACTAGCCACCCAAGCTCCAATCATCTCTATTCTTCCTTCTTACCTTCCCACCCCCCTTCTCCTTTCCCAGCCCCAGCACCCCCATCATTCACACCCGCCCCCTCTCCCAAGCTCCCCTGCCTCCCACAACACCCCACCATTTGTCCCTCCTCCTCTCCCAACCTAACACCCCCACCATCCCCACCTCCCCCCTAGTAACATCCATTCCTTACTATCCCCTTCTTTCTTTTCCTTTACTTCCATGTATCTTTTCCAGTTTCTTGACTCCTGGTGTTACATCATGATATATACTCATGTATAGGAGATTAGTGCTAAAATCCACAAATGGTTTTCTGCCTTTGTGGTACTTCACTTAGTATAATCGTATCTAGTTTTATCCATTTACCTGTGAATTTTCTAATTTCATCTTTTCTTACTGCTCAGTAGTACCACATCCTGTAGATGTACCACATTTTATTATCCACTGGTTAGTTGTGGGACATATACATGGTTGCCATTTCTTAGCTGTTTGTGAAGAGAGCAGCAACAAACATGGATATACATGTGTCTTTACAGTGTGATGAGTCCTTTGGGTATATGTCAGGAAGTGGTATAACTGGGTCATATGGTAGGTTCATTTTTAGTTTTTTGAGGGTTCCCCACACTGTCTTTCATAGTGGCTGCACTAGTCTGCATTCCCACCAGCAGTGAAAGCTTGTTTCCCTTTCTCCACATCCTTCCCAGCATCTGGTCTCCTTCATTCTCTTGATCTTAGCCAGTCTGATTGGGGTAAGATGGAAGCTTAAAATGGTTTTAATCTGGATTTCTCTACTAAGGATGTTTAGCACTTTAATGGTATTTTCTTTTTTTTTTTTTTTTTTTTTTTTTTTTTTTTTTTTTGAGACAGGGTCTCCCTGCAGCTCCAGCTGGCCTGGAATTCACCTATGTAGACTAGGCTGACCTTGAACTCAGATATCCACCTTTCTCTGCCTCCCAAGTGCTGGAATTAAAGGTGTGTGCCACTATACCCAGCTTTATGGTGTTTCTTAGTCACTTTTATTTCCTCGAGCACTTTCTGTTCAGATCTATAGCCCATTTTTTATTGGGTTGCTTATTTTCTTGCTACTTTTTTTTTTTTTAGTTCTTTGTATATTCTGGATGTGTAACTGGCAAAGATTTTCTCCCACTCAGTGGGTTTCCTCTTCACTTCCTTGGTTGTTTCTTTTGCTGTGCAGCAGCTTTGCAGTTTAATGAGGTTCCACCTTAATCCCTGAGGAGCTGATGTCTGATTAAGAAGGTCCTTTCCTATGCCTATTTCTTGAAGGATACTGCCTATGTAGTCTTCTAGCAGTTTCAGCGTTTCAGATTTTATATTGAGATCTTTGATCCACTTGGAGTTGACTTTTGTGCAGGGAGAAAGATAAAGATCCAATTTCATTGTCTATAGGTGGTGATCCAGTTCTGATAGCACCATTTGTTGAAGATGCTGTCTTTCCCTCCATTTGTGTATTCTTGGCACCTTTGTCAAATATCATGTGGCTGAAATTGTATGTACTCATGTTTGGGTCTTCTATTCTGTTCTGTTCATCTACATGTCTATTTTTGTGCCAGTACCATGCTGTTTTTATAACTACAGCTCTGAAATATAACTTGAGATCTGTTATGGTGATGCTGGTGATGCCCCCTGCATTGGTTTGTTTGTTGCTCATTGGTCTTAGCTATCCAGGGTCTTTTGTAATTCCGTATTTATTTGGGGATGATTTTTTTCTAGCTCTATGAAGAATGTTGTGGGTAATTTTATTGGCATTGCATTGATTCTATAGATCATTTTTGGTAAGATGGTCATTTGCACAGTATAGATTCTACCAGTCCATGAACATGGTAGATTTTTCCATCTCCTAGTGCCTTCCTTTATCTCTTTCTTTAAAGATCTGAAAATTTCATTTTAGAGATCTTAAATGTTTTTGGTTAGGTTTATCCCTAAATATTACTAACTTTTTTTTTTATTAATTTTATTTATTTATTGTATGTGTATGAATGTACTGTCTGCATGCAAGTCTGTGCACCCGTGTCGTGCAACGCCGCGGAGGTCAGAAGAGGGTCTCGGATTCCCCTGGAACTGGAGTTCTCCTGGAATTGGAGTTTTAGACGGTTCTCGGCCGCCATGTGGGTGCTGGGGATCGAACCCGGGTCCTCTGTAAGAGCGGTCGGCGCTCTTAACCGCTAGGCCATCTCTCCAGCCCAAATATTACTAACTTTTATAATTACATTTTAATTTTTGTTTGTTTTTTTTGTTGTTATTTTGAGACAGGGTCTCTGTAGCTCCCTGGAACTCACTGTGTAGACCAAGCTGGCCTCAATCTCACACAGAGCCACCTGCTTCTGCCTCTTGAGTGCAGATATTAAAGATGTACTCCACCATGCCCAGCTTATTTAAAATCATTATTTAAGTTACAGTAAACTCCACCACTACATTCATGTAGTCTTTTGTTCAGTGGATATCTGAGACCTATTACAAGCCAGAAATTCTTCTAGGCACAGGAGAAACACAAGTAACTATGAAAACAAAAATTGCTACCTGTATGGAATTTATGTCATTATGGTATGCTAGAGTTAAAAATTTGGAGTTTGTTGGGGCTGGAGAGATGGCTCAGTGGTTAAGAGCGCCGACTGCTCTTACAGAGGACCTGGGTTCGATTCCAGCACTCATATGGTGGCTAATAACTGTCTTTAAACCAGGCGTGTTGGTGCACGCCTTTAATCCTAGCACTCGGGAGGCAGAGGCAGGCAGATCTTTGTGAGTTCAAGGCCAGCCTGGTCTACAGAGTGAGTTCCAGGACAACTGGGGCTACAGGGAGACCCTGTCTCAAAAAGACCAAAAAAAAAAAAATGGGGGGTTTGTCAACATATGTAAGGGCTAAATGAGATCACCAGGGAAACTAATTATAGCTTGAGAGAGAGAGAAAGAGAGAGAGAGAGAGAGAGAGAGAGAGAGAGAGAGAGAGAGAGAGCAAGAACTGAGGCTAGGTCTCCATATTGATGAGAGGAACCATCTAAAGTTCCAGAGTTATAGGAGGCTGAAGAAATGGTTTAGCAGCAGTTAACAGCACTTCTGTTCTTGCAAAGCACTCAGGTTCAATTCCCAGCACCCACATAGTGTCTTGAAACTGTCTGTAACTCCATTTCCAAGGGATCCATCACCTTTCCTAGCCTCTGCAAGCACCGCACATGTACACATATTATACACAGGAAAATATATACATAAAATAAAAAAATATTTTTAGGTACCAGAAAGAAACTGCCAAAAGGGTAGAGGAAAATTAGAAGGAGGTTTGGGAAGCTGAGAAAATAAATTACTTCAAGGAAAGGGGAGTTACTGACTATGTCGGTGTAAGATGAAAACAGAATTGACCTTTGGGTTGAGCAACAAGTAGGTACATCGACAACCTTGACAAACAATTTTAGTGGAGGGTAGAGGCTGCTTAAGTTCAAAGGAGCATGAGAGGAAATCCGAGACAAGAAATATCGACTGCTTTCTTTAGTAGCCTTGCTGTAAAAGGTAGGAAAGAAATGAAGGGGTTGAGGACCAGTCGATGACTCAATGAAGGAATAAGACAGGCGCTTTTTCAAACAGGAATAGTGAAGTGTGCGTACTTGAAGGAAAGTGTTTAGTTGAGGTGGAAAAAAAATAACATGAAATTGCAGGGCAAAGAAGGTTTGGAGGAATAGCATCTTCAATAGACTGGAGGGGAAAGTAAGTTCCAAGCAGTGGATCAAGTTGCTACACTGCCTCCTTGAAAATGTCTTCATTTATATCTTACCAATTAAGAAATGTGAATGTATTTGATAAACTTGTAAAGCACCTCATAAGTATAAGCTACTACAACAAAACAAATAGAAACTGATAACTCTTAAATGGTCAGTTGCTTTAGCAAGCAGCTCTTTTATTTGATCTCAGCCAGGAATATCTACTGGCTTGTCTTCAACTGTATTTTTCTATATAGACAAATTTGCTAAGTATCAAAACATTTTACCTAGAGTACTTTGGGATTTTCCCACACTGGGAATTTAATGTTTAACCTTTGGACCACCCAGCAAGCTAAGAAAGTGTTACCTCTTTTATCTTCTTAGACTCTTAAATAAGCCTGAAGCCATATGAGAAAACCAAACATAATACTACAATGAACAACTTTTTTAGCTACTTGAATAGAATCTTAAGTACATCCCATAAGATCCTTGCCCAACAGATTGTTAAATGTAAATTTAAAATATTCTTTGGTCTTTAATGTTATTCATAAAAATTTTGGTGCAGTTGGCAACATCAGATAGGACCTATTACCAAATGTTTAACTTTCTACATAAAATTGAATACATTTAAAAATTTTAAATTTGGTATTGATTATAATATTTAATTAAAATAAATAACTCTTAAAAGGAAGACAGTAAGAATGGCGATTCTGAATAATTTGGGTTACTACAAATTATTTTTGTATTTTCTTTTATTCTTCATTCTCGTTTCTGTATCTCTTGGTTGCTAAAAGGTAATATAGCGTCCACTGCTCAGGGCACTGTTTCAAGTTGTATCTTTATGGTATTATCAGCCTGTAGGCATCAATTTCTCTAATTTTCTAGGAGCGAATCCTCTATCTGGCATTTAATCTTGCCTCCCTGTGAAAACCGACCTTGCCACAGAGTAAATCTTCAGATTGCTGACCTGAAGTAATGTGAGACTCTGTCTTGGCAGTGAACCTTGCTTTCTGTTATTCATAGGAAGGATAATGGTATACTCAGTTGCCTCAGGGCCCCAGTTTCACTACAGTAGTAAGTAATATCTAAACACTACTTGCAAAAGGCTGCCTTTGGAAATTCCAGAATGATAATTGCATTGACACATCATTTTATTTCTTTTGGAAAGCAAGGTAATTAAAAATGGAGGAGGACTTTTTATCTCTAGTGCTCCTTAGGCTGCTTGTCCCAGTTCTGTCAGCATGGCCTAGAGGATCCAGGCGTTAATCTAAAATTGGTCATTACTTATTTTTACTAAATTATGTATACTGTTGTATATGTGTATTATGTGTGTGTGATGCGATGTGTACACACATGTATGTACAGGTGTGTGGATGCCCATGCATGTGTGTGGGGAGGCCAGAAGAGGCTGTTGGGAATCTTCTATCACTTCACTACTCTGCCATCTCAGCTAGGCTGGGTGGCCATCAAGCCACTCAGATCCGCCTGTCTCTACCCCCAATGCTGGAAATACAGGCATGTGCAGCAGTGCTTATCTTTTGTGTGGGTGGTAGAGATTTGAACTCAGATCCTCTTGGTTTCACAGCTAGCACTCTTACCCACTAAGCCATTTCTCCCTGTCCCCTGGGTACACTATTTTACAGGCATGATTTGAACTTTTACTTCCACATAAATTCTTCCATGGGAATAATGTATATATATATATATATGTGTGTGTGTGTGTGTGTTATATATGAATGAATTCATATGTGCATGCACGTGTGATTATGCATATACATGTGTGCTTGTGCATATGCATGCACACACCTATGTGCACCTGAGGCCAGAAGAGGACACAGCTGGGGTATCCTGCTCTATAACTCAGCTTTATTCCCCTGAGACAAGGTCTCTCACTGAA
Source organism: Rhizomys pruinosus (assembly GCA_009823505.1). Classification (NCBI taxonomy): domain Eukaryota; kingdom Metazoa; phylum Chordata; class Mammalia; order Rodentia; family Spalacidae; genus Rhizomys; species Rhizomys pruinosus. The sequence goes on along the minus strand of VZQC01011398.1, from coordinate 2,628,803 downwards.
TCTGAGGCTGTTTCGGTGGCCAGCAGACCTCAGCAAGTTCTCCCTCCCCTCAGCACTGGTATTACAAGCTCTCATACACCTATACCGGTTTTTACATGGATGCTGGGGATTGGAACTCAGATCCTCATTCTTGTGCAGCAAAAATACTCTCTCTCTACTAAACCATCTCTGCAGTCTCAAATTCTCTTATAAGCAGAAAAGTGATATTAAAGATATAAAATGTAGCTCACAAATTTCTAAATAATGAATAAAATAGATCTTTTTAGAGATAAAAGATTCCCTAAGCATTTGTAGCAACCTCAGAAAATAGTATGAAGCAATTCTCATACAATAATTTTCTAAAAAGTGTAGGGGATATAATTTCCTAGAAGGAGTACTATGAAAAAGCAAATTTAAATTCTCTGCTAGCACTAGATTTCTGTGAGTTTATCTTTCTACTAAATGACCTTGTACTTACAGATAATTCATGTGCCAAATCTTGAGGCCCATGCTTGGGTAGTTTTCAACAAGAATTTTGTGTTACCTCTAATATGAAAAATTTCCAGCTCAATAAAACTTACTACATCTAAAAATACTATGGGGCTAGAGATGTTGCTCAGTTGGTAGAGTGCTTACATAGTATACATGAGGTTCTGTTAGCACCACTTAAAATCAGATATGCTGGTACATGCTTATAATCCCAGCATTTGGGAGGAGGAAAACAGGAGTATCAGAAGTTCAGTGTCATCATTGGCTGCACAGTGAGTCTGAGCATCATGAGACCCTATCTAAAAAATGAAAAAAAAAATACCATGTCTACATCATGTCACCTTGCAGAGAATAATAGACCACAGAGCACTCAGCCTTAAAAGGGACACCTCTATCACACCCTCTACTTCCAAAGCTGAAGTATCATTGTGGGGGGGGGCAGAAAAAAGCCATGTTTTCCAGACACAACAGGGCAGTTTGCACACATGAACCCACAGCACTTATGACAGCACGTACAAGGCCTGGTCAAGCTCATTCCAGAGGAAATCCCACCACAGATAGGGGAGATGGGCAAGAAGTCCAAGCGCTAAGGTACTTGATAGCTTCTAGAAGGGGAGAGCCAGTTCTCATTACAGGTATGATGCTGGGTTAACAACTCAAGGGGATGAAGCCACAGCCAAGAGTATTTGGGGGATACAAATTGGACTCCATAGGACTTAAAAATAGAGGACTTGAAGGGGGGTAGGAAGGTGGGGATAGAGGGAGTCTAAATATAATCAAAATATAGAGATTCTCACAGAATCAGTAAAAATATTAAAATATGGTAGCAATGCTGTATAAATGTCTGCATTTTCCTGTTCTGTTAAAAATAATGCTAAAAGCCTTTTTAAAATAGCTAGTTAGAATATATCCCCGAGAAATTACATTGGTGTATTACATTTTAATTGGTAATAATTGTCAAAATCATTTACCTATTATGTCATTATTTTAAAAGTTGATGATATTCTATTTTTACTGCAGTGTTTGTGAAAATTAAAAGTTACCAAAACGTTTTGTCAAATTTGGAAATACAAAAATAAAGCTTGAGGCTGGACATGGTGGCATACACCTTTAATCCTAGCGCTTGGGAGGCAGAGGCAAGCGGATCTCTGTGAGTTTAAGAACAGCCTGGTCTACAGAGTGAGTTCCAGGACAGCTGGGGCTACAGGGAGACCCTGTCTCGAAAAACAAAAAACAAACAAACAAACAAAAAAAAAAAAAACAAACAAGCTTGAAAAAGGGCAAGTGCAAACAACATTAAATTTTAAGTCAATAATAGCCATGTTGAAAATGTTAGAAGAGATAAGTCTGCATAGGAATAAAATGTATAGACTGTCAGCCAAAGTGAATTAGAAGAGTTTAATATTTCCTGGAAAACAAATGGAAGTAATTTAGGTGTTAACACCCATGAAGCTTTTAATCCTACAGTTTTGGATTATTTAGAAGTTATTCTAAATCTTTACAGATTTCTAGTATTTTCTCCCCATCCTTTTTAGTCCATGAGTACTTGAGGCTTTAAAAGTTAGTGTGACAGGGGCTGGAGAGATGGCCTAGCGGTTAAGAGCGCCGACTGCTCTTACAGAGGACCCGGGTTCGATCTCCAGCACCCACATGGCAGCTGAGAACCTTCTGAAACTCCAATTCCAGGAGAACTCCAGTTCCAGGGGAATCCGACACCCTCTTCTGACCTCCGCGGCATTGCACGACACGGGTGCACAAACTTGCATGCAGACAGTATATTCATACACATACAGAAATAAATAAAATTTAAAAAAAATTAAATAAAAAGTTAGTGTGACAGAGACTGCAAACTTTAACCTTATGTATTTTCTTCCTACACGGTAGTTAGAATAGGGACTCAGCTCTTATACTTGCCAAGTGACTAAGTTTTCTTCAACTAAATGAGCCAAAGCAATTTATACCTTTTCTTGCCCTGGCCAATAAGTATTTCACACATGAACTTCTTCCATTATCTGCTTCAGTCTCCTTTGATTGATTTATTACCCTGGGTCTATGAATTGAGCCCCACTTCCAACCCTAATAACTGTTGTTGTTGTTTTCCCTTGGTCCTTATATAACAAAAGAGATTGACTCTCTTCTGTTGTTTGAACTATTACATTTGAGGAATTCAGACTAATCTGTTTATTATAGTAGAGAAGTGATTAGCTGAAAAAGGCCTTTATCATTGAGAAAGGAGATAATTTCTATGAAGGTGAATTAAATAATTCTGTCTGCAAAACTAGTCTAATATATTCTCCTGGTATGAACGTTTATCTGACTGTCCACCTGTAGATTCAGCTTCACCACAGAAATCAAGACCAACAGGTAAATATAAGAAGCTTCAAGTTAAGTTAATGACTCATAGGGCCAATTGGGCATTGTTGATACTGGTCCCTGTGACTTATACTCAGTTTTATAGCTCACTCCCCTGTTCCTCTCTTATACTCAGTGACCTTACGCTAATTTTCTAGGGGCTAAATTTCTTCTTCCTGACCCAAGTTCCTGACTTGATCTATGAATCTCTCTGAATAGTAGACTTCAGCCAGTTTGCATGCTCCTTGAACCAGCTGTACTCCTGGCTACAGTACAGACTCTGTATCTTACACTTGGCTCAGTACTATGCCAATTGAATCATATGCTGCATCTTCCTAACCTTTCCTGTTCTGGGATTCATTCCCCGACTGCTGCTGCTGCTGCAGTCCTTTGTGAAGCTGTATCTACACTCTGGTGACTTTGAGCCTGTTCCAAGTTACGTTCATATTTGTTTTCTTGTCAAGCAACAACTGTTTTACTCTATGTTTTGAACACGGATTATTTACTCACATTTTAAAAGCTAAATTTTCTTCTTCCATGTTTCTTCATTCACTGATATAATTATCATATAATATTCATTCTTGTTATTTATGAATTTTTGAATCCTTTTTAAAAAATTATGGATGCAAAAATAACTTTTGAAGTAGAAAAAAGTGATCATGTATAACCAACTATAGTTTTATAACCTCAAAACATTGCTTTTAATTTAAAATATTGTAAATAAATATAAAGAAATCTATTTTTAAAATTAAAATATGCAGGGACAGTGTTATGGCCCCCTGGGTAAAAACACTTGCTATGTAAGATTTCTTAAAGGGAGAGACCATGAATTCAATTGATCACAAACAAACTACTAAAAAGCAGGGAAGCAAGCTAAGGATGGTATCTCGGGTTACCTAGTTATACATGCAAGGCCCTGCATTTGATCCCCAGGTGGAAAAATGGGGTCTGAAACATTTCTTTAATATTGATTTGACTACTTTTGTGGTTTGAAAATATTAGACTTCAGAGATGGAAAACGTTAATCATATTTTTGGCTTTTGATCTAATGGAATGTAATTTCAAATAAAAATTGTACTTTATAGAAATTTTAGATTACTTTCTTATGGCTTTCCAATAATTATGTACCTAAATAATTTTACTAGTTTGTACACAATCTCTATTGCATCCTCATCACCAAATGTAAAGACAATAAAGAAATGAACTTTTCTTTTTTTCTTTTTTCTTTTTTATTGTTTTATATTTTTTATACAAGATTATGTTACAAATCAAATCTAGACCCGTGTCCCCCTCCCTACCCCCCCACTCCACCAGAGCTCATGCATTCTGCCAAACATGTTTTTCATCTTTTTCTCAGTCTTTCTCAAAATTCTCAGTATAGAAGTTGACTATTTCGAGCAGAAGTTCACCGTTTCAGTCAGTTCTTTAACGCAGTCTTTTCTGTTGTTGTTGTTGTTGTTGTTGTTCTTTCCAGTATGGGCCACTCCCAGCTACCTTGACAAAAGCTCAAGGAGCCCTGCACAAGAAATACTACTAGGTAATTGGCGCTAGCATCCACAGATGAGGGATACCATTCGTCCTTTGCTTTTCTGGGACTGTGTTACTTCACTTAACATAATATCTTTTAGTTCCATCCATTTACCTGCAAAGTTCCTGATGTCATCTTTCTTTACTGCTGCATAGAACTCCATTGTGTAGATGTACCACATTTTCTCTATCCACTTGTCAGTTGAGGGGCACTTGGGTTGGTTACAGCTCCTTGCTATTGTGAAGAGAGCTCTTAGGACTGCTTTTAAAGAATCCCATAGGTTTTCTTGTGTTGTATTATAATTGACATTCAGTTCCAGGAATGCCCTTATTTCTGTCTTTATCTCTTGCTTGACCCATTCATTATTCAGGAGTGTGTTGTTCAGTCTCCATGTGTTCTTGTAGATAGTAGGGCTTATCCTGGTGTTGATAGTGAGCTTTATTGCATTGTGGTCTGATAGAATGCATGAAATTATTTCAATCTTTTTTTGTTTTTGTGGAGGTTTCTTTTGTGTCCCAGTATGTGGTCGATTTTGGAGAATGTTCCATGGGGTGCTGAGTAGAAAGTGTATTCTCTGGTATTAGGGTGGAATATTCAGTAGATGTCTGTGAGGTCCATTTGGTGTATCGTATCATTCAGTTCAGATGTCTCTCTGTTTATTCTTTGTCCGATTGCCCTGTCCAAAGGGCTCAATGGGGTATTGAAGTCCCCTACTATGAGTATACTGGGGTTAATTTGTGCCTCGTGTTCCTGGAGAATTGTCTTTATAAAGTTTGGTGCACAACAGACAGGAAGAAATAACAAAAATCAGAGCAGAAATCAATGAAATAGAAACAAAGAAAACAATACAAAAAAAAAAAATCAATGATCCAAAAGGTTCGTTTCTTGAAAAGATAAACAAGATAGACCATAGCCCAGTTAACCAAAGAAAGAACAACTCAGAATCAATACGAATTCCGTGATGAAAAGGGAAATAATCTACAACAACAAGGAAAAGACCAGAAAAATAATATAAGGAATATAATTAAGCTGGGTGGTGGCACACGCTTTTAATTCCTAGCACTCAGGAGGCAGAGGCAGGTGAGATCTTTGTGAGTTCAAGGCCAGCCTGGTCTACAAGAGTGAGTTCCAGGTCAGATGGGGCACAGGAGACCCTTCTACGAAAACCAAAAAAAAAAAAGAAAAAAAACTATAATCATTACCAGTTTGAAAACCTAGAAAGAAATGGAATGACATATCTGATCCTGGGGAATCACTAAAGTTACCAACAAGAAAGATCGACAGATTAAATTCGACCAGTAATTATGAAGAAGTGAACGTGTAATAAGAACCTCCCAACCTAAAAAAACCACTCGAGGCCCAGACAGTTTCACAGCAAGAATTCTATAAAGGCATGTTCAAAAAGACAAACCTACAGCCATATTATTGACTGAAAATTGTTTAGAAGGATATACATTAGAGGGAGATTCCCCAAATTCTTCTATGAAACCAAGCACTCGCGGCTAATACCACACCAGGCAAAGATAGGCAACCAAAAAGGAGGAGAACTATAGACCCATCACACTAATGAACACATGCATACCAAAATTCTAAACAGGGATACTGGCAAATCGCATACAGACTACATCAAAGAAGATCATCTTTCATGACCAAGTTGGATTCTACCAGAGAGCGAGGAATGGGTTAACGGTACAATAATTAATAAACATCATCAAACATAATGGAATGAAAGACAAAAAGCCTACCATCATCTCAATTGAATGCTGAAAAGCCTTTTTGTACAAAATCCATTCATCTTCATCGCTTTAAAAAGTTCATAAGGGAATTGGATTGGAGGAGTCATTCCTCAATGTAATCAAAGCCAGTATACAGGAAACCACAGCCAGTATCATCCAAATGGGGAAACATTCCCTTTAAAGGTAACATTCCTTAAAGGTAGGAACTCGGCAGCTGCCCCCTGTCACCACTCCCTTTCAAAATAGTGCTTGAAAGCACTGCTAGAAGCAATAAGGCGAAGAAAAAAATTTAAAGGAGTAATAATCAGAAAGAGGAAGTTTAGCTATCCCTATTTGCTGAGATATGATTGTTTACTTAAAGGATTCTAAAAACCGTCACCAGAAAACTCCTAGGAAACGATAAACAGGATTCAGCAAGTGGCCAGAGATACAAAATTAACCTTAAAAAATCAGTGGCCTTTCTTTTACCACCAACCAATAAAGCAAATCTTGTGAGAAGGAATTCAAGGGAGACCATTCCATCAATGGCCTCGAAAACAATAAAATACCTAAGAACAAACCTAACCAAAGACACCAAAGATCTCTACAACAAAATTTAACCCTTAAAGAAAGAAATGAAAAGAAGACATCCGAAGATTGGAAAAACCTCCCATGCTCATGGATGGGGAAATTAACATTGTAAAAACATGTCATTCCTACCCAAACTCTTGTAGAGATTTAACAATCCCAATTAAGATCCCCAGGATTTGCACAGCTTGGGGAAAAAGAGATCTTAAAATTCATTTGGAAAAATGAAAGGCCCTGAATTTAGCCAAAACAAACCTTAAGTGAAAGAGGCAACACAGGAGGGATCTCTATACCAGATTTTAAACTATACTACAGGGCTATAGTCATAAAAACAGCCTGGTACTGGCACAAAAACAGACCTGTTGACCAATGGAACAAAACCGAAGATCCAAATCTGAGCACATACAATTTCAGCCATCTCATATTTGACAAGGGGGCCAAGAAACCACAATGGAGAAAAGACAGCATCTTCAGCAAGTGGTGTTGGCAAAACTGGATCACCACTTGTAGAAGAATGAAATTAAACCCCTACCTCTCGCCCTGTACAAAAGTCAACTCCAGATGGATTAAAGACCTCAACGTGAAACCCCAAACTCTGAAGGTGATAGAAGAAAAAGTTGGCAGCAGACTACAAGACATAGGCGTAGGAAAAGACTTCCTAAATCAGACAGCAGCTGCACAAGAATTAAGGTCGACAATTGACAAATGGGACCTCATCAAACTCAAAAGCTTCTGTACATCAAAAGAAACAATCAAGGAAGTGAAGAGAAATCCCACAGAGTGGGAGGAAACCTTCACTGCAGATACATCTGACAAAGCATTGATTTCCAGAATATATAAACTACTCAAAAAACAAAGAAAAAAGAAAACAAATGACCCACTCAATAGATGGAGCAAAGAACTGAACAGAGACTTCACAAGTGAGGAATTAGAGATGTCTGAGAAACACCTCAAGAACTGTTCAACATCACTAATCATTAAGGAAATGCAAATCAAAACCACTTTAAGATATCATCTTACTCCAATAAGACTGGCTAGGATCAAGAAAACAAATGATACCAAGTGCTGGAGAGGTTGTGGGGAAAGGGGAACACTCATCCACTGCTGGTGGGAATGTAAACTCATACAGCCACTATGGAAAGCAGTGTGGAGAACCCTTGGAAGACTTGGAATGAACTTGCCACCCAACCCAGCCATACCACTCCTAGGCATGTACCCCCAAGTCTCACCCCACCGCAAAGATACATGCATGGCCATGTTTATTTCAGCTCTCTTAACAATATCAAGGAGCTGGAACCAACCCAAATGCCCCTCAACTGACGAGTGGATAGAGAAATGTGGTACATGTACACAATGGAGTTCTATTCAGCAGTAAGGAAAGATGACATCATGAGCTTTGTAGGAAAATGGCTGGAGCTAGAAGACATAATGCTGAGTGAAGTAACACAGTCTAATGAAGTAACAAACGATGAATGGTATCCCTCATCTGTGGATGCTAGTGCCAATCACCTAGTTGTATTTCTTGTGCATGGCCCCTTGAGCTTTTGTTCAGGCAGTTGGGAGTGAAGCATATGGGAAACAATAACAACAACAACAGAAAAGACTGCATCAAAGAACTGACTGAAACGGTGAACTTCTGCTCAAAACAGTCAACTTCCATATAGAGAATATCGAGAGAGACTGACAAAGAGATGAAAAGCATGTTTGGCAGAATGCATGAGCTCTGGTGGGGTGGAGGGATAGGGTGGGGAACATGGGTATAGATCTGATAATCTTGTACAAAATATATATTAAATAAGTAAATAAATAAGATTCAAAAAAAGTAAAGTTTGGTGCACTAGAGTTTGGTGCATATGTATTCATAATTGTGAAATCTTCATGGTGAATTGTTCCTTTAATAAGAATGTAATGGCCTTCTTTGTCTCTTCTGATTTCTTTTACTTTGAAGTCTATTTTGTCTGATATTAAAATAGCAACTCCTGCTTTCTTTTTGGTGCCATTTGCTTGGAATGTTTTTTTCCATCCTTTCACTTTAAGGTGGTGCCTATCCTTGAAGATAAGATGCGTTTCTTGTGGACAGCATATTGATGGGTTCTGTTTCCTAAGCCAATCTCCCAGTCTATGTCTTTTGATTGGGAAGTATAGCCCATTAATATTTAACGTTATAACTGATGGGTTTGTGTTGCTTCCTTTTGCCTTATCATCTATCCGTTTGCATTTTTGGTTTAGGTTTCTACTTCTGCAGTTATGCTTTTATTAATTTCTCTTTCTAGGTGCCTGGAGGTAGTTGCTCCTTTCTTCTGTCCTTTGAATTGCTTCAAGTATTCTCTGAAGGGTTGGTTTTCCGGACATGTATTCTTTCATCTTGTTTATATCATGGAAGATTTTTCTCTCTCCTTCAACTATAATCGACATTTTTGCTGGGTATAGTAACCTGGGTTGGCATCTATAGTCCTTTAACACTGGGAATGTTTTGCTCCACGTTCTTCTTGCTTTCATAGTTTGCACTGAGAAGTCAGTTGTAATTCTGATAGGTTTCCCCTTGTATGTAACTCATTGTTTTTCTCTTGTGCCTTTCAGAATTTTGTCTTTGTTTTGGGCGTCTAGCATTTATATGGTGTGGAGAGTTTCTTTTCTGATCGTGTCTGTTTGGAGTTCTATGTGCTTCTTGTATTTGTATTGGTTTGTCTTTTTATAGTTTGGGGAAATTTTCATCTATTATTCTGTTGAAGAGCTGATCAATACCACTCTCTTGGGATCTCCTTCCTCTATTCCTATAGTTCGGAGGTTTGATCTTTTCATAGTGTCCCACATTTCCTAGTTGTTCCACTTTTGTGTATTTTTAAATTTTTCATAATCTTTACTTGAGGTTTTTAGTTGTTCTGTGTTAGCTTCCATGTCTGATATTCTTTGTTCTGCTTCCTCCATTCTGCTTCTGAGGGTTTTTCCATTCCTTTCCTCTTGATTGGATGAGTGTTTGATTTCCTTTTTCACTTCGTCTTTTGATTTCTTTAGTATTTCCACTTCCTTTTGGAGCTTCTCAATCTCTTCCTGTAGCTCTTTGCTTCACTGGCTGGTTTCCTTATCTTTTTCATCATGGGATCTTTTCAGTGTTTCCACTTCCTTCTGGAGTTTGTTATTCTCTCTCTCTAGGTCCGTCTTGAGTTTTTCCTTTTCACTATTTTTTTATTTTTTTTATTTTATTTATGTATTTATTTATTTATTTATTTATGTGTATGAGTATACTGTCTCCATGTAGGTTTGTACACCCATGTCATGTAGGTTTGTGCACCCATGTCACACAATGCCACGGAGGTCAAAAGAGGGTGTCGGATTCCCCTGGAATTGTAGTTACAGATGGTTCTCAGCCACCATGTGGGTGCTGGGGATCCAACCCGGGTCCTCTGCAAAAGCAGTCGGCTCTCTTTAACCACCAGGCCATCTCTCCAGCCCCTCCTTTCTCACGTAAGTTCTCTGACTTGTTCTTTATAGTTTTTTATTTCTTTGAGTATGTATGTCCACAATTGTACTTCTAATATCTGTGTCCTGGGCCATCCCCAGGGGGATCCCACTGTAGGGGTCTTCCACAGGGTTGGTAGAGCTTGGTGTGGAATTATCCTGCACCTTTCCCATGTTGTCTCTTCTTCGTGTCCCTAGAATGTGGGTTTCTCTTTGCCTGTATTCCAGTGTGAATCCCAAGTGCCTCTTCACTGTGTTGAAGGCTTGCTTTGCTTGCCTCCTTCAGATGCCTTCATTATTTGATTTGTTTTTCTTCTTTTCTCCTTGCTTATGGAGTGTTGACTTGTCTATGTTTTAGGCTTTGTATTGTAAGTCTAACTCACTCTTCCCTTTCTGTTCTGACGTTTCTCCAAAGAATCCCCTTGGACATTCTTTTGGCGATCCCAGTTGGTGGGGGTTGGGGGAAGATTCCTGTTTAGCCTGCGCCCTGATACCTGTGCTTCAGGTGGTATTGGGAAATCCCTGATCTCAAGGCTCACAGTGGCAACAAGGCTACCTTTTCTACCAGCTAGGAGGATAACTCCGCCCCCCAACAGCCACACAAGCCAATCAAGCCAAAGACGATTGAATCAAACCAAACAATCCGCCTGGCTGAAGCACCCAGCTCCTACCTGTGCTTCATGTGGTCTTGGGATATCCCTGATCTCCAAGAAATAAACTTTTCATTCTAAGATTTTTTTTCTCTATAAAGTGGTATACGTGAAAATGTAATATTTATAATCATGTAAATAAATTTACTGGCAGCATCTTGATAATATCTACAGAATTTATTTCACCAGTTCTTGTAGGAATTTATCCCAAGGCATCATTTGTAGTTATTGTTAAATATTTCCAGGTCTCATTTGTCTACAAGGGAAAGTCTCAAAGGAAATAGAAGACTCTAGTCATACACAACACACACAACACACACACACACACACATACACACACACCCCTAATCCTATTAATTTTGACTCTTGGCAAAATTGAGAATGACTGTGGGTAGTTAGTTACTATAGTGATTTACAGTCAACACTTCAGGTCCTATCTGAACATTACTGCTTCATGGTTTCATTGTGATAATCATGAGGTGCAACCTTTCAAGGTTTTAGTTTCTTCTTAGAAAATTAATAGATATTACCAAATAGACTTTTAAAGAAATAAGTCCATGGAGTGCATATTAGCATTCAGCAAGTACTGATGCTCCATCTAAAGACCAGTGTCTCAGCCGGGCATGGTGGTGCACGGCTTTAATCCTAGCACTCGGGAGGCAGAGGCAGGCAGATCTTTGTGAGTTCAAGGCCAGCCTGGTCTACAGAGTGAGTTCCAGGCCAGCTGGGGCTACAGGGAGACCCTGTCTCGAAAAGCCAAAAAAAAAAAAAAAAAAAAAAAAAAAAAAAAAGACCAGTGTCTCTGTAAATTCATGTTTTCTGCAGCTAAAACCCAAAGAGGCTCCCCTTTTTGAAGGGTGGCAATTTATAACTCTTTGACCCATTAGTATCATTTGTGGTAAGATCTTTGAAACACGGAGCTGAAGAGATAGCTTAGTGGTTAAGAGCACTGATTGCTCTTGCAGAGGACCCAGGTGCAATTCCCAGAAGCCACATTGTGCCTAACAACCATCCATTTAACTCCAGTTCCAGGGGATCCAATGCTCTCTTCTGAATTCCATGGGAAGGAATTGCATGCCATGGGTGTGCTTACACACATGCAGGTAATACACTCATATACATAAAACAAAAATAATAAAATGTTTTAAGATCTTTCAAACATTAAAAATTAAATTTATTAATATGTAATTTCTTTATGAAATGATTAAGGTTCTGCAGAAGACAATATTTTCATACTTACTACATTTACTTGGGTAATTCACTTTTATTTTTTTATTTTATTTTTATTATTATTATTATTATTATTATTATTATTATTATTTTGGTCTTTTCGAGACAGGGTCTCCCTGTAGCCCCAGCTGTCCTGGAACTCCCTCTGTAGACCAGGCTGGCCTTGAACTCACAGAGATTCACCTGCCTCTGCCTGGGTAATTCACTTTTAATAGATTTGAAGGTAATTCACTTTTAATAGATTTGAAAGTATCTACCTTCTTAAGGATAGCATTGCTTATCACAGATAAATTTTCCTGCCTTCTTAACCTTAGGTTGGCATTGGCAGAACAGATAGTGAAGATTTGGACCTCTATGCTACATCTCGAGAAAGACGTTTTCGTTTATTTGCTTCTATAGAATGTGAAGGGCAGTTATTTATGACTCCATATGATTTTATTTTGGCTGTTACAACAGATGAGCCCAAAGGTAAGTAACAATGTTAAATTACCTTCATAATTTATCTTCGGTACCCTAATCATTTTCAAAAGCCTCCAAGATAGTGATAAGAATAATGAATACTGAAGGTTTCCAGCCAGATTAAATGGATGGATGGCAGTACTAATGAATTTTGAGGAGAAAAGTCTGTACTTTGTGTAAAAGTATGAAGCAGTATACACATTTTAGAATACCTTACAAAAGTAATATGATATTTCAAAATGCAATGTGTTATGCAGTGTTCCCAGACTGATACTTCTTATAAACCCTTTTTATGTTCCTTTTTGCAGCAATTTTAAATTGCTCCCTCTTCCTCATATATCAAACTTAAACATGACTTTACTTCAAGTATTCATTGTTTAAGAGACTAATATTCTACCTATTCATTTTTATGTATTTTGAATATCTATTGGCAAAACAGGTATGCCTATTTAGTTAGCTGCATTTATGAGATTAAGAGTACCAGTCATAGTGAGATTGAGGGCAATCTGATCTACATAGTGAATTCCAGGCAGACTGAGGCTACTAAATACCTTGTTCAAAAAAAAAGGTGCTTACCTATTAGTTCTTGTATCCAAAATGAATGGAATAATTCATAGGGTTGTCTTTGAAGTTAGATCAAGAATTCTTTTTATCTCTTCTGCATTTTTTGCCCCTGTGGTAGAATGATGGGCTAGTTCTTCCTCCTTTTTCTGTGTACGAGAGCAGTAGTTTTCAGACCTTTTGTCATTCTAAATAAGAGTCAGCACAGATTGCTATGTATGGTTTTGATTCCAAACTGTTATAATCTGTTCTTTTCCATGAAATGTGTAATGAAAATCCACTCCACAGATATAAGTGGTAGGAAAAGGGAATATTATTTCAATACTCTTTTTGGATATCTGCGGGTATTTTCTTTTGAGTCACAACTTTGTTAGTGGTAGTTCAGGCTTCCAAACTCCCCAAAGATGCCAATGAAAGATTAACTACTATACAGGAGTTTGAGCTGTATTAACTGGATGGTTGTCTTTAAGAAGAACGGAAAAGTAGCTGTATTTAAAATTTGGAATGATGTATTTGCTATACATCAAGCATGTAAAAAATGAGGCAGTTAAATTTGTCTCATTTCAGTTCACAGAAAGATAACTCACTAAAAATCATTGTACCAAATAATAAAGTGTTTAGCCAAAGTTTGTTTGAATTTGTCCTTATTTATACTACAACAATTATAGCCATTTTCTCATAAGATAAAACCAATCTTTAAAATAAATCTTGAACATTTTGACAAGACTTTTGCATACTAGTTTTTGATGCTCCCCTGCCCCTCAGTGCTAAGCACTGGATCCAGGGCCTAGGTCAATGCTTCACTTCTGAGCTGCATCCCCAGCCCTTAGTGAATTAACTTTTGATTCTTGAATTATTTTCAGTAGAGATCAGGGAAGAGCTTTGAATAAAAATACATATTTGAGATTCATCTGTACAAAATTAGTAGTTAATGCTATGTGTATGTTAAAATTTCCCAGAGAAATACTGTAGTATGTTTTAGATGACCAAAAACCAGTCTTTGAAGAACTCTTACACTTTAAAAGATGAGATGTAAAGGCTGGAAAAGGTAAGCCTCAAAAGAACAGCACTACCAGAAAGTCAGATGTATGTATAGCCACAGAGACAAAAGAGAACAGGATGCCTGTGAGTGGGATACTCCTGAGAAGGCATATATGGCAAAGACAGAGCAGAATCCATCAGGTTTAGTAATATGAAGGCTGCTAATGATCTTAAAAACTGTGGTTTCAAGAGAATAATTGGGGCAAAAACAAGAAGAAATGCAGACCACACATGTAAGATGCTTGGCTCTAATAGAGAAAGGAAGTGTAGTTACAATGCAGTCTGAGGTAGAGGCTCAGTCATGCATGGTTTTAACACTTAATAAACTTTAAAAAGGAACTGTATGAGCAGAAATAAAATCAAGAGAGTGCTGGTATAGTCAATAGTAGCTACTTTGGGAAGATTTAGGGCAGTAGTGATAAAAAAAAAAAGGCTGTTTTTAAAAGTAATTGAAGGCTATATAAGAATTATAGTACCTTTAACTGATGTGTTATAATGTGGGTAATTTATTTTATTTTTCAGTATTTTACTAATTTTATTTATATAGAAATAATAGTAGCCTCATGAAGAAATTTTGAGAAGAAATTGTGCATGACAAGTAAGCTTAGAGCCAATTTTGGTTTCTATCATCACTACTGTTGTCACTTGGATTTGGTCAAGTTTTTTAATGTATATTTTTTAATTTTATGAATTTCATACAATAAAACTTAATCATATTTACATCCATCCACACTCCATACCCCCCCACACTGAATGTCATGCATTTTGTCATACATGCCAGTCAAGCATTTGTACCCAGATGTCTCTCAGTGCAAGTTCATCCACTGGAGTCTCTCTAGTTAGCCTATCTAGAACCACTCCCTTAAAGGGCAACTCTCCCTCACTTAGAAGTAATCACCTGCTAATAGTTCCTTGGCTAGTCATGTTATGATGACATTCAGTATTTGTTTAATGGTTATTGTTCAAATAAATGTTAATTGTAAAAATGTATCTGTTCATTATAACATTTTTGAAAAATAGATAATCTCTTGCTTTTGGAAATACAATGTGGAAGGTAAATTTCCTTTTAGAACTAAAATTTGTAATTACTTTCTTAGAGCATCAAGAATCATTTTAACTTACATATTTTAAATATGCCACTTAAAATATATTTGAGAGGGGCTGGAGAGATAGCCTAGCAGTTAAGAGCACCGACTGCTTTTGCAGAAGACCCGGGTTCGATCCCCAGCACCCACATGGCGGCTAAGAACCGCCTGTAACTCCAATTCCAGGATAACTCCAGTTCCAGGGGAATCCAAACCCTCTTCTGACCTCCACGGCATTGCACGACACGGGTGCACAGACCTACATGCAGACAGTACATTCATACACATACAAAAATAAATAAAATTAAATATTTGAGAGATACAAAATGTATCACAAATATAATGAACATTAGCCTATAGCTTGAGAAATAAAATAATTCTAACTAATCTCTCTCCACTTGTTATCTTTATATATGCAATAACCTCATATAAAATAAGGAATTTAGAAATTCAGAAAGTCCTTTGACAAATACTTTTAATGGCTCTTCATCCTTTATTTTGAAAACATAATACTAAAAATAGTGTATTTCCATTACAATGACTATGTCTTTTGTGAGTAATCTACCATGGAAACCTCATAAAACTCAAGAGTATATCTAACTTCCTCTTTGGATAGTTTCTGAGCATTACATAAGAACGTGTACATGAATTTGTACCATGTATTTATTTTTCTTATTACTGTATTTTAACAATGGTTACTCTCATTGTTCTGTTCAATAAAAAGAGTCATTGCAAAATGATTGTGTACAGTACCATAATTAAAGTTATTAAATCAAATTCCTATTATTTCAATTTCTTAATTACCTAGTCATGTAAACTGTCTTGATAAAAAATTTTGCTATGAAATGGAAGAGAAATACATCCAAAAAAATTAGCTTCCAAATTTTGAGTTAGCGTATTGCCCTTAAAAAAAAAAAAAGAGGTGTATAGCAAAGTGCTTCCTATATAATTTTGAATTTCATATATCATTAATTTTACAGAAATTGTACTGTTGCCAGGTAGAAACAATTGTTGGTTGTCTAGCAGTTTTCCTAATTTAAGGGTGTCATAGAACTTACATATCAATCTCAAGATAATTCTTAGCATTTACTTTTTACTATTTGAGATCTTCGAGAATATACAACACTCTTGCCCCAAATAGCTTGTCTAGAAAAGCTATCAGGAAGAAGAATGCAAAAAAGGATAAGAATTTTCCTTTCACTTTACCAGCTCCCCTGTCTTCTCTTATTTTTGCCTCTATCGTTCTTTATCCTAGACATACCTGGCCTATGGATTATTTTCAAAAATACTAATACATCCTATTCCACTATGACTATTTTTAAATATTATTTCCACTTTCAGTCCAATATAATATTTAGCATAATTTAACTTAAACTTACCACATAAATCCAGAAGGATTTATCTTAGAGCATTACTGTTATTTCTAATGAAGTTTACAGTATTTAAAACAAGTAGATAACATAAAAAAATCATATCTTAGAGTCAAATATTGAGGTTAAAAACATATGCCTTTTGAACATAAAAGCTTGGTTTTGAGTTATGGTTACATACGGATACTGATTATGGATATACATTACATAAAATATTATCTAATTATTTTATATTTATTTTAGTTGCTAAAACGTGGAAGTCACTTTCCAAACAGGTAAGTTAAAGCTCTTGGTATATAACATATACATGTGCATGCATACACTCAGTACACACATGTGTAAGCACACATGCAAGTTATCTGATTTTATGTATGTGTTTGCATGGATATATATGTATATAATTTAACACATTAAAATTACATTATATTAGCTGGACATGGTGCACACATCTTTAATTCCAGCACTCAGAGGGCAGAGGCAGGCAGATCTCTGTGAGATCAGGGCCAGCCTGGTCTACATAGCAAGTTCTAGGTCAACAATGGATGCAGGGGGACCTGTTTCAAAAACAGTAACAAAAAAAAAATCACATCACATCATGTTGCCATTTTTTAATCTCCATACTCTCAGAAAGTAAAAAGGTAGACAATTCCATAGCCTGACAAAGATAGAGGTCATTTATATTTTCACATGCTGAATCTCGTGTGCAAATATAAATTGGCGTCCCCTGGTTAGAAAACAATTTGGCATTATCTATCAGAATTGAAATACATACTCTGTATTCAGTAATTCTGTGCCTGGGGTAAAAGTCATGTATACCTACTAAAGATAACCTTGAATGTACTTTACTGCCATCATAAAGTACTGCAACCTGGGTGGCCAAAACAGCAAATAGTTATTGTCCCACAGTTCTGGAAGATCAGGGCATCAGCAGGTTGGTTTTTATCTGGAGATTTTCTCCTTTTATGTGGTTGTCTTCTCTCTCTCACAAGGTCTTTCCTCTAGTCTCTTAGAGGGATCTCATGATAACCTCAGTTACATTTCTAATGGCCCCATCTCCAAAGTAGTCAGGTTCTTAAGTACTGTATTATGACCATAACATATAACATGACAAGGGGAGAAAAGAAGAAATGGGAAGAAATGGGGGATTATGAGGATTTCAGTAGTAGCAAACAATACAGATCAAGTATTAAAACATAAATTTCATACTCAATAAAAGTTTAGCAAGGTTACTACTAATGTATATAAAATTCAGTGAATCAGAGTTAATAACATGCTGATTATTTTGCTTTTAAACTAATAATAGCAATTAGAAACTAGTGTCAAGTTAATTACTTTAATTAGCTAGTATGTTCTAAATACTGTCAGAGCTATGTAAGTAAATTGACAGTCCAGCGAACAGTCGGCTCTAATTATAAACAAATTCAATAATTCAGCATTTGTTATCAGTCATGTTCTTTTACTAGTAATCATTAACCTATCAGTGGACTTTTAATATTCAAAAGAGGTAATATATCTTCTTTCACAGAAGTAATGAAGATAAATTTAAAACTCTAGAGAAATGGGCTATGGAATTGTGAGATACTCATATCTGTCTTTCTCCTTTAGCTTTATTCTCTCCCGTAGTAATTCTCAGGACTATATTTTAAGAATCCACACAAACTTAACTTGGATCCAGAGCTAATACATTTCTTGGATTTTTGTAACATTTTAAATTCTAATCAGATGTTATCATGTGTAGGAAAAGGAAAGAATATAATGCCAGAAGTTAAATTTCTCAATTCATTTTACCAAATGTCTGTGAGCTTCAAGAAAGCCTGGAAAGATGGCTCAGCAGTTAAGAGCACTGGCTGCTTTTGCAAAAGACCTGGATTCAGTTCCCAGTACCCACTCCTACGGCAGCTACCATCGGTAACCCCAGTTCCAGGAGATCCGATGCCCTCTTCTGGTGTCTAAGGGCACTGCACACACTTAGCACACATGCAGGCAAAACACTCATATACATAAAACTTTAAAAATAACAAAAAGTTTTAAAGAAATCTTTGTAGTAGACACTCAGAGAATAACTTTTTGTTTCCTTCCACGTTAATCCTCAAAATGTAGAAAACATGATGACTTCTATATACCTGAGACTTAAACCTTACTACCTTTGATTTCCAAAGAAAAGAATTCTCTCCACAGATTCAGGGGAAAGTCTTGGTATACTGTAGCCAAAATGTCAAATCTGGGTAGATGCTGGTTCTTTCGGGCGAGTGGTGCACTTTAAGAAAGAGGGAATGATACTGGCCTCCCAAAGCAAGTAATGGGCTCTGAATATATATGTGGCCAATGCTGAGCAGAAGTAAAAGCAGAAGCTTTTATCATCTTCTATAGGAAATCCATGATCTCCCCCCACACACACACACCTCAGCAAATGTTTAAAGAGAGCCAGAAACGTCATAACGAATATAGACTTGTTACCTGGAGGTGCAAGAAAACACCAAGAAATATCAGAGTTCCCAGTGTTAGTTGGGGTTTTTGTTTTTTGATTGGGTTCTTATATGTATTTAGAAAAAACTCTTGAGTCGTAAAAAGCAAAAAAATGAAGAACATAAGAGGGTCTTTTTAGACAAGATACATAAAAGAAAACTCAAATTACTGGAAAATGTTACTAAATTAAATATTTAAACTTTTAATACCCAAACAAATCAACAGTGTTAAAAGATACTTGATGTTGCCAGAAGCCATCCCCAGGCTGGTCTGCTGCTTGTACCCGCATCTCTGTCCAGTGTTCTTTAGAACAGACTTAGGCATCTCAGTTCCTTTCTAATGTTGGCCAGAAAAATCCCTTTCTTGTGTATGCATTTCCTTTTTTAGTTTTTACTATGCACTTTAGCCTACAAAGCCAATTAATAAAAACAATTGAGAAAAAAAAAGATACTTAATGCATGGGATAATTAATTTATACCAAAAAACAAAAAGAGTGTCTTCCACTCATATGGAACCATGTGTGAATTGATATGAAAAAGATAATGAGAGATGGCTCAGCAATTAAGAGCACTGGCTGCTCTTGCAGAGGACCTGTGTTCAAATTCCAACACTAACAACTGTTGGTTATATTGGCCATTTGGTGGCTAACAACTGTCCATAACTCCAGGTCCAGGGAATATGAAGCCCTCTTCCGACCTCTGCAGGCATTGCACAACATGGGTGTACTTAGGTACATGCAGGCCAGACACTCATACATAGAATAGCCAATAGGGTATGTAAAGGCTTTTACTCTCACTAATAACCAAGGACAGATGAGTTTAAAAAGTGATGCTGTGTTTCACACCCAGAAGAAATTTGACAGTATCAGTAATTAGCATGAACATAAAGGAACCATGAGAGAAAAAATGATGCATTCAGTTTTAAGTGGAATTTGATAATTCCTAATAAAATTGAAAATGGTATTTGAAGGTCTGTTTCTAGGTCTGTATGCTAGAATGATGTTTCACACCAAGTGTCTTATTCATGTTTCCTGATACACTAGTTCGAACAAGCAAAAATTGAGAAACTATATAATCAGGAAAATGGGTCAAAAATGATAAAATGGACATATCAAGGATAATAGAGTAATGCAATTAAAATAAGTAAATATACTAGAATTATGTGTGTCAAACCTAACAAGTATAAGGTTGGGCAAAAGAGCAAGTGTCAGAACACTATAGACTGGCAGTATTTTAAAATACAGGCAAGGACCTTTTCAGGTATCTGTGAAGTCAATCATTTTTGAAATTCTGAGAAGTCACTCCTTTTATTTGGTCTCTCATAAATGTCCAGTAGAGGCCGTATAATGAGTGATGTCATCACTCTGATAACTGATGGAATGTATGCTTCTATTTTTCATTTTTCACATTTAATAGAGATAAAACTCTGTGTCATCAGTATTTTTTAAAATCCAGAATTTAATTTCAAAACTGCTGTTTTAACAACTTCTGAATACCCACTAATATGAAAATAAAGACTTTGACAAGAAAATAAGTTCATATTGTGTAAAGGGAAAATAAATTACAAAACGACTTCTAGTTTTGTCTAAACAGTAACTATCCCAGTCTCTCATTATTACTCACCCCTGTCAGACACTGTGTATCACATGGCAGCACTCTCAGCAGCAGTGCAGATATAGCCCCATGGGCAACACGAATGCAGGAATCAACAGCTTTCTGCTTTTGGCATCCCAGGGATTCTTTGATTTTCCTGATGCCTCAGCTTAGTAATTTAAAAAAAAAAAAGATTGTTTGTAAATATCATGGAACACTTCCTAGATTCTGCTGCACCAGGAAAGGTTTGTTTGAAATATTGTTATACTTGAATGTGCATAAAAATTTCCAGGTGATCTGTGAGAAACACAGAGTTCAGCAGGTCTAGAATAGGAAGTGATATTCTGCATTTCTATAAGCTTCCTGGTGACACCCAGTTGTTGGGAAGCACAGCGTGACAAATGAAAATCATCTAGAATTTGGCGTGGTTTCTGCACTTAAAAAAAATGTGTCACCAAGCTTTTAAACTTCAAGTTATTTCACTCTACCAAATCCTTTGATTGCTTTTTTCATAGTTAACCAAAATTATAGTTGTCACTTTGTTATTTTAATTATTTTTGCAGTGTATACACATCAATTCAAAAATTTTTGAATATGAACAATTATTCAACTGTTTAAATTCTGCAGTAATTTCTTCCCAGCAGTTATAATTTGGCTTTTATAACTTGATGTCTGTGTCACAATTAGAAGTCTATTTTATAATTTGAAGTCTATGTTACAATTAGAAAAAAAATTAAAGCTGGTCACGATAACTGAATATTTCTGTCCTCGGAGTTGATCCAATGTCAACACTTTTGAGTCATCATTAAAACACTTTTTATTCCTTCCTAGCATATTCCTTTCCTCATTTACCTCTTCTATACAAGCTCATTTAAATCTGGAAAGGCTGCAAAGAAGAACGTGGAGCCAGCTGATCGCTTCTGACTTTAATGAGGAAATCTGTATGGCGTTCAAAATGAAACTTGCTCCAAAATTTAAGACTACTGTTTGGTCTATTTGTGTCTCCAGCTGTTAAATTTATCTGAAATTTTGAGCATTTTTATCATTTATACTTGCATTATTGGCAAGTGTTGTAGCTAAGTGACTCACAGTTAAATAGAATTAAATGATTAATATCTCATTTCTGCTCTTTTAAATGGAGAATTTGCCAGGGAGGATTCTTTAAATTTTTAAAATTTATGGTATAAGAAATTGGTCTGAGTATTAATCAGTATTGCAATACCTTATTTCATAGGAACTAAATCAAATGCTCTCAGAAACACCGCCTGTTTGGAAGGGATCATCAAAGCTGTTTCGAAATCTTAAAGAAAGAGGTAAGCTAACTTTAGAAACTTTGCATTTGCATGTTGACACCATGTTTTTATACTGTCCATATATGCATATTTTCCCATGCCTAAACTTTGAAATTACATGTATGTCTATGTATACAGAGAGAAGAAAATTGAAATACCAAAAATCTGTTTCTGGATAAGTAATGTTATTTTGGTATAGTCTGATTAGGGACTATTTATTTATATTATTCATCTTTCATATACTTACCAGAAAATGACCTATTTACCTTTAAAAAATATTTTCAACCATACCAAAAAGAATACTATATTTTCTCATAAAAGAATTTTTATAAACATTAGATCTTCAAATGTTAATTTTCTTCCATTTTGCTCCTAGGGAATTAACTGTATTTCTGAATTTACTCAATATGCAAAACTTATTGTATATGGAAGGTTTGGGAGGGTGCTGTTTGGTTTTGTTTATTTGTTTTAGATAGTCTCATCATATAGCCTTACTGGCCTAGAACTTGCTATGTAGATCAGACAGGCCTGAAACTCACAGAGATCTGCCTGCCTCCCCCTCCCAAGTGCAAGGAGTAAAAGCTTGTGCCACCACACCTGGCAGGATATGTTTTTAGCAGTCAAATTTGAATATATTCCTTTTATGTACATACTAATTGCAAAATCCAGCTGTTTCAACTTACTCTGTCTTCAGTATTCATGTACCTAAGTTAATTTGTTAATATCTACATTGGTGTACAATCAAGTTAAATGGCATAGCTAGGTGTGGTAGAGAATACCTGTAATCCCAGCACTGGGGAGACGAGGGCAGGAGGATCAGGACTTTAGGCCTGACCTTAGCTACATAGCAGGTTTAAGGATAGCCTGTGGTACATAATTCCCTGACTCAAAAAAAGAAAAGGAAAAGGAATTTCATGGGCTTAATCGCTGTTTGCTTTCACAATGTATTTCTGGTACATGTTTGTAGAAAAATTAATAAAAATATATTTAATCTTAAAAGGGAATGTTTCTTAGAAATATACTTGTTTATAGTCTTAAATACAAGAATACAAAAAATGAAAATATTAAAGAAAAATATAAGCAGTTGTATTAGCTCCTTTTCTTCTTGCTGGGACAAAATACCTGACAAAAACAGCTTAAGGAATGGTTTCTTTTGACTTACAGTGCAGGCAAACAGTCCATCATGGTGGGAAAGTCATGGCAAGGAGAGTTTGAAGCAGTCAATCACAATGAGTTCATGGCCAGGAAGCAGAGAGCAGTGACTGCTCCTGCTCAGCTGCCCTGCTCTATTTTATAGTGTCTAGAACCACAGCCCATGAGTTGGAGCCACCCACATTCAGTGTGGGTCTTCCCACCTCAGTTAATCTAATCTAGATAATCCCTCACAGGTGTGCCTAGAGCTTGTCTCCTGTCAGGTTGACAATCAGTATTAACCATCATCCTAGTTACATTTTTCATCAATTTTAATAAGTATTGATTTGAATACATTATACTTTAGCATCATAACAAATACTTTAACAAAGTTATAATTCATTTACATCTGATTAGAATTGAAAATTCAAGTACTTTCAGTTCGTTCATATGGAATCTGAATAAAAGAGACACTTATTTTATTGTGTCTTTTTATTTATTTATCTTTTGTAACTAGGATATTAAAATACAAAGGAACCCAAACCAAGGTATATTAAAGTATTCTTTAGAGATTTGGGCATGGTGGTCTGTTCCACTAATCCTGGCTACTCAAGGAGAACCTTTAATCTGAGGCCAGCCTAGGCCACAAAGCAAGGCCTCCTCTCAAAAACCAAAAACATTTAGGAACTTTTATTAATATTTTAGAATAAGATAATAGGATCAGAAATATTTAAAGCTTAAAAGGAATATAAGTATGATGAATTTAATTTTTTTCCTTAATATATCTCATGGGAAAATCAAATCATATTAAATAGAATCTTAAGAAAGCAAATGTATAGAAGGAAATCTTTTTACTTGAAGAAATGGTTTGTTTCATCAGGCCATCTGTACATTTTCTTTCTGTTTTCAGAGGAAAGAATTAATTGTGTACTTTTCAATAGAACTGTTTATAGTGATAGAAATATTCATATTTCTAGGCTGTCTTGTATAAAAGTAACTGGTCAACTGTAGCTGTTGAGCACTTCAGATGTAGTTACTGTAACTGAGGAACTGAACTTTTATTGGGATTAATTTTAATTTATCGACCATAACTGTTTACCTGATACTTTGGATCTATAATATATTCTTCAAATTAAGAAGATTATCAAACCATGATCCTGTAATATAGTTTAGAACCATCATGCTAGTTAAAATAGAGAAACATCAGACTACTTATTTTCCATATATAAAGGTTAAATAACAGGGGATTTTTAAAAACTAAATCTTTAAAACTACTGCAGATTAATTTAAAAGTGAACTTTATCTGCTTAAAATGCTATACAGATTCTTAAAATGATATGCAACATTTATAAAAACATGTAACAGTTGTACTAGATTAAGAAATAAGAATTTTGGGCTGGAGAGATGGCCTAACGGTTAAGAGCACCGACCACTCTTACAGAGGACCCAGGTTTGATCCCCAGCACCCACAAGGCAGCCGAGAACCATCTGAAACTCCAATTCCATGAGAACTGCAGTTCCAGGGGAATCCGACACCCTCTTCTGACCTCCGCAGCATTGCATGACATGGGTGCACAGACCTGCATGCAGACAGTACATTTATACACATACGGAAATAAATAAAATTAAAAAAAAAGAAAGAAAGAAGAATTTAACAATATACTGTTTTAAAGGAAACTCCTTTAAATTTTTAATTGTTTTAAAGAAACCTAGCTGGTGTCTCTTCTTCTTTCCCTTCCTCAAGACATGGTCTCTTTATGTAGCCCAGACTAGCCTTGAACTCACAACCTTCCTGCCTGAGCTTCCTAATTACTGGGATTTAGTTGACATCTTCCTTATCCTCTGCTTCTAAAGATTGTGTCATTATTGTATACAGAGCATTTGCCTTATTTTTTGATTGATCTTGGGTAACCTTAAGTAAACTGAAGGAGTAGTCTGGTTTTCCATGTTTAAGAAGTTTTCCATGGTTAAGAAGCATGAATCTGTAGATCATCTTCAGCAGTATTTTCTCTTTTCCATGACCATTTTCATTAAATTATATCATACCACTTTATTCTCCTTTCCTGTTTATTAAGGCAGCTTAGTAGTAAAGTATCCCTATAGACAAATGCCTACCCTGATTATCCACAATCAAGTAATTTCCCTATTAAATAATGTCCAATGAGAGAAACTTGAATTAAGCATCAAATAAAACTTATATACTTGTATAACAACAACATCTATGCCTGTGTCCCTCACAGAACTGGAAGCACTATGCAGTCACAGTTACCTTCTTATTCACCACTGCATCCTGCAGTTAGCACAGTGCTAGGAGCTCAGAGAGGCTCAATGGCCCTTGGGATAAATAAAGGTCCTGTGAAAGAATTAGCTTACTGGAGGAGCAGTTGTGTCTGCTTAGATAAGAGAATCTATAAAACAACCTCAAATTAATGACTCTCATAGAGATATGCTAATGGAAATGTCTTCCTGGCTGTCTATAGTCTTCTAACGTTATGAAAAGTCAATACTTGATATGACATAAAGAATGACATTTGTATTCACTACTTCAAATACTTGAGCATACAAATGCTCCTTTTCCTCATCTCATTTTAAAAAATTTATTCTTATTCCTCTAATTTGTTTATCTTTAATAAAAGAAACTAAATACAGTATCATAATGTTTTCATGGAAAGGAGGAATTTGATACTTTGCTTATATAAGTACACTTATAAATTATTCTTATATGAGCATCTTCCTAAGCTTGAATAAAACAAAATTTAATTCTGATTTTTTTTTAAATCTGTCTGACCTTGTTAAAGTTCTTCATACCATTCAGTAATTCTTTGTAAATTTCAAGTGAATTTGAACAGTCAGTGATACGGAGATAGTAAGTCCATTTCCCGAACTCATTCCCCTCTTATATTTACGGCTTTTTGTTAGAGTCCCTATGGACTCTAAGTATTGTATCTTTATATCCATTGGCCATTTCAGAATCTTTCTCCCATAACATTCATGGCAGTCATCCAGAACTATCTGTCTATAGGTCACAGTATTCTAGTATAAACAGAGGCAGAGAATGCTTTCAGAGCCTGGTGGGTAGTTCTCTTCACATCTCTGACAAACTACCTGACAGTGCCTCTTCTCTTTGTTCTGTCACAAAGAATGAAACCTCAAAGAACATCAGATAAAATGAAGACTTGAAGTTCACAATCTAAGCATTTTTTCATACCCGTTTACCAAACATCAAAACTGATTGCTATCTAAATAAGTATTCTAGGCTTAATCCTGATCTTGATTTTTTTTTTCCCAGTACTTACTTGGTTGGTCAACCAAGCTATTAATTCTCGTTTTAGGAATTATAACATTAATGTGAAAATCGAAGTAATAGAATGTGTATTTTTATTTACTTCATACAAATGCCTTGTGGAGTCTGTAATTATGGAGTGACAGAGAACTCAGGATGAGTAGGACATATAAAGAAAGAGCCATTGAAATAAAATAAACATTTTGTAGAGTCATTTTAATAGAAACATTGTTATAAAAGGTAAAAAAATGGTCATTTGACATCAGAAAACTGGTAGGTGTAAGGTTTTATTTTTAATGTATT
Organism: Rhizomys pruinosus; assembly: GCA_009823505.1. Lineage (NCBI taxonomy): Eukaryota > Metazoa > Chordata > Mammalia > Rodentia > Spalacidae > Rhizomys > Rhizomys pruinosus. Next base: position 2,602,230 of record VZQC01011398.1, on the reverse strand, counting down.
GCAAAGTATATGTAAATGTTTTATTTAGTGTTGCTAAAAAGTGATTAAGTTCTTATTTACAGTGTTAACTGTTACTGACTTTTTCTCTTTTATGTTAGCTTCACAGAATAACAATGAGCAAGTTTAAAAGTCAGACTATAAATAAATGTGAACATTTTTCTTTTATTACAATATTTTTTATATCATGAATGGAAATTTTGCATGTATTTTTGCAGTTGTATGTGGAGCAAGTTAAATATAATTAATTTTGCTACTTTTGCAATGATTTTATAATATTGTAATCTCATTTTAAATAGTAGTTAGCATGTGCCTTAAAACCCTAAACTCTATTCATATGTTTATTATTACTAGAAAATTTTATTTGATGTCTATGGACTATTAAGTAGTATTTTATGTAGCATAATTATACTGTTTTCCTCCTAGGTGTGATTTCTTACACAGAATATCTTTTTCTTTTATGTATTTTAACAAGTAAGTATCCTCATTGAATCTATTTATATAGTTTTCTTTTTGCTGTAATCTTAGAAAAGAATCTCTCTTAGCTTCTTATACAATTGAAAATCACCATATATATGTTATATATTTTGTAAAATATCTAAGTGTAACACTGTCAGAATAAAAAATATATATTTTGGTTTATGATATAGTAATAAAATACTCATAAATTGTAATATGTGACTCTTTGGAGGTTGCATCTACATGAGACTCTAAAGGTCAGGACATGTAATAATTTATAGTGTGTAATATACTTAATTGAATAAGATGTTTTGCAAGACTAATATAAAAGAGTCTGAGTCTCCTAACTGCTATCTGTCCAAATACACATTGTCCACCTCCTAAAGCGGTTTGCTATTCTCTTCCCCTCATATGTAGCATTTCTCATGAAATATGAAGTCCTTTACTAAAGCTTTGTGTTCAATTTCTTGTCATCTAATAGGGGAATTGTGTGCTGTATTATGGTGTTCCACCTACCTGGTCTTGCTGTTCTTTCTTTCAGAACAGTAGTGTCTGCTCTTTAAACCATCTTCCAGAACTTCATGAGAATAACATCATTCAGGTTTCCATTAAAAACACAAAAGAGTCCTACTTGACCATATTCCTAAAGTAGCTCTGTGGCCCTTCTCTCTTTCAGTCCCTTTCCATGCTTTATTTTGTTCATAGAACTTAGGTTATTTCAAAGTGCTACAGGTTTCCACAATCTCCATACTTCAGTGCAAGGTCTGTAATGACAAAATAGCTTCTTTGGCTGTCTGTATCAAGAACAATATCTTATCCATAGTACCCTCTCAAAAAAATTGGTGGATGAAGAAAAAGATAAATGAGAAAATATTGCTGCAGGAAATTCCAGATGAGGAAATCTGAGGAGATGTGTGCACACAGACCATCAGTAAAACTCATTTTAAAATTTCTTCTGCATTTATGCTTAGAGAATTCACAATACTGTGCTGTTCTTAACTTAGAAATTACTGGTTCATCAGAAGAAAAGGGAATTTTCTGCATGTGTACACATGTACATGTCAAAAATTATCCATGTTTTCCTCTTATTTTTCCCCTGGACTCAAAATGAGAATAAAATTTTAATGCTGAAGCACAAGTATTATATGTTGATAATAGAGCGTCCTTGGATTAATCTAGTCTGAAGACAAGTGATGATGCAAAGCCAGGCCATGCTGTATACTGTAGTAGAATTAAAGTGGATGCCAGGGACTGTGTTAAAGACATATTTAAAATCATCTTGTATGCCAGAACAACCTTTTAGATGCGAAATTGAAAGATAGAACTAAACAAACAGATTGATGGTAATGAGAAGCACGGTGCTGGGGAGAAGACTGTATGAGACAGGACAAGCAGTGCTCCAGGGTAGAGGATAAAGAAACGTATTACTACAGAGAGCTAAATCTTTCAGGACTGTGAAATCTTCTTTGGTGTTTGTAAGAAATTTCCAAAGAGTTGATAAAAAAGTTATGAGATGTCATTTCATTAGAAGTAAGAAAAATGTGAAAGAGAGCTGGCAGGAAGCAGGTGACATCATCATCAAGTGTTTCCTCATTGAATTATTTTATTTTTCTTTCTGAACAATGCTTATAAGGGTTAATTTTGTATATTTATATTTTTAGTCTTTAAATGCTTGAAACATTTATCAGAGACAGTGTCAGTTTCTGTGAATGATTTAAAAAAAAATACAATGAATGAGCTCACTTATGAAGGAATGGCTTCAGTTTCTGTTGTTTCCAGAGATGGCTGTGAGGGGTTAAGAGAACAGGGCTATGTGCTTCTTTTACAGAGTTCAGGTTAGAAAATTCATCAGCGGGGGTCCATTTCAAGCTTTTTACTATCCACTTAAAAAAAAAAAAAAAAAAAAAAAAGGTCAGATACTTTTGAGAAAGGCACTGGGCACTGAGTTCCTCTCCAGACACTTTCAGGTTTTCTCCTGTCCAAGTTTTCTTGTTTAAATCCTAGAAGTGCAAAGAGGAAAGCGTGAGTTTCATTATAAGGCCCATAAGATTAAGTCCATTAATAGTACATGAAACACTTTCTCAGAAAAATCAGTTGTTTCTTGTATTTTGAAAGTCCTGGAAATAAAATATTCAAAGATTTTTTTTATTTAAAATTCTCTATTTTTGAATGAAGCCTCTAGCAGTTTAAGCCCAAATCTGGAATCTCTCGTGCTGGACATTTATCCCATAGATCACCTCAGCTAAAACTTTTTGGAGAATTGGAACTGATACATTGTGTTGTATTAATTACTTTTTGTCACTTCAAGTAGTTGAACATACAGAAAATATTTCAAATGCAACAACCTTGAATTTCCTTAGTGGAGAAACTTTGGATGTTTACTTCTAGAGGAGAAAGTTGTCAGATTGTTCCTTTAATGAATGTAATAAGTATCACTCAAGTATTTTAAAGGTTTGTTATCAATTCTGCTAATACATAAAGCAAATATGTGTATATTTCAATATACCTTCCACTATATTAACTTAATATTCCTTTTAATTTCTTGGTTATTTTCTGCAGCATATGTATCTGTCTGTTCAACTCATGGGTTTTCTACTTAAAATACATTTTCCATCTCATGAAAACTTGTTCTTTTTTTAATGGCAGAGCCTCATGCAGGTTTTAGAATAGCTTTCAACATGTTTGACACTGATGGCAATGAAATGGTGGATAAAAAGGAGTTTCTGGTGGTATGTACATTATACTGCATTTTTCTAATAAATATCGCTTACTTTTTATGTTTTGTCTTATTAGACCTACTACTGTAGAGTGAAAAGTTTCACCTTAATTTAATAAGCATATATATATTTTAACAGTATTCATTATAAAAACATAAGTTAGATTCCATATATAATGCTTGATATAGCTGTTTATATTGCACCTAGAAGTTTGGAGTTCATGAGACACACTAGATAGATAATGGTAATCCTGGGGCTGGATTTTCCAGTTACGGTTCAGTCTCCATCATATCAGTCATCTTGTCACTGCTCATAGGAACTTTCTTTCTTGCTCATCTCAGATGCCTGGTTTCCCATTTTCCTTTTCTCTTCCACCCACTACTGCCTTACGTGCCATCTTCATGCCCAATTCCCTGTCCCTGTCCCCTTTGGCCGAGGGCTTTGATCCTCCAATCTCTTGTACCTCCTGCACCTTCGGGCTATTCTGCCAGTGTCTTCAGCTGCTCATTCACCTTCTCTTCTCCCCGTCTTCTCTTCCAGGACTGTTTTTCTTTTTACTTGTGTTTCATACGTCTGTTTCTGTGGCAAAATGCTTGCCCTGCTTTTGTTCTAAATTCAAAGTAACGTTAATTTATTTCTTAGAGTAGCAAAATCTGCCCTCCACATTTATGTTCAGTTCCCTCTCTACTGTTCCCCTAAAAGAAAGAAAAAAGTTGGCACATAAAGAGCCACTTTATTTTAACTCGGAGTGGATCTGTTTATCTGAATAATTTTGTGTAAGCATTCTACATCAACACTTCCTGAGTTTCATTTCCCAGTGACAGAAAGTTCAACTTCTGGAGAACTCAGTCCCTTGAGAGTTTTTTATTGCATGTGTTTTGGAATATCATCTGCTCGTGTGCTTGAAATAAAAGCATTCACACTACCTCCTGTTTGTTTCTACTCTATACTCTTGCAAAAGTTGCCCTTGCTCTAAAACTAATCTGCTCTTTTCAGTACTGCTACTCTGGCTGTGATATTTGCTTGTCTGTTTGCAGAGTCTTCTTAAAAACAAGAGGTAGAATTGGGCTGTTATTAGTGCAAGTCTACATTGACTTTATTTATTATTTATTTTTTTGGTCTTTTTGAGGCAGGGTCTCCCTGTAGCTCTGGCTGTCCTGGAACTCACTCTGTAGACCAGGCTGGCCTCGACCTCACAGAGATCCGCATGCCTCTACCTCCCAAGTGCTAGGATTAAAGGCGTGCGCCACCACGCCCGGCGTTTATTTATTTCTGTATGTGTATCAATGTACTGTCTGCATGCAAGTCTGTGCACCCGTGTCGTGCAGTGCCGCGGAGGTCAGAAGAGGGTGTCGGATTCAAACCATTACTGTATAAAATGAAATAGGGGTGCTGAACAGATGGCTTAGTAAAGTGCTTTTTGCACAGGTGCAAGAACTTGAGTTCAGATTCTCAGCACCCATACAGGAAGTCACACGCAGAAGCACACATTTTAATCCCAGTTCTGACTAGGCAGAGACAGGAGGATCCTCAGAGCTTACTGGCCAGGCATTCTAGCTAATGCTTCATCTCTCAATTCAGTGGGAGGCCATTAAAAGATGGAAAGTGATTGTGGGAGATACCCATTGTTGACCTCTGACCTCTATGTGCATGCACATACATGGCATGTGTGTTCTCTTACCTTCATGATCTACTCCCTGAGAAAACATTAGTGGCGATCTTGTTCATCCTTATTTCATAATGAACAAATCAGATTGCAATAGAGTTGCATGACCTGCCTACTGTAACTGAAATCAGTGTGAGACAGAAGCAGTGCTCAAATCCACAGTCCTTGAGGACTGTTTTGATGCTCATTATAGCCCAATAGGCCTTATCTCTTTTTCTGTGTGTGCCTAACATTGTAATAGTAAATGCATTGAACTTACCTGTGAGTTGGTAGTACCAAAGAATGTATTTCTTTTTCTTGTGAAAAATATTGCAAGCAGAAAAGATGTCTAGAGTAGTTTAAATATTCTTGGTTAATAAGGTTTTTCTTTATTTTTAGGATATACTTAGTGGGTGTCTCAAAATTCTGATGAAACTTGTTTCCTGATTTATTTCCATACAGCTTCAAGAGATATTTAGAAAAAAAAATGAAAAGAGAGAAACCAAAGGCGATGAAGAAAAGCGTGCAATGCTGGTAAGAAATACTTTGTAGTGGTTTCAGGTGGGTTTTCCAGGTGAGAATTACTGTATTCATGTTGAGAAACTGTAAAACCTGAAACTTTGGATCTATTCCTTTTTTGAAAACTTTCTGAATTTTTTAATATAGAAAAAACTGCTTCATTATTTATATTCATCAATATCAATATTTATGCTAAATATTGATATTGGGCATCTGTACCCATAGTCATATTCATTAAACCATATTCATCCATGTCGTTATCTGTGAGATCTGAAGGGTATTTATCATATAATAGATTAATATGGATCATTATGCATGTAAAAATTTAAAGGTGAATATGCAAAGATTTAATTATGATGTGAATGAATTTACTGATAATGTAACAATATAAATGTTAAATATATAGAAATACTGTGATCTTTTTGCATTTCTTAGAAATATTACAGATTCTTCTTCTGGGACAAGTAATATTATTGCCTTATTCTGAAGCTGGAATTAAAGAGCATCTCCTTTTATTATCTTCCTTTCTTTTTATTTGTCACAAGTACTTCAGTCTGACAGCAGACCAGTTCACATAATAGGAATAACAAACAGGCTGAGACCTTACCACCAGGCACAGTGCTTGATGCTTTTTAAGCATTTTCTCATTTACCCAGCAAGTTTCTTATTCTCCATAATTATGGAGGAGGAAACTGAGAGTTGTGAATGTCAAGGATCTCATTCAGAATTATAAAACTATTAAATGGCAAAGCCACAGTTTGAACCTAGATCTGGCCAGCTCTGAAATCCTTACTTTATTCATTGTAACATATTCCTCATCTACCACATAAATACCAGGAATATAGTCATTTTTTTCACATATAGCACTTAGTTAAAAGTACAGAATGATTCTAATGATTAATATTTACTAAAATGTACAGATCAGTTAACAAAGGGAGAAACAAAGGATAATACCGCATCACACAGTGCGAGTAGCTATGGTATCAACACAAAAGTTGGCTCTAAGCTTCATCACAGCCAAGAGTAAGGGATTTGAAGATTGATTTGATGTAAACATTTTATAGTAGTGATATAAATTTCATTGGATTATGAGGTACTCACAGGTACCTCAGCTCTGTTAACTTATATAATTTATAATTTAAATAGTGCTCCTAAAATCTCAATTACACAATATAGCTATTAAAAATACTCTTTTAAGTGATTCTGAAATAGTCTTGGCTGCAGCCTCTAACAGTACTCTTCAATAATAAAGCATATTTAATAATAACAGTTATTGGCTTTAATATAAGCATTTTAAATAATGCAAATCTGAACTGATTTTATTTTGTACTATTTTAGCTATAGAGGACCATGTAAAATGCAGGATGGTATTGTCAAGTTCATAGAAATGACATTGTGAATTTACATAGCCCTAAACATTTGGATGAGATTTGAAGACACAAAATTTAGCTTAATGTAAAAAATATGGGTTACATAAAAACAACAGTCACCAGGCTTATGAGGCAGGTTTAAGGGTTTGAATCATTTTGATGCATTACCTGTGTGATTTTTGAGTAAGGTTCTTAATTTGCCTGTCTTGGTTTTTATTTTTATAATTAGAATAATAGAATAATGTGATTATTACTTGTGATTTTCTGAGGATCAAATGTTAAATACAAAAAACAATCAGAAATTAAACTATTACACTTAACAGAACCACATATTACTTTAACCTGAAAATTAACATACCAAATCAAAACAATTTAAAAATATTTCCATATCAATTAAACTCTGCTTCAGAAATGAAATGAACATGTGTATGAAGTAAGCTCTGTGCGCTGCATAACAAATGCCACTCCCATGTGGTTCTTAATTACATTTCTCCCAGGTAAGTATTATATCCATCTTCCAGGTGAGAAAGCTGTTAGATTGATTAACTTGTCCAGTGTCTGGCACTCATAGCAGAACAGGATTTCTGAGCAGATCTCTCATACCATTTCCACTGCATGCTGCTGTGTCCAGAGCTCCCATCCTCAGTAAAAGTGCTGACACCTATCTAAACAGAGCTACATGAGAACAGGTTTACTGAGAGCAGTAGTGCTTTTCACCTTACAATGAAAAGGGTTGAAATGAGCACAAATTCATTTAATGTTTAATTATATTAGATATTAAAAACTTTGCTACTCATCTTTAACATTTATCTCGCTTGTGTTTGTGTTTTGTATAGAATGTAGCATAATGATTTGCCCTTCCTAATTGATATTTTGTCGTCTTTTTCTTTTTTCTTTTGCTATACTTGGGTTCATTCTGAAATGTGGCACTTCATTTGGCCCTTTGTGCTCTGTGTCAGCGTCTTCAACTTTATGGATACCATTCTCCTACCAATAGTGTATGTACAATACTTTAAATGTTTTTATGTGTATATCCCTCTCCTGCTATATTTGATAATGTTACTTCTTTATATAAATCTATATCTATTATTTCAAATGTTTTGGAATTGTGAAATCCAATAAGATGCAATCAAGCCAAAATTGCATTTCTTTTCTAGATTTATGAGAAGACTAAACTATACAAAGAAATTTTTGTCTTTATTAATCATATCTTTAGATTAAAATAGAACAAAGGTGAGTGAACAACTACCACCAAAATCTCTGATACAGTCATTGAAAATTTGTATTTGCACTATATGAAGAGTTAGAAAAACAGACTACCTTCCTGAAGAGTGCAGGTATTAAGAACTAAATCTAGTCTTTGGTCAATTCTAACACAAAGTATGTTGATTATAGACTTCTTAGTTTTCAGTATTTCTATAGAATTTTTGTAAACTCTGTTGCCTGCCTACTTTTTCTGGTTTATTATTTTTTTAATCTGATATACGATGCTACTTGTTAACAGCTATCATATCAAGGTATGTTATTTCTCAAGGAAGATTATGAGTTTCAGTCTTTTTGTCTTAAAAACATTGAAAATTTCTATAAAAGAATCCCCACAGGGATAGAGAGATGTTTCAGCAGTTAAGAACATTGGCTGTTCTTTCAGAAGACCTGGGTTCAAATCCCAGCACACACACATGGTGGCTAACAACAAACAGTTCCAGGGGACCCCACACCATCATCTGTCCTTCATGGGCCCTGCATGACATGGGTGCACTTACATAAACATGCAGACATAACATTCATAACACAAAAAATAATTAAAATTAAAATAAAGAAGAACCCCCAGAAGTACTCTTAATTCTGATTTCTCTCTGTTCCCTTAAGAAGGAGCTTATTGTTTTAGCCCAGTTTATAAGTAACATTCTCAGAATAGGCCATGACCCCTTCTTACAGACATACACAGTTCATTTAATTTCTCCACGAGCATCTTTCAACTACATTTGTAAAAGGATTCCTCAAACTATAGAAATCACCCCCCGAGAACCCTTTGAATTCAGGGTGACAGTGTCCTAGGTGTCATACAATCCTAAAAATATAGTATACTGCCCCCGTTCTGAATAGTCACTCCAATCTGTAAAAACTATTTTAGATTTGAACATATGCTGGAGGTGACACAAAGTATTCTGCATGCTCCCCAGGAATGGACATAGAATAATTGGAGAACAAGCCAAGCTTATGGGATGCTTAAAGCTAATTGTCTTTCTAAGAAATAGTCAACATTTTCTACAAAATTTATTGCTGCTTCCCATTAAATGAAATACATAATTTTAAAAAGAGTTCCTCTGATAATCATTTCAAAAATTCGTAAGAACCTATAAATTGAAAATCTCACATTATAATGGCACATTCACTGTGAAATATATTAAATGGTAATAGTATTTATGATTTTACTATTTGTTTTTTAACTAATTATCATTGTATGAACAACTTTTTTTTAACTGTGACAGTTTCAGGATTTCCTTTAATTTCATAAATAATTATCATATAGGATGATCATGTATCTTTTAAAAATACGTATCAGAGTACTATTGTCAAAAGGATCTGGAGAGGTGGCTCACCAGTTAAGAGCACTGTCCATTCTTCCAGAGGACCTTTGTTTGGTTCCTAGCATCCACATGGTAGCTAACAGCCATGTTAAACATCACTTCCATGGGATCTGATGCACTCTTCTGGCTTCTGCAGATTTGCTTGCATATGGTCCACTTACATACATGGAGGCAAAACACTCATACATATAAAATAATGTATAGAATTTTAAATTAAATAAAATGTGTATAAATTATAGTCAGTTATTAAGAGAACAATTGCTGACAGACTTAAATTGTGTATTTTATCCTTGTTCATTTTATAGGAAAAACATTTTTCATTTTATTTTATTGAAGACATCTATTTTTCATATGTAAAATGTATATGTTAAAATGATATGACAGTATCATTTTTATGCAAAATCTTAAATGGATTAATGATTTTTAACTCCCTTAAGAGTTTGATTTTATAACTTTTCTCTATAATAAAAAATTGACATTAAGAATGGTTATTTTTAAAAATGCAGGGAAATGCCGGGTGTGGTGGCACACGCCTTTAATACTAACACTCAGGAGGCAGTGGCAGGCAGATCTCTGTGAGTTCAAGGCCAGCCTGGTTTACAGAGTGAGTTCCAGGCCAGCTGGGGCTACAGGGAGACCCTGTCTCAAAAAGCTCAAAAAAATGCAGGGAAACAAAATTTGTTTAATTTAAATTTTTATTAATTTAATTTGTTTAATTTAAAATTGGGAAAATTCAGTCTGAAAATGTATATGAAATAGCAGTGACTTTAGTATTAAACAAATATGTTAGTATAATGTTACAAACTAGCAGGCAGTGATCTGCTCTTTTCCAGAATGATAAATTAACTGAAGTGATAAAGTATCTTGAGTCCAGATCATGGAACCAGGTATAAAGAACTAATTATAACCAGGCTTTACCTTGAAGAAGTTTCTTCGGGAAAGGAGTAGGCTCCTGGACATATAAACAGAGATTCTCCTCTCTGAAATAGCCTGTTCTAAAATTTAGTCATTTTTACAGTTGATTCTTACTATATTCATGAGTAATCTTTATTTTAAAAGAATTTTATTATGCAAGGTTTTAATATATATGTACATACATATATACACATATATTGATTGCCATGCATGTTAATTATGTGTTTTAAATCTTCTCTGTTACTGTCAACATTTTTTCTGTTATTGCCAACATTTTTTGTCTGCTTGATCTGTCAGTATATTAAATTACATGTCACAATGATAGATTTATTATCCATTCATAATGTCCTTCATTTTAATTTTATCTATTTTGAAACATTATCACCTTGTAAGAATATAGACTAATTATATCTTAGCCAGATCTTTTTGTCTACTTGATCTGTCATTATATAAAACTACATGCCACAATAATAGATTTCTTGTCCATTCATAGTGCTCTTCATTTTTATTTTATGTATTTGAGGCATTATCAGCTGTGTAAGAATGTACATTAATTATATCTTAAATCTTCTTTTAGGTACTATACCAGATTTCTATGCATGTTTTGCCTTAATTATCAATATAGACTACTTTTATTTTAATATTTCATATTATTTTCTATTTTGTTTTTCCCTATAGTGATAATGAAGATTTTCCTAATTTAGTTCAGAACTTATTGCAAATAAAATCAGTAATTATAAATGGTTAACTACCATGTAGCTCAAGAAATAAAATATTCTGTGTTCCAAAAACCCCTTCATAAGCTTCCCCAGTCTTCTCTCATCAACCACATAATCATTAAACTGAGAACCATGCAGTATTCTGTGGTATATACTGACAGAAATAGATTTTAATTATTTTTGTTTAGAGATTCAGTTTAGGTTTGTAGTTGAGCATCTTCAAAAGAAGATTAAACTACTTCTTAACCTGAGAAACTCCTTCACGCTAGCCAGCAATGGATAAAAAAAAAAAAAAAAAGACTGAGAGAAAGATGCAGGACATTTATGGCAGAATGCGTGATCTGGGGTGGGGTGGGGTGGAGGGAAGGGAAAAGGAAATATGTCTAAATTGAACTGAAAAATGATGTCTGAAATACACAAAACATCAATAAAAGCATTATATTAAAAAATGAATGCCCTGTCCTTATAATAAGGAATAAATGTGCCTTACCACTCACAGTAGACATGCCTAGTAAACATGAATTAGCTTTGGATTGATTTAAACAGATATATTTCATTTTTCACATGCTTTGAATTATTTTTTATATATAAAGTGTGGATAAGTTTATTTTTTTATTTTGGTACTGTAACCATATGGGCGATAAAACAACTAATTTTAAAATTATGTATGAGCTCAACTGTTTGCCACAAATTAACAAAGTTTTCTCCATGGGCTTTTACTTCACACAAGCTGTAAATAAAATCTTCATATCACACTTTTGTAAAATTATATGTGTCTAAACAGAAGCAGAAGGAGGGATTAGAGAATTTTATTCTTTTTTACATAGCCATATTGTACTTAGAAATAGAGGTTATTATACCATTCTGTCTCTAAAAGCACTGTGGGTCTGCTTGCAGTGTAATCTAATACTGTTGTATATGTAGCAGGAAAACAAAGGTAAGCTAATGGGCTTTCTTCTATTTTGAAGTTGGTTAGAAGAGACTTAAAGTAAGTTGTCATTCTCTGTGACCGGTCTTTAAATTTCAGTTGTTTTTCCTAAAATTCTACAGGTACTCAAAGCGGATGCTGAGGAACTTGTCTCCAGAAGCTATTGGGATACACTGAGACGTAACACAAGCCAAGCACTCTTTTCAGACCTTGCAGAGGTATAATTAAACCTCCACATGGTCCTTGTGCTATTTGGCATTTTGTTAATATAATTTTCACTCTGTTTTAGAGTTATAAGATGAAGTGAAAAATGTACTATATTTTCTATTTCTTCCATAAAATAAGTATTATATATATATATATATAATTACTCTATAAAAGTATATTTTAATATATTTACTATACTGATGAGATGCTACAATATCTGTAGCAATCTGTTTGAATTTTAGTTAAGGATAATTTCCCAGAAATTTGAAAATGCTAAAACAGATTTATATAGAATTTATTTTCAATAACAAAAGATGTATCACATAAAAATCTTTCAGTTATCTTTTGACACTTTTTGTCATATCTAACTTGTATTTAACTTCTTAAACTTGGCAAAGATAAATATTAAATATTTACAGTAAAAAGAGTGCTAAAAATATGTGAATATCTATTCTTTTTTTAAAAAAATTATTTTATTTTATTTATTTCTGTATGTGTATGAATGTACTGTCTGCATGCAAGTTTGTGCACCCGTGTCGTGCAATGCCGCGGAGGTCAGAAGAGGGTCTCGGACTCCCCTGGAACTGGAGTTCTCCTGGAATTGGAGTTTCAGACGGTTCTCGGCCGCCATGTGGGTGCTGGGGATTGAACCTGGATCCTCTGTAAGAGCGGTCGGCGCTCTTAACCGCTAGGCCATCTCTCCAGCCCGTGAATTTCTATTCTTTATAGCCTTTTAGGTACATGTTCTTATTCCTTAAGGTAATAATATCCTCAGAGACTAAGCTTCTCCAAAGTCACTAAATGATGAGATGTGTTCAGTGTCATAGTCTTTTTCCTGAACTCATCATCTCATCTTTTCCTCACCCCACTGCTTGTTTTGTGAGGTAAGCAATTTTCCCAGAAGACCCTCTCCTGCTTTGCCTGCTCTGTCACTTAGTCCCCTCTTGACTGCCCCACTCCTCTAGCTTCCAGACAGGGACATTGGTTTTTTTCATACTGATGGGCTCTGCCTGCTCTTAAGCTCAGCTTGGGCATGACTCTGAGATATTTTCTCTCCTTTAAATTCAAGCTCTTCAGGTACAGGCAGTCAGTGGATCCTGAGAGAAAGAGAAATTAGTTTTCTTCAGGGACTAGCTTCCTGATAGATTATCCAATCCCAGTTAGGCAGCCCTAAACACATGTGCTCATGAGCATCACTAAATGGACTCAGAGCATAGTATATGTGTGTGTATGTATTTATAAATGTATGTATATGTAATAATAAAAAAGACAAATGGAGAAGGGAGTATGACATGGGAGAAGGTCAAAGGGGAACTGGGAGGGTGGAAATAATCTAATGCTCATGAAATTCTCCAAAAAGTAAAAAATATCAAATTTAAGCTGTTCACAGCAAAATGAACTGATTAATGAAGCTGTTCTAAATCATATTTTTCCCTACGTGGTATTTGTATTCTGGCCCCTCTATCTAAAATTCTAGTAAATTAGTGCCTTTCCAGGGTTCCTCAGACTACACTGTCTCCTCTCACCTGGAGCACAGAAAGAAGGGCTGACACCGTTTTCATTCTTAGGAAACACCATAAGCTTCTGTGAGCAGGTATAGTTAAAAGATAGTGTGGGCACTTGGCTCCCTCCCTGCCTGTGTTATTTTTTCCTCTAGCATCAGATCAAACTGCTGTCAGATCTTGAAATAACTTTCGGTGCTGGGATTTCCTCAGTGTTCCAAATGCCAGTAGTGCTTGGGAATGTCAGCAAACTAAGTGAGACTAAGCATCTTCTAGCCAGCTATGAGGAAGTCCAGTGCTGGACAGCTAGAAAACCCATGCTAAATTATCTCAGTATAAACAGAACATTCAGATGACTATGAAGAATTTAGATAATTTTAGGTAATTTCTGTATAGATTATATGCAAGGTAAAAGATTTTAGCTTTTTGATTTGGTTTAGTTTGGGTTTAGTTTGGTTTGTTTTTTTCAGGTGGGATTTCATATAACCCTGGCTGGCCTGGACTGCATCATGTACCCATGTCTGGCCTTGAGTTCCTGATCTTCCTCTCTCAACATCCCAAGTGCCATACAAATGGCTCAAATGATAGAGTTTTTAAGAGACATGAATAATCCAAGTAGCAGAGGTGACTTTAGTCTGTTTAGTGGACAACACTAAAAGAGGGGCATTTTAGAGGGGAAATCAGACAGTCTACTCTGTATTGCATACTGATCATTACAAGAAAATATTTAGGAGAAAAAAAGCAAAGATCCAACCAGTGCAGGATTAAAACAACTACCTTTGTCAAAGACAGTCAGGGAAGAGGGTTTTGGGGAATCAAAGTAATACCAAAATTTATTGTGTGGAAGATGGATGACATGAAGCTACTTGTCAGAGATGTTAGAAGACCTGTCTTTTTACAGAAACATTTTTTTCTGTTTCTGGTTCTGTTTAACTTATTTTTCTTATATTTCCCAGGATGATATATATAGATATATATTAAATTATATATAGATGTGATGATATATATTATAGTATATATATCATCCTGGGAAATATAAGAAAAATAAGTTAAACAGAACCAGAAACATATAAGAAAAATAAGTTAAACAGAACCAGAAACATATATATATATATATATATGAATTATAATCATCTGAATTTCATGAATTGTCTACCTGAGTTTATAAAGTTGGTATGAATTAATGACAGACTCCCTTATATTTTGATAAATTTCTTTGAGGTTTGTTGAGTAGGTTTATTCTCTTTTTTTTTTTTCATTGCTGCTAATTTTAAGTTATGGTTTGTTTTTAAGCGTGCAGATGACATCACAGGTTTAGTGGCAGATACCACACTTCTGGTCCACTTTTTTGGAAAGAAGGGCAAAGCTGAGCTCAACTTTGAAGATTTTTGTAGGTGAGTTTGATTTCTGCAGAAAATCGTCAGGATGCTGAGATCAGAATGGCCTTGAGAGGCGTCAGGTCCGGCAGAACCTGCTTTGCTCCTTTGAGCCTAAGTAAAATCCCCTCGAGAAATCCATTCCTATCTATGGCACATTCCTTGTAGGAAGTCACCAAATGATTATGCAAAAGTCAGCATATACGGATTATGATCTCTTGTGTATTTAGAAGGAAATGTTTTATCAATCTTTTAGTCTCAAATCAGCCACAGGGACTTCATTATCCTCACTATTCCAGGACGTACTCTGTTGGATTCGGCAAGCCCACACCCGGAGGTGTTTTGCTCAGGACCACAGACACTGAGCAGAAATCCTTTCTGAGCTTGAGCTTTTTCCTTCCCACTTACAGAACAATTTCCTGAAACTTTATGTCATCATATAATTAATTTCCACATAACTTTTCCTAGGGCAGTAAATATTAGATCATTTATCTTGTTCATTCTTCATTATACCTTTATCACAGATTTATGGATAACCTACAGACAGAAGTTCTAGAAATAGAATTCCTTTCCTACTCTAATGGAATGAATACTATCAGTGAAGAAGATTTTGCCCATATTCTTCTACGGTACACAAATGTGGAAAATACATCAGTATTTTTGGAAAATGTGCGCTACAGTATACCTGAAGAAAAGGTGTCTAATCCCACGTGTTTGTTTTGTTCCATCCATTATCTTGAAATACATTATCTTGTAAATGCTATTTATGTTGGTTTATTAAATATCTTTCCATTTTTTTAGCTCTCTAGCTACTCTGCGAATTAGAAAAGTATTTTCAATATATATATTTCATCTTTTTTTTCTCTGTATCTCAAATATTATTTCTCAGGAATCTTGAAACTTTTTAAGGTTATTAGTAGTTTTTTCCAAATTAATATTTTTCAAGAGAATTCCGGTGAGTTACATGTTTTGACTAGTACAAAAACATCACTTCGTATAAAAAGTTTGTATTGACATTATTTCTGTCACACTCTATTCATTACTATGGCACTTCTAATGAAAGGTCATGAAGAGTGTTGTTCATGAGTAAGTGATCTTATCGGCAGTTAAAGTGAGGCTTTTCAAAGAATTTGGATGGCATGAATGGTTAAGAACCTGGGACAACTAGTTGTCTATTTGCTTAGTAGCAAATGCGGTGTCAGCCCTTCTGAGCAGTTGCATTATCTAGTGGTATTTGAATGCTTCATTGCAACCAAATAGAAACTGGTGTCACAAGTATCCCTTTAAGTCTGGGATGTTTGGGATATATTGCCTTCTATTTGTGTTTATTGAAGAGTCAGGTTAATCTGTCCAAGAAAAACTTGCAAATAGTTTGACTTTGTTTAGAATGGATACACTGTGATGGTGTTAACAATTCTTAGTCCACTAAAGAAAGACAAAAAAGGAACTTGATGCATTTGCCTATTAGCCCCCATTGTCTTTTAATCAGGAGACTTTTATTAGTTTTACCTGTTAAGCTGAATTTTCCTAACAAGTAGATAAATCCCTAGAAAATAAAAATTGGAAATTACAAAACTGAGACCTCTTATGGCATTATTTAGAACCTCTAATCTGTCTTTCTTTTTTCATTTGTTAACTGGAAACATGAAAATCTGTAATTCAGATGGTAAAATTATAAAAATGATGAGTTTATAGAAACCGTGTTATAGTGTTTTTACAACTAAGTTTTATATCTAGAATTATTTCATACTAAAAAAATCTGAAGTTGGATTTGGATTCAGCTTCTGCCAGCTTTATTTGGTACCAGTATCTTAAACACTATAGTCATCATAGTAGAAATGGGAAGTTTTTAGGACCAAGAAGGATTGGATCTGTGTGTTTTTCTGGATTATGGTGTGACTTCTTAGGAGCCTTGTAGTATTGGTATATTTCTTTTGGAAAATGGGAAGCTAAGGCTTTTTCAGGTACCTTGACCCTTTGCATAGATCACACCCCAGGCTTTCTACTCTACTCTGCTTAAATCTTCCCCTTCCCTCCACACCTCACCCTTTTCTCCCCAGTAAAAGAAACAGAAGAAAAAAGCTGATATTTGAATGGGACTTTACAACAGCCTGCAGATTGGTTTTGCACGAAGGATGCTTGTACTCATGGATTATCACTTATAGCTAAAAAATGAAAAAAAAAAAAAAAACCTGAGAGAAAGATGCAGGACAGTTATGGAAGAATGCATGATCTGGGATGGGGTGGGGGTGGGGGGGAAGGGAAAGGGAAATATGCCTGATCTGAATTGGAAAATGATGTATGAAATGCACAAAGCATCAATAAAAATTAAATTAAAAAAAAACAACAAAAAAAACTTTCATTTTCATTCACATATCCAACAGAAACTATGCATTCAAAAGGCCATATTTTAGACACAAATGAAAATGTACCAAGATAAGTACAATCCTTCTCCAGTAGAGATAATTTATAAGAAAGACAAAGTAAGTAGAAAAATGATAAATGATATGGAGGAGGCTGGAAAAGAATGTATACTGTTAGGGAGAGCTCTTCGGAAGAGCTGGCTTTTCAGACGGCCTGCATAGAGCAAACCGTGTAGAAATCTTATTGAAGAGTTTCAGGCAGGAGGGCAGCCACAAGCCTGCTGTACTTGAGAAAATGCTGAGGAACCTTTCGTAAGTGACTAGGAACATAGTAGGTGATAGGAGAGAGAGTTGCATTGCAGGTCAGATCTAAGAGGAACAAGAGTTCAGAGTGATGGGAAGCTGTTGTTTTGTTTAGATGTAAACTTGGGCATTTTATGCATTGGTCATGACACAAAGCAATTAAAACTTGTTATTTAAAAAAAATAAAAATAAAAAAAAATAAATGTAAACTTGGGTCTGTTAACTCACTGCCTAGCTTCCACTCACTCCCTGGCTTTCCAGCACTTCCATGTTAATGCTCCTCTTTTACTTATCGCTGCAACTAAAGTCAGGATTGGTTAAGCCTAAATAAGCTGTTGTCCCTCTGCTCCTCTTTTCTATCTAGTATCTTATTTATTTATTTATTTATTTATTTATTTATTTATTTTTGGTCTTTTTGAGACAGGGTTTCCCTGTAGTCCCAGCTGTCCTAGAACTCTCTGTGTAGACCACTCTGGCCTTGAACTCACAGAGATCCAACTGCCTCTGCCTCCCAAGTGCTAGGATTAAAGGTGTGTGCCACCGTGCCCAGCTCAGTTATTTTAATTGTGTTGATAATATCCAACCTTGTATTCTGTAAGATACATTATTTTTATTTCAAATAATTTCCCACTTGAAGTAATAGCACTGGTAGAATTTCGGCCTGTGAGCGTGTATCCCAGAACAGGCCTTTTCCCTGCTGGGTGCCATTCTCTACAGCCACTGTACTTCCCCCAGTTGACACTCCTCAACATTTTGATTTTTCATGGCTGTTATAAATGCATTGATGGTGTGATGCTGAGTCACGTGTAAGGAATAATCTATACGCAAAGCAAACATTTCTGTATTTTTCCTTAACTACCATATTTTCAGGTTCCAAAGCTGTATTTAGAGGAGTTTCATAATTAAAACTTCCAAGTATTTTTATTGCAGCATTTTTGGAACTTGATGTGAGTATAACAATGTTGAAAAAATATTTCACCTCGTATTGTGGCAGCAGCATTACCCAGTAGTAGTAAGTCTGAGTGAACTGACATTCTGTTTGGAGAAAACATTCCAACTATGCCTTGAAAGTGCTTACTTATAAAATACTCTGCAGGTGCTTAGTCTGTTCTTTTAAGTATATTGTACTTATTTAAATAAATTTGTCAATACTAATTTTTTCACATTTATTTTCCCCAAATAGGGCATCACATTTGATGAGTTTAGGTCATTTTTTCAGTTTCTGAACAACTTAGAAGACTTTGCAATAGCCCTCAATATGTATAACTTTGCAAGCCGTTCTATAGGACAAGGTAAGTAATCATTCTTCAAAAATTAAAAAGAAAAATTTCTTCTTGATTTCTAGAGACTTTAGAAATAGGTTAATTAGACATCCTTTAACCTAGCCGGGCATGGTGGCGCATGCTTTTAATCCTTGCACCTGGGAGGCAGAGGCAGGTGGATCCTTGCGAGTTCAAGGCCAGCCTGGTCTACAGAGCGAGTTCCAGGCCAGCTGGGGCTACAGGGAGACCCTGTCTCGAAAAGACAAAAAAAAAAAAAAAAAAAGATATCCTTTATCCTGCATCAGCTTACCTGAAAGTCTGGTTTTATACTTTCTCTAAGAAATCACTTCTGAAACTTAAAAGGAAAGTAAAGAAAGTTTAGGTAAATGTGCTGGGGTTTTGTTTGTTTGTTTGTTTTTGCTAAATTTATTTTGCGTGTTTATTTTCATATTATAAGGAAAAACTAGTGATGTCTATTTAAAAAGGTCAAAGGAAATGAAACCTCATGGCTACATGATAGTATCAAAGGACACATGTCTACATGGGAAGGTGCCACTAGCGGCTGTGAGCTCCACAGATTCTCATAGGATTTTGCACCCCTGCTCACAAACCAGAAATATATGACAGAGCCACCTCTTAGCCATTAACCAGTGTTTGAGAATGTTTTATGTAATTATCCTTTTTCAATTTACAAACGAAGCTTTCATATAACTTGAGAACTTGAAATACTACTGTCCTCAAAACCAGCTCACTCTTTCCTTGTGGGCTGGCTAACAAGACAAGTCCTGTGCTAGGATTCCCTTTCCTCCTCATTAGCCATGTCCTTTTACTCACCTTTACCTACCTTGTAAGGCTATTTTATTTCCCTCTGTCAAAATCTAGTATGCTAAATCTCAAGTTATAATCTTGAGGGTTTTTTTTTAATCAAATTCTAGGGAATAGTCGGACTACTACAACCCCTAAATGTTGATGATAATCACTTCTCTCAAAAACAGAAGGGGTAGGAATATTGACCAGTAAGTGCCTGGATTCATTTCCTAGCTTTGAAAGAAGTTTGCAATACCCATGTGTTAAATTTATTATATGGTAACATTTGATTCATTGAACAAGAGAAACTTGAAAATTTTTCATATTTCCATCCTTTTTCTAAACTCCATGTACAAACATTGGAAAGCATATCTCCAAATATGAGCCTTTACTGGAATAATAGACCCATTTTTAAAAAAATCAGTATGAGTTTATTTGGTTCAGAGCATAAAGTTGCTCTTTCGTGGAAGTCAGAAATAGGGAAAAAACTGATTGCATTACTTTTCCAAGCGCTGGAAATAGTGTGTGTGTGTGTGTGTGTGTGTGTGTGCGCGCGCGCGCGCGCGCGCTTTACTTTGCCCCTTCTAGCACCACTCAGCACTTCTCTAGGGGTTTTCCTGTAGTGGACACCCAAGTGGCATTCCTTCCACCAGCTGTTGCTGAAACTCAGAGAAGAATCTCCGAAAACAAAAATTAACCTTTCTTTGGCGTAGCCACTATAGAAAACTCTAAAGTTTCCCTCGTGCCCATTGAAGAGTGTATAGTTCCTTACCTCACTATCTGTTCAGCACTTCCCCAGATCCTGTGTCCCCTGTGTTCTGTTTAACCCAGGCAGCTCATTATTTTCTAGACATATTCTATGATCTGATCTCATCTCCATGACACGTGTCCATTCACATAATCTCATCTGCCATTTCTCGTCTCCACTGCTGGAACCATCCATCCTTTAGGACTTAGCTCAAATATAAATCAGAGCCTTTTGAAACATGGTCCTTTTCCCCTCTCCCTACTCCACACTTTAGAAAGACTCACCCACCTGTAAATTCTGAGAGCATGTGTTTGGCACTTGCACAGTGTAATGCTTATCTCTTTGAGTGTCTCATCTGAACTGTTTCTTGAAAACATCATTTTATTTTATTTTTTTTATTGATGCTTTGTGTATTTCATACATCATTTTCCAATTCAGTTCAGGCATATTTCCCTTTCCCTTCCCCCCACCCCACCCCACACCATCCCAGATCATGCATTCTGCCATAACTGTCCTGCATCTTTCTCTCAGGTTTTTTTTCATTTTTTAACAATAAGTGATAATTTATGAGTACAAGCATCCTTCATGTAAAACCAATTTGCAAGCAGTTGTGCCCAAACCCACACAGCCCATGGGTCCCACCATCCAGCAGGGTGGGGCTTGTATGTTCAATCAAGTTGATCCAATGAGTGTCCAGACTATATTGCTGTAGTTTCACCATTCACCCCAATCGCAGCCCTTACATGCCCCCTCTTCCTCAGATTGTTCCCTAGGCTTAGAAAAGGGGCACAGGTGGATGAGAAGCAAAACAGTCTACTTTCTCTGGAGCTGTTGTCTTGGACTCTGGTCAATTCTGGCTGTTTCCTTTCATGGGCTGACAGTTTGTCCAGGAATAACCTTTCGATCCTACTAATGAAGCACAAGCAATTAGATATATAGGTATTTAAACAAGTACTGGTTAACTCCTGTATAGGTAGTGTGCCACACAATTCTTACGATCCTCTCAATTGCGTTAGAGATGTATATCGAGCACAGTAAGATACCTGTCTATTTTTTTTATTTATTTTGTTGAATTTTGTGCATTTTATTAACATACATCTTTTCCCAATTCAGTTCAGGAATATTCCCCTCCCATCATCCCCCCCATCCCCACCCTCTACCCATCGCAGATCGGGCATTCTGCCATAATGTTTCTGACATCTTTCCTGCTGCTTTTTTCTGATTTTTGTTTTGTTTTCCATTTTTTTAACAACTAAGCGTGTAATCTTGTGAGTACACAAGCCAATCCTATGGTAAAACCAATTGCTAGCAGCTTGTGCCAAAACACGCACACAGCTCATGGTCCACCAATCCTGAAAAAGGGGGGGGCTGTGTATATTGTTCCACATCAAGTTGATCAACATGAAGTATCCCATCTATATTTTGTAGTTTCACACCATTTAACCCCTAAATCGAAACCTTACAATTCTACCACGCCCTCCTCTTCCACCTCCTTCCGCAATTGTTCCCTGGGCTTAAAAACGGGGCACAGGTGGATGAAAAACAAAAAAGTCTACTTTCTCTGAAGCTGATGTCTTGGTCTCTAGTCAGTTTGGCTGTTTTCTTTCATGGAGTTGACAGTTTGTCCAGGCTTAACCTTCGATCCTACCGTATGAAGGCCACATGCATTAGAATATTTAGGTATATTAATACAGTAACAATATATAAGTCTTTCGAATCCTACTAATGAAAAGCACACACAACGTTAGATATATATGTTTTTAAACAGTACTAATTTTTTTGGTAGGTTACTTTGGTATAAGACACAGATGTTTGGATGGTAATGTGCAATTCAATCATCATAGAGACTGTGCAAAAGGATTATTTTCTATTCAAACCAAATATAGATGCTAAAGTCCTCCTAAGCTATGCTACCTAAAACAAAATAATATCAATACAGGAGCTCTGCCAAATCAACAATGGAGTGATTCTATCCAGGAAGATGTTGGCCAGGGGATCCAAGCCCCCCAAATGGTAAGGCGCCTTCCTCACTAACTGGGATACTAAATCTCAGGAATAGAGCGATAAGCAGCCTACTGCTGTTGTAAGACCTCGATACTTAAACATGCGCAAAGATGTATGGAGACAACCACTTGCAAGTATACAGATGGTCTCTGGGATGCCAGAGAGTGTTACCAAAGACCACTAAACCAATAAAGCAAATATAGGTCTCCTTGAGTCAAGCAAGACTCCTCCGTCAGCACCAGCTACACCTCATCTGCCTGGAAATACTGTGCAGCAGTGGCAGCCATATGTCTGTATATCCCAAATCTAATTGGCTATTGGCTCTCTCCTTGGAGGAATAACCCACGGCCGATGTCACAAGCTTACATCCTCTAATGGTTAGGAGATGTTATAAACCACACGAAGACCCTGCCATACTTGACAGAAGAAAATGTAGATCCTGTCATATTTAACCGAAAAAAATGTAATTCATGGATTAACATACCATCCAAACATCTGTGTCTATACCAAAGTAACCTACCATAACAATTAGTACTGTTTAAATACCTATATATCTGAAAACTTTAATAACCTCTGAAGTGTCTGTTACTAGTAGTAGGTACTCATTAAGAAGTCATTGGTTGTTAATGTATAATTAATCTAAAATATAGCTAGCTGCTTTAATAAATATGATTTTTATTAAAATCATAAAATTTCTTACTCCCTAAAAGATAGCATGATTAATGAAAATTCACACATTATATAATTATATACTATCATAGCTCATGTTTAGAAAACTTTTTACAACTTTGCAATAATTAGCATCATATACTAAAAAATACTACCTTTTTCTTTTTATGTGATATTTATCTAGATGAATTTAAACGTGCTGTCTATGTAGCTACTGGACTGAAACTTTCACCACATTTAGTGAACACTATCTTCAAGATTTTTGATGTCGACAAAGATGATCAATTAAGTTATAAAGAATTTATTGGAATTATGAAAGACAGACTCCATAGAGGATTCCGGGTAAACCTACAGATCAAACCTATAAGCCTATTGGTAATCTTTTTTAAATCAGAGTGAAAAGAAAATTTAAGTTCAAAAAGAATTTACATGAAATTTTAAGGTTATAAATAGATGCTTCCTTTGGAAATTAAGATGATAGGCACTGCCTACATTTCAAGAATTTAAAGTTAGGCAAATGTCTATTGCAGTTTAGGGGAAGATTACTTTTTAATGTAATCTTCACATTGGTTTTTCAGACTTGATAGTAAGCAGGGAAGCATCCTCGCTCCTCACCTCACATGAAACACATTTCCATTAGGGAACTTGAGGTTCTTAAGTCAATTCATATTCTTAAACTGAAAATAATTTTTGTCTGCTGAACTATTTTTTTCCTATTGACATACTAAAAAGTAATCACTAGGTATTCACTCATCCTTCTCTAAAAGTCATCCTTTAAAATGTGAACTCTAATGTGGCTCAATAAATGTTTACATGTAACATATTTATAGATGATCCAGAAATGGAAAAGGAAAAACTCCTGTTAGAGACTAATAACTGGTGAAGGCTTTATTCTTTGACATAGATATTCCTAAGATTATATTCTTTTTAAGTAGAAAAATCCATATGTAGAAAAAAATCAAGATTCATTTTAGTGTAAGTTAAAGATTTATTCATGACTAAATCCAAGCACTTAGAAAAGATGCTGTTGTACTTAACTGCCACCTAGTGGTTTGTTATTAGCATTTAGTTAATTCTACAAACACCTGAAATGGTGTACAATGAAAGCCTTTTATTTTTCCTCAAAAATGTTAAGAGTAACAAGATGAAATTAAATACAAACTACACTTTGAACTGTTGACACTCTTTTCACTCTTAGGTGTCGTGGTTCTTATTTTTGTTTAGACATTTATGCATACTGTGGTTCCGTAGCATTTTGTTTGTATTTGTACACTTTTACTTTTCTTTTTCATTTTTTTTTAATTTTTTTTTATTATTTATTTATTTATTTATTTTTGTATGTGTATGAATGTACTGTCTGCATGCAGGTCTGTGCACCCATGTCGTGCAATGCCGCGGAGGTCAGAAGAGGGTCTCGGATTCCCCTGGAACTGGAGTTCTCCTGGAATTGGAGTTACAGACTCCATGTGGGTGCTGGGGATCGAACCCGGGTCCTCTGCAAGAGCATCGGTGCTCTTAACCGCTAGGCTATCTCTCCAGCCCTTCTTTTTCATTTTTAACTGACAAATACTAATTGCATACTTTTATCAGGATAAAATGCAGTATCTTGTTTTATGAATATATTTGTGGAATAATTATATCAATCTAATTGATATATTCTCAGACTTGTTTGTAGTGGGAGCCATTTAACTCTATTTTTAAAAGCAGTTTTGAAATACACATGATTGTGTGTATTTTATGTCCTTGCTCTTGAAAACTCATCCCAGTGTCTAACTGGACCTCTACATCCACTGGTCAACTTCCTGTCCCTACCAGCACTCCCAGCCTCTGGTAACCAGCAGCCTGTTCCATTTCTATAAGTTCAGCTTAGAGATTCAACACAGAAGTGAAATTATGCTGGATTTTCCCTTCCATACATTTGGACACTTTTCATCCTCTATTCCACAGGGTTATAAAACAGTCCAGAAATATCCAACTTTCAAATCCTGCCTGAAAAAAGAACTTCATAGCAGATAAGTATGTTAGCTTATACTTGCCTTAATTTGCCTAACAGTAATTAAGTACAAGTCATAATTTATAGCACTGAAACAATAGCTGCAAAGGGATTAAAGTTATATCTCAGTGGTAGAATCCATGCATAGCACATGAGAGACCCTGCTTTCAGTCCCAAGCAATACCAGAGGAGAAAATAACAGAAAGGAATGAGTTATTACTTGCAATTTGTTTGTAGACAATTAGCATATCATTTAAAAAAATTGTCAAAAGAGTTAGTAGAGTGCTTGCCTAGCATGTACTGCCTGAGGCCCTGGGTTCAATCTCCAGAACTACATAAACCAAGTAGAGTGATGCATCCCCTTAATTCCAACACTGAGGATGTTGAAGGAAGGAGAGTCAGAAGTTCAGAGTCATCCCCAGCTACACAGCAAGTTCCAGACCAGGGTAGATTATATGAAACTCTGTCTCCAGAAAGAGAAAGACAAAATGACAGAAACAGACAGTGAGGCAAGAGAGGGAGGAAGAAAACATTTTAAGTGTTATGTTAAACTCGAGTCTTGTATTTGTGTAGATACAATATAATAAATCTAAGTTGTACTTTTATAATATAGGCTCATTAGCACTTAAGGAATATTTCCCCTCTTTGGGGGGAATCTTGATTCTAAATTTCTACTACAAAAATGGCAGCCTGCCAGTGTACTGTGTTCCTGAATTCTCATAGATAGATGCCCTTCTCACTTTTTTTGCATCGCTATTCCATTGGTCATGCTAAGCATATGTTCTACTGTAGACCTACATCCCCAGCTCTTGATTTTTGAGAGTCGGAGTCTTACTATGTAGCTCAGCTAGTTTTGAACCCAGGGTCCTCCTGCCTATGCCTTCAGAGTACTGGGATTATAGAATTTTATCATGCAGGGATTAGGTAATTGATTTCACAACAGAGGAAGAAAATCAGGAATTAGCAAGTGTTTTCCCGGGCCACTTGCTATTGAATGACAAATGAGGATTTGAGCTTCATCTTTTTTTTTTTTTTTTTTTTTTGTTTTGAGACAGGGTCTCCCTGTAGCCCCAGCTGGCCTGGAACTCACTCTGTAGATCAGGCTGGACTTGAGCTCACAGAGATCCACCTGCCTCTGCCTCCCGAATGCTGGGATTAAAGGCGTGCGCCACCATGCCCGGCATAAAGACGGTTCTTAGCCACCATGTGGGTGCTGGGAATCAAACCAGGGTTCTCTGCAAGAGCAGTCAGTGGTCTTAACTGCTGAGCCATCATCTCTCCAGCCCCCCATCTTTTTTATGGTAAAGCCATCTTATTTTTTATGATGCTATCACTATACATTTTAACAATTGAGGGTCAGGGGGTCTATCCTGTTTTTATTTAACTCAAAGGAATATCTCAAATTTGTTCATCTCTACAATGCAAGTTTGATTTTCCTTTTAAAATCAATTATAACTGTATAATTTTGGTCGGTTTTGCATTCTCACTAGTTAGGTTTCCAAATGGGAGCTTTGTTGTTTATTTAGAAATGAGTGAGCCAGGCGTGGTGGCGCACACCTTTAATGCTGGCACTTGGGAGGTAGAGGCAGGTGGATCTCTGTGAGTTCAAGGCCTGCCTGGTCTACAAAGTGAGCTCCAGGCCAGCTGGGACTAAAGAGAGACCCTGTCTCAAAAAAAAAGACACACACAAAAAAAATAAAGAAATGAGTGTAAGTATATTCTCATATATATGTCTTGCTATTTTCTTCAAGTTTGGGGAAAAATTATATTTCCCAAAATGATTCCTCAGGATATGGTACACATTTTTCTAAAAGAAAAAAAAAAAACTTAACTTTGTGTCTTATTTCTTATCCTATTGTGCTAAAATACTCTAACAAAAGTTAAGGGAGAAGGGAGTTTATTCTGACTCATAGTTCAAGGATACGGTCCAGGCTGGCAGGAAAGCCGCAGGAGCTTGAAACTGCGTCCATAGTCAGGAAACACAGCAGTGAACAATCCTGCTGCTCAGCTCCTTTTCCCCGTTTGTACAGCTCAGGATCCCAATCAGAGAACGGTGAGTCTTCCCACCTCAAATACATCACCCAGGAAGTCCCTATCTCCCAGGTGACTGTCAAGTGACAACAGTAACCATCACACTTTGTCAAGTTGGAGAATTGTAATAAAAATGGTTAAGCACTCCTTTCTTCATAGAATTTATCAAATCTCAGTATGCTATATTTGGTTTGTCTTTCTAAAAAGAGATTATAATAATCAGTATTTTGCTAGTAATTTTGAGATCTAGTATTTTATGGAATCCAATTTTAGAAGTAGTGGTCTAAAATGTTTAGAGACAAGCAGGGTTATTTATTCATCTGTGATAACCATTATTATTGAACTAACAAAAGGTAGGGTCTTCCATGTTTCTATTCTAAGAACTGTATACTTCCTTCTAAACCCATTTATACATTATGTACGTAGTGTCTCTAATCTGCTTGTATTAGCATCATATTGACACCATGTACCTAACAGTACATACAACCATGGCTCAAAATCATTACAAGTTTCCATACCTTTTTAAAAGTAAGTATTGGAGGCCGGGCGTGGTGGCGCACGCCTTTAATCCTAGCACTTGGGAGGCAGAGGCAGGTGGATCTTTGTGAGTTCAAGGCCAGCCTGGTCTACAGAGTGAATTCCAGGACAGCTGGGGCTACAGAGAGACCCTGTCTTGAAAAGACAAAAAAAAAATAAAAAAATAAATAATAAAATAAAAGTAAGTATTGGAAAGTTTATGAGTGAGATGGGTAAAGGCAGCACAGATGAGCTGAGGGTTTATCTGTTCCCCAGAATCCACATGATAGCAGTAGAGAACTTACTCCTTCATGCATGCCATGGAATGTGTGTGCACGCATGCACACACATAATAAATAAATAAATAAATAAATAAATAAATAAATAAATAAATAAATAAATTTTAAAGTCATGAGCTTTTAAACTGAATCTTTTAATATTTGATTCTTGTATTTTATGTGGACTTTTTTTTTTTTTTGGTATTTTTGAGGCAGGGTCTCCCTTTAGTCCCAGCTGACCTGGAGCTCGCTCTGTAGATTAGGCTGGCCTTGAACTCACAGAGATCTGCCTGCCTCTGTCTCCCAAGTGCTGGGATTAAAGGTGTGCACCACAACACCCAGCATGGACTATTTTTAATTGGATGTTTGTTTCGTATAATTCCCATAAGAAATTTGATGAATATCACCACCTTAAGTTATATTCTAAGTAAATGTTTTTACATATTTTTGTTCTAAAATAGATACTTCTAACATGAAGATTAAGGAGTATAATCTATGTGACAAATGCAAGAAGCAAAAATTTGTGTGACAGGATGCGATCAGAACATGCAGAGTACTAAGGAACGGGTGAAATACTATGAAATTTTCTTTTTTTCTTTCTTGGACTGAATTCTTGAGCATAAAACACATAAAAATGCATCTTCTTACTACAGATGTTAGCCCTGGGGTTAGTTCCCAGCACCACCAAAAGAAAATGTACTGCAAATATTAAGTATAGTCAAGTTGAACTTTGACCTTGACTTATTGAACTCTATGTACTTTATCATTCCCTTCAGAAGTATGTGTGTAATTCAGTGACTATATATGAGAAAGCATTTAAATTATTTATTTATTTATTAGAAATGTCCTTTATTTTGAAATAATTTATAAATGATGGAATGTAGACAACCTAAAAATTGAAACCATTTCCTTCTGGTTTGGATTGTGAACTTATTTTCAAAAAATGACTGTTTCTTCAGGTTTGTCTTGAAGCCTTTACAGGTGGTTAAAAAATCACTATTATTTTTTAATTGTACTGAGATAGTTTTGAAAAACAAGTAAAAATTAAGTTATTAAATAATATGGTTTACATTGTGCTTTCAACTTATAAAACTATGTAACATTGTTTGATTTGTGTAAATTTTTGTTTCATTTTGTTTTTGCTATCGTTCTTTGTTGTGTTATGTTTTATTTTTGTACCAAAGGCAACAAGATGTCAGATATTTTATGGGTTTTTTTTTTTTTTTTTTTTTTTTTTTTTTTTTTAAAAAAAAAAAAAAAAAAAAAAAAACAAAAAAAACCCATAAAATATCGACATTTGTTGCATTTTGGTACAAAAATAAAACAAACACAACAAAAGAACGATAGCAAAAAAAAACAAAATGGAATGAAACAAAAATTTACACCAAATCAACAATGGTTTTACATAGTTTATAAGTTCGATTGTTGAAAGCACACACCAATGTAAACCATATATTTAATATAATTAAATCTTTTTTACTTGTTTTTGCAAAACTATTCGAGTAGCAATTAAAAAATAATAGTGATTTTTTAACCATCTGTAAAAGTTTGCTTCAAGACAACACCTGAAGAAAAGTCATTTTGATTGAAAATAAGTTCAGCAAGCAAACCAAGGATGAGTTTCAATTTTTAGGTTGCTACATTCCATCATTTATAAATATTCAGAAATAACAGGAGGACATAGTCTAATACATAAAGATAACTATTTAATGACTCGTCAATAGTTACCCTGAAGTCTAATAAGCTACTCTGAATGAGGAAGAATGTAAAGGATAATAGAAGATTTCAAGTGTTAAGTCAGAGTCAAAGTTGAAACTTGACTAATTAGATCTTGGCGAAGTACATTTTTTTGTGGACTAACCCCAGGTACATCTGTAGTAAGAAAATGCATTTTTATTGTTTTATGCCAGAATTCAGTCCAAAAAAAAAAAAAGAAAAATTTCCTTCATAGTATTTCACCCGGTCCTTACGTACTTCTGCATTTCTGATCGATCCTGTCAACAAATTTTTGCTTCTTGCATTTGTACATAGATTATACTCTCTTACTCATGTTAAACGTATCTATTATTTAGAACAAAATATGTAAAAACATTTACTTAGAATATAACTTAAGGTGGTGATATTTTTTTCATCAAACCCATTTTTATGGGGCACCTTCTACGAAAACAAACATCCCAATTTTAAAAATCGTGCCATGCTGGTCTTGTGGGATACACCTTTAATCCCAGCATTGGAGACAGAGGCAGAGGAATATCTGTGATTTCAAGGCCATCCAGGTCTACAGAGCGAGGCCTCCAGGTCCAAGCTGGACTAAAGGAGACCTGACTCAAAAAACCTACCAAAAAAAAAAAAACTAGTCCACCATATTAAATCCAAGAATTCAAATATTTAAAAGATTCAGTTTTCTTTTTATATATAAAAAAGTGTCTTCCTTTACCTTTTTTTTAAAAAGCTCCCTCACATGACTTTAACAAAATTTATGTTATTTTATTTTATTTATCTTATTTATTTATTTATTTATTTTTTTATTATGTGTGTGCATGCGTGCCACACTATTTCCATGGGCATTGCATGAAGGAGGTATAAGTTCTCTACTGCTTCATGTGGATGTCTGGGGACAGAATAAACCCTTCAGCTCTCTGGGCTCCTTTACCATTTCACTTCCTAAACTTGCCCAAGAAACTTACTTTATTTTATTATGTATTTTTGTATTTGTTTTGTGTCTTTTCAATGACTCGGCGTCTCTCTGTAGCCCCAGCTTGGTGTCCTGGAAAATTCATCTCCTGCATAGACCAGGCTTGGCCTTGAACTCCAAAGACCACCTGCCTTTGCCTCCCCAAAGTGCTAGGATTATTTTTTAAAGGCGTGCGCCACCACGCCCGGCTCCCTCCAATACCTACTTTCTTTTCAAACAAAGGTCATGGAATATGGAAACTTGTCATGTTGATTTTGCGCCCACCATCATGGTTGATTTGTATTTACTGTTAGGTTACACATGGTTTTCGGTTGTTCATCAACATATTTGATGCAACTCTACAAGCAGATTCGAGACCACTACGTACATAATGTATATATTATTTGGGTTTTTCTTATTTTTTTTAGAAGAGGCCAGTGTATTAGTACCGTGTAGAGGTATACATCTTTAGAAATAGATAGAAACATGGACATAAAACGACCCTCTACCCTTTTGTTAGTTCAATATAATGGTTATCACAGATGACATAAATACCTGTCTGTCTTCTAAAACCCATTTAGACCACTTACTTCCTTCTACTACCTTTATTTGGATCCATAAAAATTACTCAATCCAACCCATTACTGCAAAAAATACTGATTATTATAATCTCTTTTTAGAAAGACAAACCAAATATAGCATACTGAGATTTGATAAATTCTATGAAGAAAGGAGTGCTTAACCATTTTTATTACAATTCTCCAACTTGACAAAGTGTGATGGTTACTGTTGTCACTTGACAGTCACCTGGAGATAGGGACTTCCTGGGTGATGTATTTGAGGTGGGAAGACTCACCTTCTCTGATTGGCATCCTGAAGCTGTACAAACACGTGGAAAAGGAGCTGAGCAGCAGGATTGTTCACTGCTGTGTTTCCTGACTATGGACGCAGTTTCAAGCTCCTGCGGCTTTCCTGCCAGCCTGGTTTTTGGGGGACCGTAATTTTCCTTGAACTATAGTCACGAATAAATATCACTCCTTCTTCCCCCTTACACTTTGTTTAGAGTCTCCCCCACTAGAGTACCTCTATTTAGAGTATTTTTATCTTTTAGCCACACTAATCAGGCTAAGGAAATAAGACACAAAGTTCCAGTTTTTTTTTTTCTTTTAGAAAAATGTGTACCATATCCTGAGGAATCATTTTGGGAAATATAATTTTTCCCCAAACTTGAAGAAAATAGCAAGACATATATATTGAGAATATCTTACCTAATTTCTTTATTTTTTTGTGGTGTCTTTTTTTTTGGAGACAGGGGTCTCTTATAGCCAGGGCCTGGAGCTCACTTGTAGACCAGGCAGGCCTTGAAACTCACAGAGATCCCACCTGCCTCTACCTCCCAAGTGCCAGATTAAAGGTGTGCACCACGCTGGACTCACTCATTCTAAATAAAAACAAAAGTCCCATTGGAAACCTTCACATCTAACTCACGGAGATGAATGCCATAAATACACCCCTTCCCCTCTATCCGACAAAATCTATAATTTCCCAGTATAATCGATTTTTTTTTAAAGGAAAAGGAGGAAAATAAAACTTGTCTGTTCGAGATGAACTAAATTTGAGGTTGTTTTCATTTCGACCCGTTAAATAAAAAACAGGATAGACCCCCCCTGCACCCATTCTCCCCTCAATTTCTGTTAAAATTTTGCTATATTATAGCTGATTAGTGCCCAAATCTTGATCGCTAAGAGTTTCAGCATCATTAATAATTAAAGCACTGTCTTTACCCATAAAAAAGATGGGGGCCGGGTGGAGAAGGATTTGAGTGGCTATAGCAGGTTAAGACCACTGGACTGCATATTGCAGCGACGAGAAACCTGGTTTGATTACCAGCACCCACATGGTGGACGTGAACGAACCAGAAACCGTCGTTATGCAGGGGCCATGGGTTTGGCGAACGCTATTTAATACCCAGCAGTCGGGAGCGCAGTTGGAAGAGGCCAGCGTGGAGCGAGTTTTTGGATCTCTGTGAGCTTCAAGGCCAGCCTGATCTTACAGAGTGAGTTCCCACGGCAGTGCTGGGGATACGGGATACCCTAGCCGACCCTTTTTGTCTAAAAAAAAAAAATAAAAAAAAAAAAAAAAAAAAAATAAAAAAAAACAGATTTGAAAAAAAAATAAAAAAAAAAAAAAAAAAAAAAAAAAAAAAAAAAAAAAAAACAAAAAAAAAAAAAGATTCCGATTAGATGTGAAAAAAAGATGAAGCTCAAATCCTCATTTGTCATTCAATAGCAAGTGGCCCGGGAAAACACTTGCTAATTCCTGATTTTCTTCCTCTGTTGTGTGAAATCACTTACCTCTCCTGCATGATAAAATTCCTATTAACTCATCCCACCCATACTCTTGAAGCATAGAAGGAGGACCCTGGGTTCAAAACTAGTGATACATAGTAAGGCCTCCGACTCTCAAAAAAAATCAAGAAGCTGGGGATTGGAACGTAGGTCTACAGTTAGAATAGGAACAGATGCGTAGCATGACAATGGTAAATTGCGATGAAAAAAAAAAAAGTGAGAAGGGCATCTATCTATGAGAATTCAGGAACACAGTACACTGGCAGGCTGCCATTTTTGTAGTAGAAATTTAGAATCAAGATTCCCCCCAAAGAGGGGAAATATTCCTTAAGTGCTAATGAGCCTATATTATAAAAGTACAACTTAGATTTATTATATTGTATCTACACAAATACAAGACTCGAGTTTAACATAACACTTAAACTGTCTTTCTTCCTTCCCTCTCTTGACTCACTGTCTGTTTCTGTCATTTTGTCTTTCTCTTTCTGGAGACAGAGTTTCATATAATCTACCCTGGTCTGGAACTTGCTGTGTAGATAGGCTGGCCTCAAACTGGATGACTCTGAACTTCTGACTCTCCTTCCTTCAACATCCTCAGTGTTGGAATTAAGGGGATGCATCACTCTACTTGGTTTATGTAGTTCTGGAGATTGAAACCAGGGCCCCTAGGCAGTACATGCTCAGGTCCATACTTCTTCCTCTCCTCTATCTTAACTAATCCTTTTTTGACAATTTTTTTAAATGATATGCTAATTGTCTACAAACAAATTGCAAGTAATAACTCATTCCTTTCTGTTATTTTCTCCTCTGGTATTGCTTGGGACTGAAAGCAGGGTCTCTCATGTGCTATGCATGGATTCTACCACTGAGATATAACTTTAATCCCTTTGCAGCTATTGTTTCAGTGCTATAAATTATGACTTGTACTTAATTACTGTTAGGCAAATTAAGGCAAGTATAAGCTAACATACTTATCTGCTATGAAGTTCTTTTTTCAGGCAGGATTTGAAAGTTGGATATTTCTGGACTGTTTTATAACCCTGTGGAATAGAGGATGAAAAGTGTCCAAATGTATGGAAGGGAAAATCCAGCATAATTTCACTTCTGTGTTGAATCTCTAAGCTGAACTTATAGAAATGGAACAGGCTGCTGGTTACCAGAGGCTGGCGTGCTGGTCGGGACAGGAAGTCGAGGAAGTTGACCGTGGCTTTGTAGCGGTCCAGTAACACGGGATGAGTT
Source organism: Rhizomys pruinosus (assembly GCA_009823505.1). Classification (NCBI taxonomy): domain Eukaryota; kingdom Metazoa; phylum Chordata; class Mammalia; order Rodentia; family Spalacidae; genus Rhizomys; species Rhizomys pruinosus. The sequence goes on along the minus strand of VZQC01011398.1, from coordinate 2,568,050 downwards.
TTCACGGCAACGGGACCTAAAATACACACCAATCATGTTCTGTGTTTTCAAAACTGTCTTTTCTAAAAATAGAGTTAACTGGCTCCCATTACAACACAGTCTGAGAATATCTCAATTAGATTGATTATCAATTATTCCACAAATATATTCATAAAACAAGATACTTGTTCCCTTTCTATTTTTTTTCTACTTCCCTTCCTTCTCCTCTTTCCTCCCTTTCTCTACTCTTCTTATGATCAAAGTTTACCTGCACATTTAGCTACCTTTTGTAGCTTTTTTCTCTACAATATCTCTTGGTACAATCTACGATCTTTCTTTTATGCGGCTGGAGAGATATGCTCTCAGCTGTGTTTCATAAGTAGCACCTTATCTGCTGTCTGCCCAGCAGCTGACCCCGCGTTGTTCGCTTCTATCCTCCCACGCACCCCCCTATTATCTTCTGGACTGCTCTCTGTTTGTAACCTCCAATTCCAGGAGAACTCAGTTCCAGGGGAATCGAACCCTCTCTGACCTCCGCGGCATTGCCGACACAGGTGCACTGGACCTTGCCATGCAGACAATGCATTCATTACACATACAAAAAATAATATACAATAAAATAAGAATATAATAAAAAAAAGGAAAAAAAAACCATGAAAAAGAACATAAACAGTGTAACAAATTACCAAAAAAATGTCTTACGGAAACCACAGTATGCAAACTGTCTCCTAAACAATAAATAACCCCCCTCTGTACCCCCCTCCCCCCTTCTTATTTCTCTCAACTTTTCTTTCCATCTCATCTTCTTTTTTCCCGCTCTCATTCTCATCCATTTTTTTTCCCGCCTGTTTCCGCACCTCCTCTCTCTTCTTCTACTCTCTCTCGATTTCCCCTTTCTATCTCCTTCGTCTGCGTCTCTGCTTTTTCGTTTCATTCCTCTTTTTATCTCTTTCTCTCCTCCTTCCTTCCCCTTCTCTTTTCCATTCTCTCTCATTCTCTCTCTTCTTCATTCCTTCTCACCCTTTTCTTCCCCCTCTCCCCTGACTCTTCCCTTCTCTCTCTTTTTTTTTCTTTCCTTTCTTCTGTTTTTCTTCTACATTTCCTCTATACTTTTTTTACTAGGCTTTCGTTTCCCGCTCTTACATTCTACTATCTCGTTTTTTCCTCTTTCTCGTCTCCCCTTATAGTTTGTATTTAATTTCCAATCTTGTTACTCTCCATTTTTGAGGAAAAATAAAAGGCTTTCATTGTACACCATTTCAGGTGTTTGTAGAATTAACTAAATGCTAATAACAAACCACTAGGTGGCAGTTAAGTACAACAGCATCTTTTCTAAGTGCTTGGATTTAGTCATGAATAAATCTTTAACTTACACTAAAATGAATCTTGATTTTTTTTCCTATATGGATTTTTTCTCTAAAACGAATTAATCTTAGGAATATCTATGTCAAAGAATAAAGCCTTCACCAGTTATTAGTCTCTAACAGGAGTTTTTCCTTTTCCATTTCTGGATCATCTATAAATATGTTACATGTAAACATTTATTGAGCCACATTAGAGTTCACATTTTAAAGGATGACTTTTAGAGAAGGATGAGTGAATACCTAGTGATTACTTTTTAGTATGTCAATAGGAAAAAAATAGTTCAGCAGACAAAAATTATTTTCAGTTTAAGAATATGAATTGACTTAAGAACCTCAAGTTCCCTAATGGAAATGTGTTTCATGTGAGGTGAGGAGCGAGGATGCTTCCCTGCTTACTATCAAGTCTGAAAAACCAATGTGAAGATTACATTAAAAAGTAATCTTCCCCTAAACTGCAATAGACATTTGCCTAACTTTAAATTCTTGAAATGTAGGCAGTGCCTATCATCTTAATTTCCAAAGGAAGCATCTATTTATAACCTTAAAATTTCATGTAAATTCTTTTTGAACTTAAATTTTCTTTTCACTCTGATTTAAAAAAGATTACCAATAGGCTTATAGGTTTGATCTGTAGGTTTACCCGGAATCCTCTATGGAGTCTGTCTTTCATAATTCCAATAAATTCTTTATAACTTAATTGATCATCTTTGTCGACATCAAAAATCTTGAAGATAGTGTTCACTAAATGTGGTGAAAGTTTCAGTCCAGTAGCTACATAGACAGCACGTTTAAATTCATCTAGATAAATATCACATCAAAGAAAAAGTAGTATTTTTTAGTATATGATGCTAATTATTGCAAAGTTGTAAAAAGTTTTCTAAACATTGACTAATGATAGTAATAATTAATAATGTGGAATTTTCATTAACATGCCTATCTTTTAAGGGAGTAGAAAAAATTTATTGATTTTAGAAAAAATCATATTATTAAGCAGCCTTAGCTATATTTTAGATCATTATACCTTAACAACCAATAACTTATTAATGAGTACAACTAATAGTAACAGACACTTCAGGGTTATTAAAGTTTCAGATATATAGGGTATTAAACCGTACTAATTGCTATGGTAGGGTTATTTTGGTATTGACACAGATGTTTGTATAGTATGTTAATCCAGAATTACATTTTTTTACGGTTTTACACTATGACAGGATCTACATTTTGCTTCTGTTTCAAGTTATGGCAGGGTCTTCGGTTGTTTATAACATCTCCCTAACCATTAGAGGATTGTATTTGTGAATCGGCCGTGGGTTATTCCTCCAAGGAGAGAGCCAATAGCCAATTAGTTTTGGGATATACAGACATATGGGTGCCACAGCTGCACAGTATTTACAGGGGCAGATGGCTGTAGTGGTGCTTGCTGACGGAGGAGAGTTGCTTGACCTCCAGGAGACTTATATTTTGGCTTTATTGGTTTAGTGGTCTTTGGTGGTAACACTCTCTGGCATCCCACACCAGACGGGGAGAAGACCATCTGTATACTTGCAGTGTGGTCTCCAATACATCTTTGCCATTGTTTGTATCAGGTCTTCAACGCAGGGCCTTATCGCCTCTATTCCTGAAGATTTAATATCCCAGTTAGGAGGCAAGGCGCCTTTACCATTTGTGGGGGCTTGGCTCCCCTGGGCCAACATCTCCTTGGTAGAATCACCCATTGTTGATTTGGCAGAGCTCCTGTATTGATATATTTTGTTTAGGTGCATAGCTTACGGAGACTTTAGCATTATATTTGGGTTTGAATAGAAAATAATCCNTTTTTTTGGTCTTTTTGAGACAGGGTCTCCCTGTAGCCCCAGCTGTCCTGGAACTCACTCTGCAGACCAGGCTGGCCTTGAACTCACAAAGATCCGCCTGCCTCTGCCTCCCAAGTGCTATGATTAAAGGCGTGCGCCACCATGCCCAGCTGATATTTTATGTTTAAAGAGATTTAGACTTAAAAAAAATAATATAATAATCCATAATGATGGCTAGAAGCACGGGGAGTTGTAACAGTGATCACTGTCACTGCGGAGCACAGTTCTGCTCTTGACTGCAAATCCTTTATTAACACTAGTAAAAATAATATTTGTAACTTATTGGATATTGTTAATATATGTCTGTAGCATCAAAATAAGTGTTATAAAAGACTAGAAGGCTGAAGTATATTTAGTTAGAAAATAATGTTTTGTTTCTTCCAAAAGGACCACATACAAAATTGATGCAAACAGCCAGTAATAATAAATCATTTAAATATAATTCATTATTTCAAAACAGTATGTCTTAAAAAGGAAGATAAAACTTCTGTTGAAAAGATCCACTCCAGAGGCTAAGTCAGGAGGATCACAACTGAAGGCCTGTGTGAGCTATAGAGCAAACTCAAGGTCACCATAGGCAACTTAGTAAAACATGTTTAAAAAGAAAAAGAAAAGGGCTGGGGAAATAGCTCAGTGGTGGAGTGCTTGCCTCATGCCTGAGGCCCTAGTTTCAGTCCCCAAACACTAAAAAATATAAAGGCAAAAAAAGAAAAAAACTAGAATTTTACATTGAGAAATAATTTTAGAATACTTAATAGATGTAGTTTAAAAGGATAATGTAAATATAATGCAATTAGTTTTAGTTAATATGTTTACATATTGCATGTGGAAGATATTAATAAATGAATCTGTCTTCCTTTCTAAGGCATATTTAAATTACATACACTCCAGCTACTACTTTGCTTTCGCATATGAAAATAAGAAACACTGGCTTTGTTTTTCTGAGTTACTGATTGTGAAATTGATCTGCATCAGCTTACTTATAAAAGTAATGTTATTTCCAAGAAAATATTATTAGTGTTGATTTGTTTCTCAGACTTTTTACTTTCTCCGGTATTATTTATTGTGCCAATATAGAAATATAAATGTGCAATTTTAATTCCCACATAGTATAATAATTTTATTTCACCTGCTTTGATACTTGAGTCACCTGACTGACTGCACAGAGATGCCTGCCCACTCATTTATCACACCTCAGGCCCCTGTACTTTACATGGAATGCACTCAGTAATACCTGGTAAGTAAAATAATTTTAAAATTACAGATTTATCTATGACTATAAATACTATTTTTGTCTTACAATTGTGGAAAATCTTGTAATTATAGATTAAAATTTTTAATAGTTTATTTAAAAATACTTTGAAATTCTGTGAGTCTCCCAAAGAAAAACACCAAACTACATACATAATCATTATTATTTATTGTTTTACTGTGAATGGATCTTTTTATAAATCCAGAACATATTATAAAAATGAGAGTAAGTAAAATATTCTGATGAAGTAATACAGAAAGATAATGGTAAATTACAGTGATTTCACTCATATCACTCTTAAATGTTTTCTTATATAAAATAGGCAGCAAAAATATTTCACTGCAGTGTTGATTACAGTAATTTAAATATTAATGTTTTGCAAATAATGCACTAAATACACATATGCTATTAGTTTCAGAATTTTCTTCTACAAACTACTCTTGATGAACATAAAGTTATACTTAAATTTTTAGTATTATACTCTTTAAGGAAGCCTATGTCATAAATGAAATTTGGTATTTCCCAGAATATTTCATAATAAATTCATTTAGCCTAAATTCTGATCATTATTATAAATTATGATTGTAAAGTTACCAGTCCTTGAATCAAGAAACATTGTAGTTTGCTTTTATGTATGTCAGTGAATTAATTTCTTTCCGAAAAATGTCACTTTCAAACTTAGGAAATCTTTATGGGTTACCAATAGATCTTATATGCTCTTCCATGGTAATGGTGAACTCATGAATACCTCTGTAGGTAAGTACATCACAGAGCCTTAAAGCCTTCTCAGAGGATATCAGAGGAATCCCTGTATTACAATGCTATGTCTGCTTTGTTTGTTTGTTTGTTTGTTCTTTTTGAGATAGGATCTCCCTGTAGCCCCAAATAGCCTGGAACTCACTCTGCAGACCAGGCTGGCCTTGAACTCTCAGAGATCCACCTGCCTTTGCCTCCTGAGTGCTAGGATTAAAGGTGTGTGACACCACACCTGGCAGTACTGTCTATTAATACTAGAATGCTCTTCAGGAATTTCAAATGTGACTTAGTGGAATATCAATTTTTGTTCACAGAACTGATGGTTTAGATGGCTTAAAATAAGTAAACCAAAAAATTATAGTAGCCCGTGTTACTAACATTAGTATTTTATAGGCATCATATTATTAAGATAACACCTAGAAATTTACCAGTTTAGAAAATGTATTTCTTGGGGTTGGAGAGATTGCCTAGTGGTTAAGAGCACCGACTGCTCTTGCAGAGGACCCGGGTTCGATCCCCATCTCCCACATGGCGGCCGAGAACCATCTTTAACTCCAGTTCCAGGGGAATCCGACGCCCTCTTCTGACCTCCGCGGCATTGCACAGCATGGGCGCACAAACCTACATGCAGACAGTACATTCATTCATACAAAAAAATAAAGAAAATTAAAAAAAAAAAGAAAATGTGTTTCTTATCACTTTCTTCCTCTGTTTATTTTGGCTTGGTTTTAGTTTCTTTAGATAGGGTCTTACAATGTAATGAAGGATGAACTCAAATTCCTAGGCTCAAGTGGTCCTCCTGCCTCAGCCTCCTGTGTTCTTAGACTACAGGTGTACACCACCACCTCATCCTTCATCTGCCATGCAGAAATTAACACTTAAAAAATCACAGTGTTTATATTCCCAATGGATGCAAATATGTGAATTGTGTAATATTCAGTAGGTAAAATCAAAATCCTAAGTGATAAGAAAGCATTGTTTGTTTTTTCTTTTTTTATATAGAAACCTACTTCTTTTTTTATTGTTATTAAACTTTTTCCATAGGTCATACATCATTTCTCAATCGAATCTAGAGTCACATCCCTTTCCATGCCCCCCACCCCATCTGAGTCCCTGCATTCTGCCATACATGTCCTGTATCTTTTTCTGAGTCTTTCCAGAGGTTTTTTTTTCAGTTCTTTTGTTGTTGTTCTCTCCAACTTGTATTGCTACAGTATACACACACACACACACACACACACACACACACACACACACACACACACATATATATATATATATATATATATATATGTACATACATATATACATACACATATCACTTGAATTGGAGGATTTTTTTTTTCCTAAAAGATGTCATGTTTTCCTTAAGGAAGTGCTCGAAGGTTCCTCTTTGGCAATCCCAAACAACCATCAATCCTGCACTTTTGCTCCACATTGGGGTCTTTCCCTCCCATGGTCCTCAAATGAAGTCCAGTAAGCACACGTCCTGTCTCCATCCCCCTGCACTAGCCTCCATGATACGGCCCAGGTAGTCCAACCACGGCAGTCTACATTTTAACGAGGCTGACATCCCCTTAGCTGTTTAGTCCACACACTGGGTATCTCAGTAGTCCCCATCTGGCATTGAAGGTTTGGAGGATTCTTGGAGAGACATGAGTCCTCAGTCCATATTGGAAGGTTAAAAAGCTGTGTCCCATGTCTTTGAGGAGTTCCAAAAGCAGTGGCAGCCACAGAGTTGATGCACTTGCCAGTAAGAATTGGAGACAGGCCAAACAACAGTATTCTCTCTTTATTCTTTTTGTCTTTATACTAAGATCTCAGATTCTATGTCTGCAGTATAGTTTCTCTGCTCTTACTGATTATTTCTGGTTGTACTTTCCTTTTGGATGCTTAAGGCCATGTAGTTAGCCCAGATTAACCAAGGTTTTTGTTTTCTCAAGGTCAGTTGAGGATCTGGTCCTCAGGGGTCTCTCGGGGTTTTTTTGGGAGGGGAGGGTGGGAGCCCCTTGCTCCTTTCAGCTTATTAGTAGCATTTTTACTTTCTTTGTAGCTCATGAAATAATGGCTTACCCTCCAGTGTTACATCTTAGATTCTGTGAAATATTGTATTTATAATTATATCACAATCAGGGCTGGAGAGCTGGCTTAGAGGTTAAGAGCATTGGCTGTTAAGACCCGAATTCAGGGGCTGGAGAGATGGTCTAGCGGTTAAGAGCGCCGACTGCTCTTACAGAGGACCCGGGTTCGATCCCCAGCGCCCACATGGTGGCTGAGAACCCTGAAACTCCAATTCCAGGAGAACTCCAGTTCCAGGGGAATCTGACACCCTCTTCTGATCTCTGCGGCATTGCATGACACGGATGCACAAACCTACATGCAGACAGTACATTCATACACATACAAAAATAAAATTAAAAAAAAAAAAACACCCAAATTCAAATCTCAGCACCCTCATGGAGGCTAACAACAGCCCATAACTCTACTTCCAGGGGACTCAACCCACTCTTATAACCTCCTAGGGCATTGCATGACATGGGTACACTCACATACATGCAGGCAGTATACTCATACACATAATAAAAATAAATACATAAATGAAGTCATATCACAATCAATATTTTGACATATCTTAAAAGAGTATAATTACATACATATAAATATAGAGTGCTCATAGAACCTAAAACAGTTCTGAAATTTGCAAGCATAAATTTCATCTTTGTGAAAGGCAAGTGCTAATGAGAAAGGGTAGAAAGAAACAAACTAGTGGAAAAGTGGTCAGAGTGAGAATAGATTTTTTAACTATTATTTTTTATGTGTATGAGTGTACTGTCTGCATGTAGGTTGGTGCACCTGCATCGTGCAGTGCTGCGGAGGTCAGAAGAGGGTGTCGGATTCCCCTGGAACTGGAGTTAAAGATGGTTCTTAGCCACCATGTGAGTGCTGGGAATCGAACCCGGGTCATCCGCAAGAGCAGTCGGTGCTCTTAACCACTGAGCCATCTCTCCAGCCCCAGAGAATAGTTTTTTTTTTTTAATTGGGACTGAGTAAACAGGAAAAATAATTTTAAGTAAGAGCACATATAAATGAAATGATAATGTCTTTTTCCATTCCAGATGGCAAAGGCAGTTTTGTAGTATACAGCATCATGAATATGGGCACACAGTGCTCTAGAACAGTTCTGGTGTGCCTGTGTCTGAGTGAAGCCTCACAGTCTAGAATACACAGCTCACCTAGTCCTCTAATTCCGAAAGCACTGCCCCCATCGCAATCCATCTCTCCAGCTCTCCAGGCTGTTCTCAAGCAGTCCAGTGTCACTCAGAGTCCTCACCTGCCTCTCTTCCCTTTTTCTACAGTCATTCGTTTGCCTCTGTTATAAAGTTTCTGGTTGAGGTTCCTTGGTGGAGGCCTTTGATTCAGTGTTTGTGCAGGGCTCCCAGCAATGCTTTCAGCCTGATAACTCATGGCATCCAATTCAGAAAAAGAATTCTTAAAGTGATTATTTTGAAAATGTCTTCCCTTTTTTATTCTCTCTGCTGAGTTTTTCTGGAATTTCTGTGATTCACATACTGAACCGCCTACACTCAACCTGTAATTTTTCTTTTCTTCCTATTATTTTTATTGATCTCTTTGGGTACCTTTATCTCCTTCAGTACTCTGTAATTTTTATTTCTTCTAACATTTAAATTTTTTTCTAAAATTTTCTGGCTCCTGTTTTGTTTCCATTACTTCTCTCTGACCTGTTTTGCTGTTTGTGTTTTAAGGCCTCTCATGTTGCAGGTTTTTCTTCAAGAGCTGTGTGCTCATATGTTAAAACACATTGGAATCTCTGTGGATAGGATGAGCTTTTAATGGATGGAGTTCCCTTTCTGCTCTTCTGGCCAGGCCGTTTTCATATGGGGACTTTACCATCACTACTGACAGGTCTTTTCTTTTTGGTTGGCTAGAATTCTCCTGCCAGGTAGTTCAAAGCTTGGTTTCTTTTTTTCAGAGATGAATACAAAAGGAAATCTTGAATACTCCTTTCTTCTACTGTGCTCCTCTTTTTGTATAGAATAATTCTGCTTTAACCTTTGAGGAGTTCTCTGCTGGTATGTGTTGGGGAAAAAAAAGAAGAAAAAGGCAAGGAGGAGACTGAAATCTAAATGGCTCATAAACAGAATTTCAGTAGGCCCATCCTGTTTATACTACAACCTGTTGAGGAGCCAGGGTCCTTCATTTAAGACTCTGGGAGCTCAGCTGTGGCAATATCCCTCTTTCAGGATGTCTCCCTTTGGTAAGTATTTGTGTTCTATATGGTCTTAAGTGAGTTACCATCTGTTTCTGAAATTTAAAAAAAAATCCTTTTCCTGTATTTCTCTTATCCACGAAGAAGAAGGCATTATTTTATTTAAAAAAAAGGGGGGAGGGGAAGAAAGTCCTTCGTCTCTTACCCCAATATCATTTCAAACAATGGAAAAAAGTGTTCACAACAACATACACTATTTAACCTCCATATTTAGAATATATCTGAAAGTATGCATCAGGAACTTTAAAATAATTGCCTTTGGGAATAGGGACTGTGGTTCAATTTATTGTGCACTTCCTGAACTGCGAGGTTTTTTTTTTTTAACCATGAGTATGTTAACTTTTTAAATTCTTATTTAATTTCATGAATATGAGTGTTTGCCTACATGTATATAATGTGTACCACATGCTTGCCTGGTGCCTGCAGAGGCCAGAAGAGGGCTACCATGTGGGTCTTGGGAACTGACCCCGGATCCTCTGCAAGAGCAGCAAGTGTTCTTAACTGACCACTGAGCCACCTCCTCATTCTCATGTACTCATTGATACTTTTGTTTTTAAAGACAAATGCATTCTCGGCAGGGGAGACGCCATAACGCGCCAGGCCAGAACAAGGAGAAATATGACGATGATGAGGTCGTTCCCCAACTGTAAATTGGAGACAACTATTGTAGAGGTAATCTCTTATAAAACCGGTAAAACTGCTTTCTTTAATTGACTACTAGACATGGGAACTGTGGAAGGGATTACTCTCTGTTCAGAACCAAATATAATACTAAAGTCCTAGGGCTATGCACTCAGGCAAAATATATTAATACAGGAGCTCTGACATCAGCAATGGATTGTTCTACCAGGTGGATGTTGGCCAGGGGATCCAAGGCCCCACAAAAGGTAAGGGCTCCTTGCCTCTAAGTTGGGATACCTACAGGAGGAGAGGCAATAAGACCCTGCTGCCGAAGACCTGACGTTAACATGGGAGGGATATATTGAGACCACACATGCAAGTGTACAGATGGCCTCTGGAATGCCAGAGAGTGTTACCAAAGGCCACTAAACCAATAAAGCAAATATGGGTCTCCCTGAGTCAAGCAAGACTCCACCGTCAGCACCAGCTACACCTCACCTGCCTGGCAATACTGTGCAGCAGAGGCAGCCATGTGCCTGTATATCCCAAATCTAATTGGCTATTGGCTCTCCCCTTGGAGAAATAACCCATGGCTGATGCCACAAGCTTACATCCTCTACAGGTTAGGAGATGTTATAAGCCACAGTAAGACCCTGTCATATTTAACAGGGGGGAAAATTGTAATTCGTGGATTAACATATCCAAACATGTGTCTATGCTAAAGTAACCTACCATAACTATTAGTGCTGCTTAAATACCTATATATCTAATTGCTTGTTCTTCATTAGTAGGATCTAAAGGTTATTCCTGGACAAACTGTCAGCCCATGAAAGGAAACAGCCAGAATTGACCAGAGTCCAAGTCAACAGCTCCAGAGAGAGTGGACTGTTTTACCTCTCATCCACCTGTGCCCCTTTTCTAAGCCTAGGGAACAACCTGCGGAAGAGGGGGCATGGTAGAATGTAAGGGCTGCGATTGGGGTGAATGGTGAAACTACAGCAATGTAGTCTGGACACTCATTTGATCAACTTGATTGAACAAACAACCTGTCACCCCCCACTGAATGGTGGGGCTGTAGGTGTTTGGGCACAACAGCCTGCAGATAGGTTTTGCATGAAGGATGCTTGTACTCATGGATTATCACTTATAGCTAAAAATGAAAAAAAAAAAAAACTGAGAGAAAGATGCAGGACAGTTATGGCAGAATGCATGATCTGGGATGGGGTGGGGGTGGGGGGGGAGGGAAAGGGAAATAAGCCTGAACTGAATTGGAAAAAATGTATGAAATGCACAAAGCATCAATAAAAACTAATTTAATTAAAAAAAAAAGACAAATGCATTCTCTAAAGCTTAGTATCTCAATTTGATCAAAATATTTTAATAAAATCATAAGCGATAACTAAACTTGATAGTTACTTTAGCATGGCATTTCTTATTAGAATATTTCCATGTAACTAGCTTGAAACAAGCAGTTAAAGGTAAGCAGATTAATCTGCTAGCAAATTTTAGACTGAGATAAAATGAGCATTTAGGAAAGACTGAAAGACAGTAAAGGTATTTCTACTCTGTGTTGTATATTGCGTTAGCAAGCTCTGGGAGCTATAAGAGTTAAAAATTCAAGCGAAAACCTTTTTAAAAGTACTCTGAAATCTATCCTTTTTTATGTCTTTGCTTTTTGGTGCTGAGAAGTTCTCAAGAAAATGAGTATCTTATACCATTTGTGCTGTAATATTTAATTACAGTGAGTGTACAGAAGATTAGCTGTCTCAAAGATTCTTTTGAAATCAGATTGCACATCAAAACTGCATTGTGCCTGCTAAGCAAGCAAATTTAAGAAAGAGGAGAAGGTGATGTCAGGACTTCTTGCAAAATGAACATATAAAAGAATAGGATCTGCTGGTGTTCAGCCTGTTAAAGCACAGCCAAATGTCAAACCTCATTTGTCAACTCAAATATGTTTTTCTACAACTTATAACAATTCAGACCATGAAAAGTGTCCTTTAGCTTATGTTTGGACTGAGAAATCCATTAGAAAACAAGTAAGTGCTAACTGGCTTCCTTACACCAACTGCAGCTCAGTTCTCATACTGCTTGCTGGACTATCACCTCCATAAATAATACATGGTCATCATTCTGATGGAAATATTAATTGCCTTTTGCTTTCTTATTAAAGTGTATATTTTTGCTCCCAGATGCATGCAGTTTCATACGCTCAACATGATTTCTATTCCACAATAGTTAGCCACCCCCTCTAATAAAATACAGCATATACTCAAGTAGTTTAGTGTGGATGGCTTTTTACCCTTTTAAAATAAAGAAAAAAAAGTAATTTTTTTAAAACTTAAAGAGCTGTGCTCCAAGCAGCCATGGGTGGAAACTGGGTAACTCATAGGCTAAATTGGGCTTGCTATACATAAGCAGAAAGGAGATGACACAGATGAGAATCCCCAGCCAGAGTTCACTAGCAGTTGAAATTTGAATGGTGGGGGCCTACAAGGTTGGGAGGCTTTGATTTTCCAATGTTTTATACTAATAGTCTGTGAGCAGGCAATCTCACCAGAAGAATTCTCTCCTAAGAGGTCAACCTTTATGTTCTGTTCAGATGTTCCATGACTGGATGTGGCTTACCCAGTTAGCAAAGACTGCCTTACTCAAACTACTGATTTAATGTTGATCTCATTGAAAAGTACCCTCACAGAAAGACTCAGAATAATGCCTGATGAAATATCTGATCACCAGGTGTCACAAAGTGACATAACAACAAACATCTGAACACCTTTATGATTTTATGCATCCATATCAGTTGTTTCCTATTCTTACGACAAGGTTTATGATTTCATTATCTAGGACACATGACTTCTCATGAGGTCTTTCTTAGGTCATACATACCTATTAGGAAAGGTATTTCTCATTAACTTTTCCTACTGATTGTTGTTGGTATGCAGAAGCAGCTGATGTGTTCAGCTACTCAGCTGAACCATTCCCCTCAGTTTTGTGCTGACATTCATATTATATGCAACTGTGCATAAAGATGTCTTTCCCATATCTGTGTAATTATTCTTAATTCTGTTCTCTATATCACTGAATTAATAACTTCCAGAACAATATACAATATTAATAGACATAAATCTTCTGAATTCCCATTTTAATAGGTTTATCTGGTTTCAAGATAATATTTTGCTATTGATATGAGACAAATACTTTATCATGCTAAAGAAAATATCCTTTGTCTTCTGGAATTTGGAGGAAAAAATTATGTCTATACAGACATAATTATCTCATTTTCCAATTTGACCTGAAAAGACAGTCTGTATTCTTTATGGGCCAGCTAATATAGCAATAGTACATTATTCCACATCATTGTGGGAAACTCTGGTCACAGTCAGTCTTCTTTTCATTTCTTGGCCCTGGAAAATATATTTCCCTATGCCAGGTAATCCTGGGTAAAGTTAATTTTATTTGTTGCATAATGTTGGAATTAGATAAGGTAATTCACATAAAGTAGATTCATATAAACTGCCTCACATGGTGTCTAATACTTGCAACTAATGTTACAACTATCATTAGTAACCTTCAGGCTTCAGTGTGAGTTGAGTGTATAAAATTGGATTATTTAAAATTTTTATTGAATTTTTGTGAATTTCACATAATATTTTTATCATATTTATGCCCCTCCCCATCTGCATTCCTCGTATATAGTGCCCCTACCATATTTAATGTACTCTGTCATATATCTTAAGCCTTTTAAGCCAAGCTATGTCCCCAAATGTCCTTCAGTGTGCATCCATTCACAGGAGTCTAGTCAACCTAGCAACACATCCTTAAAGAAACCAACTCTCCCTCTCCCAGTAGTTATCAGTTGCCAATAGTTCCTCGGTGAAGGTTGGTGCTATTTACTTACATCCTCACTTCTATGCTGGGATTTTGTCTGACTTAAGCTTGCATGGGTCTTTTGAATGCTGTTCCCATTGCTATAAGCTCATCTGAGTAACTCCCCAGATATGTGGAAAACTCTATATAACTGTGATCATCTACCACTTCTGGTTCTTAGAATCTTTCCACTCCGTCTTCTGCAGTGGTCCCTGAGCCTTGGGTGACAGAGGCTTCATATAGGTGGCCTATTCTGGGATAAGCACTCTGCAGACTCTTATTCACTACACTTTGTCGGGTTGTGGCTTTCTGAGTTAATCACCGTCTATTGCATGAGGAAGCTTCCCTGGTGAGAGTTGAGCAATGCATTTATAACCTTTCTTCTCCTTGTTCTGCTATGTTCCCTGAGCCTTAGGTATTACAAATAGATATGTCACTTAGGGTTGGGCATCTCACAGAATCTTATTCTCTTGTTTGACTGTTGTCTGATAGTTGTCATCTGATGTTCCTTTAAGTCTATCACGTGTATGTGCTGCCTTCCATGATGAACCAGGGCTCGCAGCTCTGCAGTACTGCAAGCCTCAGGATCATTCCCAGCCAGCTTGAGCCCCACCAGGGAGGATGAGGGAGGTAGGAAGTAAGACCCGGGAGAATAGAAAGAGAGACAGACTCAGATTAGAGACCGAGAGAGTAATTCCACAAGGGGAAAACTTGATTTAATGTTGTAATGCAGGGTTTTTATACAGAACCTTGCAGGGGGCTGAGACACACAGAATTGGGGGCTGGGAAAGGCGGGACTTCAGGCCATATGTTTCAGATCACTTACAGGAATGTGACAGTGCTTTGCCTAAGGCATCAAAGACAGTTGGCACCAGACAGTTATCACAAGCAAGCAGGATATCAGCAGGAGTCCAGGCTTGAAGGCTGCTTGCTGACTCTCTTAAGTGCTTCTGCCAAAAGAATACCTACATGTGGAACTTTATAACAATCTCTGTCTGTTCGAGTGGATAGAGAAAATGTGGTACATCTACACAATGGAGTTCTATGCAGCAGTAAAGAAAGACGACATCACGAGCTTTGCAGGAAAATGGCTGGAGCTAGAGGACATCATGCTGAGTGAAGTAACAACACAGTCCCAGAAAAACAAATGACAAATGGTATCCCTCATCTGTGGATGCTAGTGCCAATTACCTAGTTGTAAGTATTTCTTGTGTAGGGCCCCCTGAGCTTTTGTCCAAAGCAGTTGGGTGTAGTGCGTATTGGAAACAACAACAACAACAACAACAGAAAGGACTGCATCAAAGAACTGACTGAAACAGTGAACTTCTGCTCAAAACAGTCAACTTCCTCATGGAGAATATTGAGAAAGACTGAGAAAGAGATGAAAAGCATGTTTGGCAGAATGCATGAGCTCTGGCGGGGTGGGGGAATGGGGGGGACACGGGTCTAGATTTGTTAAAAAAATAAATTTATGTGGGAAAAAAATCTCCGTCTGTTGCAAAAAGAAGCTTTTTTGAGGAGTGATGAGAGGTACACTTATCTATATTTAAGAATACATAAAATAGAGTAAGGAACTAGTTAGATCCATATTTGGCATACAGTAAGAAGTTACATTTGTCTAGGGATGTGACAGAGGTATGGTTTTCTGTAGGATCTATGTTCCACAACTGGCAACACACAGAATAAGTGTCCATCAGATACCCAGACCTAAGTGATGTAGGACACTCCGGGCCTGATTAATAAGCCTCATTGCTGAATATCTTGCGCCATCAACACAGTGCCCTTCCTGGCAACAGCTGCATGCAGCCCCCATGCCATGTTTAGTTGCCCCTGCACTGAGCTTGTAAACAGCATGTAAATGTCTGTAGAACCACGTGCAGGCTGAGGACTATGTAACTGCATGATTAAGTTGACCTTTATGATGTTTGGATGTGCTCTGATGTTCTCTGTGCTGATTGGTAGGAGCTTCCTATATATGCTGTACTGGAAAATAAAGTTTTGAGTTTCACCCTCTGACATGCTCCTGTAGTGGTTCTTGCTCTGTCACACCCTCCATAGAGTGGGCCAACTGCCAGCCAGAGAAGGCCCACAAAGTGACACATCTACAATTGAACCTCTAGACCTAAGGCTCCCAGAGCATAGTGGAACAACGGTAGAGATAATATTAATGCATTTCTCAACTCTAACCAGCAAAGTTTCCTTATGCAACAGAGGACGATTGATCACAAAAGGCCACAACTGGCCAAAGTGTAGAGTATTAGAGACTGCAGAGTGTGTGCTGGATAGGATTCCTATATTAAACCTAATCCAACCATGGCTAAGGGACCATTGCAGAAGTGGCAGAAAGATTGTAATAGAGTTTTCCAGGCCTCTGGGAACTTGCTCATATAAACTTGAAGCAATAGTGGACAGCATACACAAGACCCATGCAAATTCAATCAGACAAAACCCTATCATAGTACTAGGGAAATGGACAGGAAGCCCCAACCTTAGCTGAGGAACTATTGGCAGCCAATTACTGCTAGGTGAGAGAGAGTTGATCTTCATTTAGAGAGTGACTAGCCTGGTGTGGCGGTGCACACCTTTAATCCTAGCACTCGGGAGGCAGAGGCAAAAAGATCTCTGTGAGTTCAAGGCCAGCCTGGTGTACACAGTGAGTCCCAGGACAGCTGAGGCTACAGGGGTACCTTGTTTCAAAAAGACAAAAAAACAAAAAAAAAGTGACTCTAAACAGGCTGAGTAGACCACAATGGTTGGATTTACATTCATGGACAACTGGGCACACAAGCCTAACTCAATAGGCCTTCACATACATGGACAGAATACATAAAATCTCGAGGCTTTATGACCTCTACAGGTGTTTATTTGACTGTGTTTACAGTACCACATGAGTCCCATTCCACTGAGCATGACTTAAATCCAATTAGGTAGCTATTGATTACTCACAAGATAAAAGTGTCATTACTGAACCAGTAGAGACCATTTGTTGGGCTGGTCGTTGTTGTGGGTCATAGCCCTTACAGCTGGATGCAATCACCCATTGATTTTCTCACCTTGCAGTTCGTATAGTATCCTCTGATACTATGGGAATTAGTCTTCAGGGAATGAGGCTTCCAGATCAGTTCTACCTTGATTTTCCAAGTTCTGTGTTCAAAGTATATCCTGTCTTCAGCAATAGGATCTTACCTTCAAGTTCTGGGAGGCAATCAAGGCCTGTGGCAATAGCCTGAGTTATTTTGGGGAGTCTCTTGGACTACCCTGACCAATAACAACATGAAGGAGTTTCCCTTACTTGAACTATACACATGCATATACATACACACACACATAAATATATATATATGTATATATATATATGTATATATATAAAAGACAAAATATACATATATATATAAATATTTATATATTTATATATATATAAAAGACAAAAAACCCGTCCAATATATATATATATTGGGTAAGTCCTGACTCCTCTTAACAGAGGACCAGGATTCAATTCCCAGCACCTATATGGCAGATAACAACCATAACTCCAGTTTCAGGGGAATCCCACACCCTCTTCTGACCTCTGAAAGCATTGCATTGCATGGGTGCACTTACATACATGCAAGCAATATACTCATACACACAAAAATAAAAATAAATTTTAAATCAGGAAATCAACCTAATTAAAAAAAATAGGCTAAGGATCTGAACAGCAAGCTCTCAAAAGAAGAAACTGAAATGGCTAAGAAATACCTTTTAAAAGTGTTCAACATCCTTAAGAATTAGAGAAATGCAAACTACTTTAAGATTCCATCTTACCCCAGTCAGAATGGCTAAGATCAAGAGAACTAATGACACTAAGTGCTAGTGATGATGTGGGGAAAGTGAAGCCCTCATTCACTCCTGGTGGGATTGCAAAGTATGTAAATCACTATGGAGAACTCTTAAAAAACTAAAAATAAATCTATATGATCCAGTCATACCATTCCTTGGCTTATACCTAAAGGACTTAGTATCCTACTAAAGAAATACTTGCACAGCCATATTTGTTGCCCCTCTTTTTACAATAGCTAAGAAATGTAAACAAACTAAGTATCCCTCAGCCAATGAATAGATAATGAAAATATGGAACATTTATACAATGGAGTTCTACCCCGCAATAAAGAAAGAAGAAATCATGAAATTTTCAGGTAAATGGATGAAACCAGACACTGTCATAAGTGGAGTAACACAGACTGAGAAAACAAAACACTGTGTTCTCTCTCATTTGTGGATCTTATCTTCAAATTTGTATTTTTAAGGCTTTTTATATTCATGAGTGAAGCATTTGTTTTTATATTTTTATTCTTTAAAAGTTTACATAGTGCATTTGATCATATTCACTCTCTGCTCCTCCCCCAGCATGGAGATAGGCTCCCCAGATCTACCTCTTACTCCCCAGATGCCCCAACTTCCTGCCCCTTTTTATTTTCTAATAATAGCCCATCGACTCCCAGTTTGTGCTGCCCATATACTCCTGGACGTAGGGCCATCCATGGAGTGTAGTTGATCTTCCAGAAGCCACACCCTTAATGAAAACTCACCCTCCCTCCCCCCAGAAGCCATCAACTCCATAGTCCCTCTGTTAGGGATGGGGCGTCATGAACCCCTGCCAATGTGTGAAGTATTTTTAAAACAAAATAGGTGTTTTAAGTTTTTTCCTGTATGAACCATAGGAAAGGATTTCAAATAGTTATCTTCTTGATATTTATTTTAAAGCTGTTGTTTATTTAAACTTACCTCTTTGAGAATCAAATACCAACTCTGTCATGCTGTTTTAGGCAGGTTTGGCTTCATGCTGTGTGAACTCGGCAGCTGTACAAAGCCCCAGTCAGAAGAACTGCACACATGAATTTTATTGTCTGGAGTCATCCTCCTGAAATTCTTAATAATTTTATCTTTCTGGTTTTGTTGCTGTTGTTGTTGTTGTTGTTGTTAGTGGGAAAATGGAGCTCTCTGAGTGGCTTGTAGCTTCTATTCACATGACATTGTCTCCCTGACTCCAAACATTTCCACTAAGTACATCCTTTGCCGCTCTCTCCCTTGCCTGATCTAACCCTCCCCTATGTCTTCCCAACTATTTCTGCCAGTCTCCCTGCCCATGGAGGTGCAGTGTTCAGGTGGGAGAGGGTTATAGGAAAGAAGTCAGGCATCTGTACCATGCAAAATCTTGGGGTGGAACCTGGCAGGGGCCACCCTGCCTTTCATTGTCCATGACATAGTATATTGGCTAGTAGCCAGCCAAAGACCAAAATGTGGGCATTTAATTTAAATCCCCAAATGTGGGAATTAAGAAGTTTACAGTGTAGGAATGCTCCAGACAGATGACTTTTACTTAACCCTCTAACCAGAATGTTAATCTTATCTTAAGCTTGTTTATAATGTAGACAACCTCACTGAGTCATGTGCTCTTCTTGGTACCTAAATATATTAATTACTCAATACCTTCCCTTTCCCTGAATATAGAATAATGTGTGAATGTGTATGTTGTATATGGTGAATAAACAACAAAGATGTGAAGGTTATCATCTATTGAAAACAATAGATGGGATTCAATTGATAACATCTGGTTATGAGCTCGTGTGTGTGTGTGTGTGTGTGTGTGTGTGTGTGTGTGTGTGTGTGTGTGTTGGTCTAGGTCTAGGGATCAGAAAAGGCAGAATTCTATGATAAAACAAGGGTCCAACTTTTACTTCCCCATTTCTGGCTGGGTATACTGTTTCAATAAAAGAATAAGTGAAAGCTTTCTTCCACACAACAGTTCCCAGAGAAATCTGAAGGAACAGTTTCTCAGCTGTTCAGGTCTGCTTTTGGCTTTAAAATGGGTGCTGCAGACAGTACATTGATACACATACGGAAATAAATAAAAAAATTAAAAAATAAAATAAAATAAAATAAAATAAAATGGGTGCTAAGTATTTGTGTCCATATAGCACGAAGCTTGCAGTAAAGAGGGAAACTGGCAGAAGTCAGTCTGAAGCAGAGGAGTGTGCATCCTGTGTCCCAGGTACCTGTAAAGTTTCAATCACCTTGCAGGTATCCTTATGTCCAAAAGAGTATTTCCTTAGTTTGTTCCATCCTAGGTAAACTCTCCTTCTCCCAACCTTCCTGAGTCTGACTTATGTGTACCCCTTCTGGGCAGTTGGATACCACTGTCTTGTCATAAGTTGAGAACTACATGGTTTCAGTGAGTCCACATAGGAGACATTATACAATACAAACAGGAAAATCATACAATAATTTAACCTTTAAAATAAAAGAGGGCTTGTTGTGTAGCCATGACTGGCCTAGAACTCATGTATACCAGGATAGTCTTAAACGTGTGACAAACCTCCCGTCTCAGCCTCCTAAGTGCTGAGATTACAGGTGTGGACCACCACAGCTGGCTGCAATAATTTAACTTTAAAAAATTTTTATTTACATAGAATGCTATTAAAAAGTAAGTAGAAACATGACAAGTTGAGAGAAACTACAGAAGAGGAAAGTTATATATTAATATCATAGCCACACTTATTATTTTTTTACTTTTTTTAACAAAAGCCCCTACATTTTTTCTTCACTCTGGGCTCCAAAATTTATGTAGCTGGTTCTTCACTGAGATGAGAAATTTGGATGAGGACATAAATGGGTCTGAATTGGAGAGGGATAATATGTTAAGAAGCAGATAAATGAAAGAATGGTATATTATACTAGTTGGAAGTGTTTGTTGTTGTTGTTTTTGCCAGATCTTGAGACAAGTACTCCAGCAGAATATAAATTTATAACAAATAGGGGCTGGAGAGATGGCTCAGCGGTTAAGAGCACTGACTGCTCTTGCAGAGGACCTGGGTTCGATTCCCAGTACCCACATGGCGGCTAAGAACCATCTTTAACTCCAGTTTCTAGGTGAATCTGACACCCTCTTCTAACCTCCATGGCATTGCACGACACAGGTGCACAAACCTACATGCAGACAGTACAGTCATACACATAAAAAATAAATAAAATTATTTTAAAAGTTTATAACAAATAAATAATAGTAAGTCACTGTGGGTTTTTTTTTTTTTAATATTGCATGAGGTAGAAGATAGGAAAAGAAGGGAGTCTAAAAAACATCCTTAAACTTCTGGTAAAACTCTGGGCTGTGGGCAAAGGACTATATCAGATCAATTAGTCTTGGTACAGAGCATGGGAGGAAGTGATGAGTGGCAGCTGGAGAAAAAAAGAATAGAAAGAAGAGAAAAGGAAAAACACGGGAACTAACAAACAATGATGTCAGTTTATGGCTAGCCAATGCTGAGAAGAATACTGCCTGCCTCGCCTTTCAGTAACAAATATGCACATCATCATCTTCATGGAGAGAAGGAAGAACTGTTTAAAAATCACTGAAGTACTTCTCAGATCCCACACTGCATTGTCTTACAGTGTGCTGCCTGAGAGGCATTTCCTACAAAATAAGTTTGTAGTTAATTAGCACTTTAAGCAAATTGAGGTTTCCTGGTACCAATTTCTCATTAAGCTGATTCATGAAAATTTTCAATTAGATTCTCATGGTATTTTAAAAATCGATTTGGTTTCTAACTTTCAACTAAATGAATGAGTCAGTATATCATTTAGACAGTGTAAGCTTGCATAATTATAGTTAAACGATCCTGGGAGAGAACTGAGGAAGTGAATCAAGTCTAAAATCCAAACGGATGTTACTATTTCAAAGTTAATTATTATGTTACTATTCAAAGATAAATTAGAAAATATACATGGACCAGGTAGACACCTTCAACCCATCTATGAAGGGCATCCTGGGTAAGCATGGGCTTTCCAGATAACACTTGGCTCTGACACTAACTACCTTGGTAAGTCAGGTCAGTGACTGCCTCACATGCCCATGTTTGATCCTCAAGCAAGTTTCTAAAACTTTGCAGCCTCTAAATTTTTGCATGTAAAGGCAAGTACTGACTGTGAGAACTGAACAGGAAATGTCCAGAAGACACCAGTGGTAACACATGCTAAATACTTAATAAACGCTACTTAATATTCCTGTAATAATAAGACTATTCACCTAGAATCAGCTTATTTATAATCAGTGTTAACTCGACCTTGAAGATTACAAATGGTAAACAATTTATGAGGTATTAAATATATTTAGTAAAGGGTGCATGAACATAAGGAAACAAAGTCTTCTAAAGTCTTCTCTGAGAACTTGCTCATATGAACTTGCAGCAATAGTGACATCATTCACAAGACCCATGCTGACTCATTCAGACAAAAACCCAGCAGAGAACTGGAGAAATGGGCAGGAGGCCCTAACCTTAGCTGAGGACAGGTTGGAAACTGGTTGCTGCTGGGTGAAGCAGAGGTTATCTTCTTTAAGGGAGAACGTTTAGATAGGCTGACAAGACTCCAGTGGATGAACTTCCACCATGGGACATCTGGATACAAAAGTTCGACAAGTAGGCCTTAACATATATGACAGAATGTATGAAATCTGGTGAGGGGGATCTGAGGGGTATGGTTGGGGGCATCTAAATATGATTAAAGAAATTTATGAAATGCAGAAAAGCAATGAAAATATTTGTTAAAAATAAAAATATGAAGTGGGGGCGGGCTGGAAAGATGGTTCCAAGGTTAAGAGCATTGACTGCTCTTGCAGAGGATCTGGTTCAGTTCCTAGCACCCACACAGTGGCTAACATTGGTCCCTAAATTCAGTTCCAGGGGATTCAATGCCTTCTTCTGGCCTCTGTGGGCATTGTATGACACAGGTGCACTTATGTACATGCAGACAAAGCATGCAAACACATCAAATATAAGTAAAATTTAAATGTACATATACAGTAGTGTAGATTATTTTTTTTTGTTTTGTTTTGGAAAAGTTTTTATTTCTTTTTTTTTTTAATTAGTTTTTATTGATGCTTTGTGCATTTCATACATTTTTCCAATTCAGTTCAGGCTTATTTCCCTTTCCCTCCCCCCCACCCCCACCACATCCCAGATCATGCATTCTGCCATAACTGTCCNATTGTAAATATATTCAAATTCCTTCTGTGTGAATGTTAGCTGATTCTGAATTATTTTTACAGCTGGAATAGAAGAAAGTAAGCTTAGCAACTCAATGACACATTCCATGTAGTGAGGCCATGTTAGTGTGGTAGCAATTTTACATTTGGCACAGCAACAACAAAGGGGGCCATTATCTGGTTAGATTTGCCTGAGTCTACTGGAATCCTCTAGGATCCATCTGGTTTCTTTGGTGGCCAGACTTGCAAATTAAGTGGATGAATGTTCTGTATGGGTTCATTTCCTATTGCTTCTATAACAAATTAGCATAAACTTGGTGGCTCAAATGACACAAACTTGTTATTTTATAGCTCTAGAAGTTGCCTTCTAAAATGAGCTTCACTGGCCTGAAGTCAAAGTCAGTGTTACTTTTGGAGATTCTAGGGCAGAAATCATCTCTTTGCCTTTCCCAGCTGCTAGCGACTGCCCATGTTCCTGTGTTTCATTGTCCTCTCCTGTCCTGAAAGCCAGCAGTTGCTGGCCAAGCTTCCTCACCTTAGGCCCATCTGGCACATGGATTCTTCTCCCTCTGTAAAGAAACTTTTGACCTGGGGGCTTAATCCAAGATAATCTCCTTTTGGTTTTGGTTTTGGTTTTGTTTTTATTTCTGAGACAAGGTCATATTTAGCCCAGGCTAGTCTCAAATCCCATATGTAGCTGAGGACAGCCTTGAACTCCCGATCCTCCTGTCTCCACCTTCCAAGCCTCGAGATTACAGGCATGCACCACCATACCCAGCCACTGATCTCCTTATTTTAAAGTTGGCTGACTAGCAACTTTTTATGGTCTCAATGTGTCTGCAAAAATTTTACAATAAACCTTAATTGCCAATGGGATAATATTAAGAGGAAGGCTGTGAGGCTAGGGAGCTAGCCAGTTGGTAAAGTGCCTGCTTAGCAAGCGTGAGAATCTCAGTTTGATCCCCAGAACCCATGTAAAAATAATTTTTTTGGTCTTTTCGAGACAGGGTCTCCCTATAGCCCCAGCTGTCCTGGAACTCACTCTGTAGATCAGGCTGGCCTTGCACTCACAAAGATCTGCCTGCCTCTAGTTCCCAAGTGCTAGGATTAAAGGGATGCACCACCACACCTGGCTAATAATAATTTTTTTAAAAGTTGCCCTAAGTAACGTATCTATGATGGAACTTCAAGACACCTAAAGCTTGTGGAATATAGTGGAATAGGAAGTAGAAAGAACACAAATGCATTGCTCAACTCACCAGGGAAGCTTCCTCATGCAACAGGAGGCGAAGCACACACAAGTCCACAACTGGCCAAAGCATATAGGACAAAAGACTGGAGAGTGCATGTCCCTGGATAGGACTCCTGTATTAAACCTTCCCCAGCCATGGCTCAGGCACCATTTCAGAGAGGGCAGAGAGATTGTAAGGGCCAGGTTCATGATTATAAGGAAACAGAGTCTTCCAGGCCCCTGGAAACTTGCTCATATGAACTTACAGCAATGGTGACAGCAAGCACAAGACACATGCAAACTCAGACAAAAAATCATCATAGAACTGGGGAGATGACCGGGAGGCCCCAAATTTACCAGAGGAACTATTGGCAGCTGGGAGGGAGAGTTGATCTTTTATAAGAGACTCTAGCTAGGCTGACTAGAATCCAGTGGATGAACTTGTATCAATGGACATCTGGGAACACTAACTTGACTTGATGGGCTTTACCATATATGACAGAACACATGAAACCCAGTGGGGGTGCTATGAGAGGGTGCAAAGGAGGAGGGGTATAAAGATGATTAAGATGTATTGTATGGCCAGGCATGGTGGCACACACCTTTAGTCTCTGCACTCAGGAGGCAGAGGCAGGTGGATCTCTGTGACCAAGGCCTGCCTGGTCTACACAGTGAGTCCCAGGACAGCTGGGGCTATAGGGAAACCCTATCTCAAAAAGACCAGAAAAAAGATGTATTGTATGAAATGCACAAAAATTTCATAAAAAATATACACTGAGAAAAAAACTGGGCATAGTGGTGCACTCTTGCAACCCCAGTGCTGGAGAGGCAGTCAGGCAGGTACCTGGAGTTCAGTAGCAAGCCTAGCTTGCTTGGCCAGTTCAGGCCAGTGGAAGATCCTGACTTAAGAGGAAAAAGGTAGGAGCACCTGAAGAAGAGTCCCTGAGATTATGCTATGGCTTGTATATACATACATGTCAGAAAGAAAGAAAAGAAAGAAAGAAAGAAAGAAAGAAAGAAAGAAAGAAAGAAAGAAAGAAAGAAAGAAAGAAAGAAATGAAGGAAGGAAGGAAGGAAGGAAGGAAGGAAGGAAGGAAGGAAGGAAGGAAGGAAGGAAGGAAGGAAGGAAGGAGAAAGAGAGGGGCGAAATGGAGGGAGGGAGAAAGGAAGGAAGGAAAGAAAGACAAATCAAGCCTGAAGGTCAAATATTCTTTTAGCCTGGTTTCAAAACTTCTTAAGACACCGGGTGTGGTGGCACATGCCCTTAATCCCAGCACTCAGAAGGCAAAGGCAGGCAGGTCTCTGGGAGTTCAAGGCCAGCCAGGCATCTGAGACCATGTTCTGGAGCTGGGACAGCTGGGGCCCATGTCACCGGTTAAAGGTGGGATATTAAGGCAGGGGGAAAAAATCAGGCTGTCTTCCTGGCACTAGAAAGGCAGGAAAGGATTCCTGGGGCTTGCTGGCCAGGCAGTCTTCGCCAAATTGGTGAACTCCAATCCTAGTGAAAGACCTCATCTCAAAATAATGTGAGGAGCGATTGAAGATGATACTGCAGGGAAAAACTTTGGAAAGAGTGAGAGAAACATGCAAGACATGTATGGCAGAAGGCATGAAAAGGGGTAGGATGGGGACAGGGAGAGGGGAATGTGTCCAAATTGGACTGAAAGATAATGAATGAAATGCACAATTCATCAATAAAAGTATTTAAAAAAAGAGATGATCCTGATATTGACCTTTGACTTCCACATTCATACATATTACTCACCCACACAGATACACACACACAGATACACACACACAAACAAAAAACTAGATTGAGAAAAGGTCTATCTAGGCACATATAACTTATTAACCAAATGATGTCACTTTTGAAATGAAAAAAGATGCTTCAGAATGACATGAGGACAATCCGCAGACTACAGCTATCCAGGGTAGACTACTGTGCGGCCACTTTTCCCATGGCCCCTTCTGGCTAAGACTCCTTTTCTCCCACTTCCCTTTTTCTTTCTTTCTCTCTTTCTTTGTTTCCCTGTGTCTGTGCCTGGCTTTTCCTAAGTGTCGATAATTTGCTATGATTAATTGGAGTTAATGCTCACTCAATATCTCAGATTTGAAGGCAATGCTACACAATGCTAGTTCCTCTGCTGTTGTGGTATCTACTGCAGCATAACAAATTACCTCAGAATGCAGTGACCCAGTAAAATAAACAATTGATTTCTCATACAATGTCTGAATCAGTCAGGAGTAGATTTGTTTAGCTCATACATTGCACTTACTGTCAGGTGAGACCAATGCAATTTGAAGAAATGGCTGGGAGTAGAGACCTGACTTCAGAACTGGCTTTCTCAGGCTGCTGCAGGTGGATGACACAGCAGCCAGCTTCTCACAGATCAGTGACTGAGAGATGGAGGAGAAGCCACAGAGTCTTTTCTTTTTTATTTTATTTTATTTTATTTTTTTTGTCTTTTTGAGACAGGGTCTCTCTTTAGTCCCAGCTGCCCTGGAACTCACTATGTAGACCATGCTGGCCTTGAACTCACAGAGGTCCACCTGCCTCTGCCTCCCGAGTGCTGGGATTAAAGGCATGCGCCACTACACCCGGATCACAGAGTCTTTTCTTAGTCAGCAGTTATTCACCATTAATTCCAGTTTATTCTATCCAATAGAGGTGAGTCTCTAATTGTAGTTGGAATGTGTCAAGTTCCTATGTTGAAATCCTAGTGTCCAAAAAGTGGTATAATTAGGAGATAGAGCCTATGGGAGTTTGTGAGGTGATCAGGTTATGGTGGTGGAAGCCCCCCAAAATAGGATTAGTACCCTCTTAGAAGAGGCCAGGAAAAGCTTGTTTGCTCTTAGACTATCTGAGAACATGGTCAAAAGATGACTTCTAGGTCCAAAAGGCAACCAGCACCAGATATTTCATGACCAGCATCTTGGTTTTGAACTTCCCAGCAGCCAGAACTATGAGAGAAATTCCTGTTGTTCATAAGCCAGTTTATGGAACTTTGCCATAGCAGCCTGAATGAACTCAGATAGTAAAGGAGAAGTTGCCTCTACTTTATTTTTGTCTCTTTTCTCTTTTCAGATCTACCCTCACATCCCTAACACCTCCCCCATCTCACACGCAAATGCACTTGGGTGTAAGTCCATCTCCTGGAGAATAGCCAACCTACTCAGGGTCAGAAAAAAACTGACTCTCCCTCTCCCAACAGCTATCAATTGCGGATAGTTCCTCAGCTAAGAGCAAAGCTACCTACCTACCCACCTCCTGCTTCCATGCTGGGATTTTTCTGGCTTGAGCTTGAGCAGTTCTTATACATGCTATCACAAGCACTGTGAGTTCATATGTGCAATTGCACGGTTGGTTCCAGAAAACAGTTTCCTTGTATTCATCCACCATATGTGGCTCTTAAAATCTTTCATCTCCTCTTTTGTGACAATACCTGAGCCTTGTGGGGAGGGGTGTGATATAGATGTCCCATTTAGGGCTGAGCACTCCACAGTCTCTTATTCCCTGCACACTGGCCAGTTGTGGGCCTCTAATCATCATCTACTGTAGAAAGTTTTTCTGATGACAAGTGAAAAAGACACTAATCAATGGATATAACAATTCAGGAATCAGGAATGTTAAGAGGAAGTTTAATACTATATCCATTTAGCAAAATAATACCAGGTTCTCCTCTGGGGTCCATGACCTCTCTAGGCACAGTTTTTGGCCACAGTAATGGTACCAGATATATGTTCTGTCTTTTTAAGTGGGCCTTAAACCAACCAAAATGTGGTTGGTTACTCCCATGACCTTCACACCACTGTTGCACCATTAAGCATAACTTGCCAAGCCAGTCATTAAAATAGCTCGCAGTTTTGTTTTGTTTTTGTTGTTGTTGTTGTTGTTGCTTTGTTTCTGGTTTTGTTTGTGAATAATGGTCTTTCTATGTAGCTCAGGCTGGTCTCCAACTCTTAAGTCTTCCCTTGGGCCTCATGAATGCTAAAATGAGGATTACAATTATATACCACCATGCTCAGGTTTAGCCCCCACTTCTTGAAGACTATCAAAGAATATGTGTGCAACTTAAAATCATCACATTTGCATAGTCTTTCAGATTATTTTACCCTAGGATTTAATATTCTGAAATCCTATCCGAAGAAAATAATAAAATAGCAAAGATATGACCTAAAATGTTTGCTATGCTATACTAATGAAAAAAATCAGGGCTGGGCGTGGTGGCGCACACCTTTAATCCTAGCACTCAGGAGGCAGAGGCAGGCGGATCTTTGTGAGTTCAAGGCCAGCCTGGCCTACAGAGTGAGTTCCAGGACAGCTGGGGCTACAAGGAGACCCTGTCTCAAAAGATAAAAAAAATCAAGAAATACCTATTTAGCAATGGGGAAATGTTTTAATGACTTATGCTATATAGTAAGATATTGCGCAAATATTTAGAATTATTTGAAAGTCTAAATATAGTAACATGGAAAGAGATAAAATGTAATACCATAAAATTGTGTAAATGCTACCATTTCAACTCTGAAAAAAACTAAGCAAAAAGAGACCAAGTGCAAGCAAAATAACAATAATTATGCTGATTCTTGAATTGATGGGAGGTTTATGTCTTTTTCTGTTTTCAAATTTTATATAGCTATTATGAATTATTTTAATACATATAATTCTGTTGTGACTTTTTAAAAAGATAATTAAAGACAAAACATATTTTCTCATTAAGGATTGAGTAGATGTTTATGATTTTTATGTAGCAAAAAATAGACTACTCAGATTCAAATAGATTTGATGTGTTATATTAGTAACAAAAGAAGCAGGGAAGACATGACAGAAGTGGTAATTAAGAGAAATGTAATTCAAGAAAGCCAACAAGGTATGGATAGCTGAGGAGTTTGATGACAGTGATAGCTGATATCGATTGTTAAGTTGACAGGGTCTAGAATTACCTAAGAGACAAATATCTGCGTATGTACATAAAGGAGTTTTCTAGTGCTTTAATTAAAGAGGAAAAACACACTAAAAATGAGCAGCACAGTCCCATGGCTTGGGGTCCCTAGTAGAATAAAAAGGAGAAAATCAGCATTCATTCTCGACCGTGTGTGCACACTAAACAGCTGTCTTGCCTTCCGCACCATGATACACTGTACCTGTGAACTGTGAACCAAAATAAGCCTTCCAAGCAAAGTAATAGATGATCAACCTCCATGGAAAGGGGACCAGTAGCCCTGTGTCACAGAAGCTGTGATCTTCTGGGTCAAGCTGGAGAGGATGGAGCAGACATCTCTTTTACTGTCTATCCCTCTAATCTTCCTAATGAGAGAGCTAATTAGAATCTGGGATACAAAGGACTCCACTAAGATGGACTGGAAAAGATGCGCCCCATATAACACAGAGAGCAGTAAAGAATAGATCAGGAAAAGCAAATGGAAATATCCAGCACAGAGGATTATTTAAACGAGCCAGAGATGGCTCTACTTTGGTGGGAAGATGCCAAAGCTATTACATACAGTTCACAGCTTTATTCTCAAAACCGACATCAGCAAGTTCTGAGAAATATGTATTGGCTTCAAAATGTTCCGAGAAATATATCCAGATTTTACAATTTTACTTCTAGACACCAAATGTTTATGGTTGAGGTCATAGCAATTCAAAATTATTCTGAATTTAGATATACATATTGTAAAGCAAGTTTTATGTAAGTATAGACAGTACACAAACAAGACATTTGTTATGATACACATGTCAGTGAATCTGCCTACAAGTCAGCTGTATTCAGAAAAAGAGATGTTAACTTGGGTCATAGTGTGCTCCTCATTATGGAAAATTCCTTATTTAAACTTAGATTTTCTCACTTCATCCCTTGGAGGAAAATTAAACTGCAGTGCTGGTACTTTGGTTGTGTTCTGCGTATCTAGCCTAAAGTATGACCTTTTAGGGCAGATAAGACAATACTTAATTTTCTCTTCAATGTCTCTGGAAACAGATTTAATGTTCTTCAAAAATGAGAATTCTTCATTATATAATCGACAAAAATGAACTTTTTTCCATATGAAGGAACATCATGATAAAAATAATCCCACCCACCACTGTCTGCTTAAGACAGAACTTCTGTATCATTCTTATGTCTAACAGTAGCTGTCTTGAAGCTAATACTTTCTTTCCAGACCTCCGACTATTCCCACAGAAGCCCCCATAGGGTGACAGGATATGTTTTTTTTTTTCTCACAAAGCCTAGGAAAGTCTAATTAGCTAGTGTGCAAAGGTGTCAGACATACTGAATGATCTGCTATACGCAGCACAGTCTTACCCAGTGAGTAATCAGCCTGCTCAGCATGCCACACCATCTTAGCCCCCCATCATTCTTCTCTTCTTTCTGTCTTTGTTTTCTTCCTTCCTTCATTTATTCCTTCATTCATTTGCATATTGTATGCATTG
Organism: Rhizomys pruinosus; assembly: GCA_009823505.1. Lineage (NCBI taxonomy): Eukaryota > Metazoa > Chordata > Mammalia > Rodentia > Spalacidae > Rhizomys > Rhizomys pruinosus. The sequence goes on along the minus strand of VZQC01011398.1, from coordinate 2,537,384 downwards.
TGTGCACATGTGTGTGCAGGTGTACATGTGCATGTGTGGAGGCCAGAGGTCAAAATTGGGCATCTTCTTCAACCTCTCTTGATCTTGTTTTTTAAATCAGAGTCTCTCATTAAACCTGGAGCTTACCAATTCAGCTAGACTGGCTAACCGCAAGCCCTCAGGATTGGCCTGCCTCCACCCACCAGCACTGGGGTTACAGATATGCAACTGCGCCAGGTCTTATGCAAGTTCTGGGGATCTGAAGTCTAATCTTCATGCTTGCACAGCAAGAACTTTACCCACTGAGCCATCTTCCCAGCCCCTTCTCCTTTTCTAGGTTATACTTTTTTCCTATTATGTGTTAGTATCATGAGCATATGTTGAATAAAATGTCATATAAATCGTGAAGGAATTAAGACAATAAAATGATTTTTCAAGGTTGCTGCTCTTTGTGTCTGAAAAAAGTTCCAGAGCTAAACAAACCAAAACCAAATAAAATAATGAGGTGCTGAATACTTGAAGGAGTATCTCAAAGGTAAAGTCCCTAAAGAAAACTTATGAGATGTGACCTAAGTTATAATCAAATGGTATGTGTAGACTCCTGTGAGGCAGAAACAACCAATCTTGGGTCTGGAGAGATGGCTCAGTAGTTAAGAGGACTGGCTGCTCTTGAACAGGACCTGGGTTCCATTTCTAGCACCCACAGGAAGGTTAACAACAATCCCTAATTCCTGTTCCAAGGGGTCTAATGCCCTCTTCTGACCTCTGTGAGTATTACACATGTGTGCACTTATACACATGCAGGCAATACACTCACACACATAAAATAAAAAAAATTTAAGAAATAACCACTTATTTCTCATTTCCCTCTCTTTTATGCATCTGATTTTGAAGTTATAGCCAGAGAGATGGCCAAGTGGGTAAAGGCACTTGCCACCAAGCCTGATGACCTGAGTCTACTTCCAGACCCACATGGCAGAAGAGAATCGACTCTTGTCAGCAAGTTGGCCTCTGACCCCCTCACACATACTATGACACCCACACACCCACACACATACACACACACATAATACATAAACATTTAAATTTTTTAAAGAAATTAACATTTTAAATAGAAATTATAGTCTCATGAAAGTTGCCGTTAATAGGTGTAGTATCCAGAGAGTGCTGTTCCTTAGTGGACTGTAAGCCCTGTGACTTGTCACAGTATATTCACCTCCAAGGCCCTTACCCTGGATTTCCTTTCTATACATTCCAAATCCTACAGCACTTGCTCCTTCCTACCTCTCTTCACATCCATTATCCCGTTGCCCCGGGGCTTTCCTAGAAACTGTCTCTTCATCTACCTCACCTTTGCCATGGTCCCAGTTCAAGATTTATTCCTTCAGTTTGATGAAAGTTCCCCTCTTTTACTATACCTTTCAAAGTTATCTTTCTTACTTAAATTTATCATCTTCTTCTCTTGCTTAAAATTGAAAGCTCTCTACTGTCTGCTGCCTACAATTCAAACTCATGAATAGTAACCAATGTCTTTCTCTTGCTTTAATAAACTGCTGCTTACCTCAGTTTTTTAATTGTCCCCTATCCTAAGCTCCCTTGGGATAATTAATTGCCTGTTCAGGACCAGATTACTTCTGCTTCTTTTGCTTTGCATCATATTTAGGGTACTGCCTTCTATAAACTACACTTCATGAATTTCCTTGCCATCTGGATTCTAAGTAAATCTCAATCTCTCCCTCCCCTCCCCTCCCCTCCCCTCCCCTCCCCTTCCCTCCCCCTCTCTTCCCTCTCCTTCCCTTCCCTCAAGCTCCAGAAATGACTGAGTCACTCCATGGCCCAAGCATCCACAAGGTTGCCTATCATCTTGGGCTTAGTAATACCGTTTCCTCTTCTCCTTTCCCACTCTACCTTAGGGTGTTTGTGATTTCATTCAGTTGTGAATCTTGTGTTTGTCTTACCTCTGCCTAGTTGTTCATTCAACTATTCTGGCTTTTTTAATTCAATGACCTTTATGAAATTCCTCCCATTTAAATGTCTAAGTCTTACTTTTCTCATTGGACCTTGACTGATATGCCCCTTTCCTTCAAGGAGAAAAATAACACTTTGTGCAAGAAAAATGTTCCCTCATTTCTCCATGGTTGTATGAATTACTATTTTTCCATTGTGATAGATACCTGATAGAAGCAAAGAAGTAAAGATTTATCTTGGTTCATTTATACAGGCCACTGTGGCAGGGAAAGCATGCTACCAGGGGCATGAGGCTCCATGCTCATATCTGGGTGGATCAGGAAGCAGAGATGGGGCAGGAAGCCAGAACAGGCTAAATACTTAAGTCCCATTCTCCCGTTAGCCGACTTCATTCAGCTAGGCTTCATAACCTTAAGGTTTCCCAACCTTCCAAAATAGTGCCACCTGCTGGGGACCAAGTATTCAAAAACAAGAGCTCGTGGGGGCATTTTTTTTTTTTTTTATTGAAACCAAAACATCTGGACCTCCATAGTCTCATGGTCGTCTCACAATGCAAAGCACACTCAGTCCGACCTCAGAAAATCCCCATAGTCTTGAAATTATTAAACTGTTCAAAAGTCCAAAGTCTCTGCTGAGATTCAAGGCAATCTCTTAAATGTGAACCCCTATAAAATAAAAAAGCAAGTTATATATTTTTAATATAAAATAGCATAGGGCAAGCATTCCCATTCTGGAAGGAAGGAGGGGGGAGAGGGTGAGAGGGAGGGAGGGAGGGAGGGAGGGAGGGGGAGAGGGAGGGAGGGATAAACAAAGGAACAAATGGGAGGATAGCGAGGAAAGACCATACCAAAGCCAGACGGAAACCCAGCAAGACAAACTTGATTCTCTGCAGATCCATTTCCAACCTGTGCGGCTTATGTGGTCATCATCCGGTCTCCAATAGGCTTACTTAGCCTAGCCCCCTCTGACCCTGTGCCTGCAACATACATGGCCTCTCTCTCGGGCTGGATCCAATTATTGTGCAGCTTTCCTTGATAAATATCCCATGTTCCTCACATGTGCAATGTCCTAGGTTTCCACCGCAACTTGGGTTTGACTTCATTCACCTATAGCTTACTCAGGGGTTTCACGAAGGGCGTCTGATTCTACCACACACTGCCTGGCTTCAATGGTTTCATCGAGGCTTGATGCAAGCCACCATGACCTTCTTGCTCTTGCATCTTGCGTCCCTTCAAAATCAGTTCCATGACGACTGGCCCTCTTGAACTACAGTTTCAGTAGCTCCTGCGCTGTCCTTGAGGTCAACCCTAGAAAAGCATCCCTCTCAGTAGCCCTGCTGGAGCATTATACCCTGGAGTCCCCTTTCGTTCATATTAAAGATTGTTTTAAGATTTACTTCATCTTTACTATGTGTGGGAAAGGGTGCATGCATGTGAGTGCAGGCGCCCATGGATACTAGAAACATCAGATCTCCCTGGAACTGGAATTACAGGAGGTTATTCCTCCTGACATGGGTGCTTAAGACCCACACTCCAGTCCTCTGCGAGTTCAGTGCATACTCTTACCTGCTGAGTCATCTCTCTGGCCCCTCAAATTTAAATATTTCAAGTGTGTTTTCATTTTTTCATTGTTACACACTGGAGCTCCCCATGAGTAAGATCTTACCTTACTGGTAGCTTTAGTTTTATTACAGTATAGTATCCAAGATTTCTCCTTAACAGAAATAATCTGCTTAACAATTACAGCCACCTGTCTTAACAGGCCCTGCCCTCAACTTTAATTAACTGCACATTTGGATTCACAACTTTAACTAAATTCATGCTCCTGTCCTTACCAACCTGCTCATTTTTTGTCTTTATGCCCCTTCCTCCTTTCTTTTTCTCTCTCATTGTAAAATCTGGGTAAGTGCAGCCAGCAGTAACCATGACACTGCACAGAGTCATTCTGTCTGGAAATTCACTCCAACTAAGCACTTAGTCCATTACTTTTTAAGCCTCACTAAAGTTTGCACAACATGGGCAGAACAAAGCCATACTCATTGCCAGGAAATACAAATGGCCTCTAGCCAAATTCCCAAGAATTTACTGTTACACAGGTTGGTCAGCTGCCTGGTCTTCAGGCAACATTCTTTCATCAGAATGGTCCAATAAGCATTGCTTATAGCATTAGAGGGTTTCTTTGACCCAATAGCTCAATCTCTTCAGCATTCCTCTCACAAGCCAGTGAAACACTTACAAGAACCATATATTCAGGTTTCTCACAGCACTAGCCCCACTTCTTGGAACAAATGTTTCCTGTTAGTTACTTTTCTTGTTGTTGTGACCAAATATCTGACAAGAACCAAGTTGAGAGAGGAAAGATTTATTTGAGCATACAGTTTGAAGGCATAGCCCATCTGGCAGGGAAAGCAGGTTGCAGCCTGCAGCTGAGATGGTAAGACCTTGCTCACATCTGGGCAGATCAGGAAGCAGAGAAGAAAGAAGTTTCATTGTCATTATCATATACATTGCTATCACTGTATTGTTCTACACAATAGATTCTCATAGGCCAAGGTAATAGCTACTCCAAAATGGTGATAGGATGACCATGGAATTGTAAAAGGAAAAAATAACTCTGTCACAAATCTACTCCTTGTCACCTCGACACTTAAACTGAGAACACTTTAAACCATAATATTCCACCTTTGGACCCTGAAGTCCATGTTGATCTAACATCTTAATAGTCTCAGTATTGTTTTGAAAATCAAAGTTCAAAGCCTCTACTGAGATTCAGGTTCATCTCCAAACTGTGAGCTCTTGTAAAATTAAAAAAAAAAAAAAAGAGTTACATACTCCAATACAGAATGGAACAGAGTCAACATTCCCATTCCAAAAAGCAGGAACAGAAAGATAGCAAGAAAAGATCTGACCAAAAGTATCCATCAGAGAAAACACTAAACCCCAAAGATCCGTGTCTGGCATCTAGGGTAGCATCATTTCTCCTGAACAGTCTTGGGGAGCTCCATCCCTAGAGCTATGTCATTTACCAAATAGCTTCTCTTTTTGGCTAGTATCACTCATGCCCACAGCTTTCCTTGGTTGATATCCAATGATCCTACCATCTCCAACATTCCTTTGCAACTTAGATTTCCCTGCTATAGCTTCATACAGTGACCTCTAAGGGGCTCCTTTTGGGGAATCCAACCCTGCCATATATTGCCAGGCCTCAGAAACTTTCTGAAAACTTGATATAAACCTCCAAGACCCTCTAGATCTTGCATGCCTGTTTAAACAGCACCATGTAGATGACAACACTGAGTTCTGTTGTCAGCTTCCAATGTAGGCTTGTCCCCATTTATCATAACTATAGTGGCCTTTAAGTGTTCCGGTCCCTGAACCTAGGAATTGGTTGCTTTTAAGCAGGAAACCCCCGCACCTGCAGTGGTACTTTCTATGCAGGCACTCACTTTCATTGTGGTTTTATACCCTGTATCCTTCAATGGGTATCTTACCCTCAAGGTACCTTTCCTGTTGCTCCAGTGCAGACTATGAGATTTCTCTTTAATTGCACAAATCACACTGACTCCACTTTGTCTGTAGCCTCTTTGTCCATAGGTTTCAACTAGATCATGTTCCTTTCCTTGAAACACTGCATGTTTTTCACATTTTTATAATCAGCATAAATATGTCTAAGAGAAATAATCAGTAACCATCCAAAGCCTGAATTCTATGCTGCTTTCATATTTTCCCACCAAACAAATTAGTCTACAATTTTTTTTTTTTTGGTCTTTTTGAGACAGGGTCTCTCTGTAGCCCCAGCTGTCCTGGAATTCACTCTGTAGACCAGGCTGGCCTTGAACTCACAAAGATCCACCTGCCTCTGCCTCCCAAGTGCTAGGATTAAAGGCATGCACCACCATGCCTGGCCTAGTCTACAATTTTTAAATGCATCCTTACTCAAGTTTTCAGGACACCAACAGAACACAGCCAGATTCTTTATCAGATGGTAACAAGAATGACAATTAGCCCAGTTTCCAATATATTCCTTGTTCACTTCTGAAGCCTCATGAGACTACTTTCACTGAGTGTTTTTTCTGCCAGGATTCTGGCCTTTTGAGTCCCTATCACAATGGCCCTTTAAACTCTTCTTACAATATTCTAGGCCTTGTCTATCCCAAGCCTGAAACTCTTCCACCTTTCTTCTACAAACCACTTCCAAAAGCCTGTGAGCCAAATGGTCAGATTTATTGCAGCAACAACCCTACTCCCAGTACCAGTTTTCTGCATTAGTTATTTTTCTCATTTCTATGACAAAATAAATAGACAGAGCCAGGAGTGGTGGGCCATGCCTTTAATACTAGCACTCAGGAGGCAGAGGCAGGTGGATCACTGTGAGTTCAAGGCCAGTCTGGTCTACATATTGAGGTCCAGGCCAGCTGTGGTTACAGGAGATCCTGTCTCAAAAAAAAATAGACCAAAAATAAATTAATAAATGGAAAGAAGCAAATTAGGGGTACAATTTGAGGAAATGCGACCAATCATGGTTTGGAAGTCATGGTGGCAAGAGTGGCTCAATGGTCAGGAGTATGAGAGTGCTTGGTTACATCCAGACAGATTCAAGAGCAGAGATGGGACAGGAAACAAGGAGAGGTCATAAAGCTCACCAGTGCTCCACATCCTCTAGCTAGACCCATCTCACTTCATAAAGGTTTCATAAGCCTCAAAAATAGCACCACCAGCTAGAAAGCAAATGTTTGAACACATGAGCCTGGGGAGGACATTTTACATACAAAGTGTAACAATGATGCCACTACTCCATGGTCTTACAGCTTTAAATAAAGTTCACTTGTTGGAAGCCTCTCTGTTCCAGACAAATTACTCTCTTTTCTACCATTGTATCACAATGTCCATTTATCCTACTGTAAGTCTGCACATGGGATCTCCTCATCACTCTATGAACCGTGTTTGTTTAAATCTAAGTATCTCTAGATCCTGAGCATACAGCAAGTAACAAGTAAGTGCTAAACAATATACTATATAGTTTTGAAAATTCTTCATCATATTTACATGCCTCGATATCTTCATGAGTTTTAAATTTTGCAAAGATATTGAATTATTAAGGTATTTCCTAGTGATGGTAGCAATAAATGACTTTTGGGTTGTTTTTTTTTAAATACTACTTTTAGCAAAATTAGACATGCTATTCTAATGCTGGAATCAATATAATTTGTTGCAGTTATTACTATATTGAATAAAATGTAATACCGATTATATTACATCCATTTTATTTGTGTGCATCCACACCACAGTACACATGTGGGGTTCAGAGGACAATTCGTGGGAGTTTGTTAACTCTACCCAGGGTCCTGGAGATCAAATTTGGGGGCAAGTTCCTTAACCCTCTGAGACATCTCACAGACCCAAATTTTAAGTCCTAGAGCTCATAGTGCTCTACCATTGACCTACAGTTTTGACCATTTTCATTATTATTACTTATTTCTATTTTATGTCTATGAACATTTTCATGAATCCATGTATGTGCACCACATGCATTCAGTGCCTGTGGAGACCACAGGAGGATGTACGATCCCCCAGAAACAGGAGTTATAGATGGTTGTTAGCCTCCATGTGGGCACTGGAAACAAAACCTGGGCCCTCTGCAAAAGCAGCAAGTGCTCTTAACTGCTGAGTCATCTCTCCAGCCTCTAGTTTTTGTATTTTTATTTCAGCCACTGAAATTTGTATTCAAGTTAACAAGTAATTATAAATTTTATAATTAGGAAAAGTCACTACTGTTGCCACCAGAAAAGTTCCATTATCACACCACATGAATAAAGTCCAGTTTGCCTTTAAGAACCTGTGTAATTTCTAAATTATAGTTAATATGATTTTTTTCAATAATTCACAAAATGACTATGTAAAGTTGTCAGATCTTTCCTGCTTCCTGGAAATTAAAAAATGCCTTCTTTAATATTTGATTAAATTCAGGAAAAAGTAAAAAAAAAAATTAAAATGTGTTATTGAAGCCTATTGTTTTGTTTACACCAAAAATTCAAGTCTCGAATATTGATTCTTCAACTGTCAACATCTATACTATATGTTTAAAAAATCCTAACCCACATTGTTTAATGTTCCATATATAAAAGTATTTCAGTCTTGGAATATATCCATCAGACTCTTCTTACCACAGAAATACATGTACAGCCATGTTTATTGCAGCTCTCTTCACAATAGTGAAGAGCTGGAACCAACCCAAATGCCCCTTAACCGAGTGGATAGAGAAAATGTGGTACATCTACACAATGGAGTTCTATGCAGGGTAAAGAAAGATGACATCATGAAATTTGCAGGTAACTGGATGGAACTAGAAGATTTTATGCTAAGTGAAGTAACACAATCCCAGAAAAACAAAAGACGAATGGTATCCCTTATCTGTGGATGCTAGTACCAAGTACCTAGTTGTAAGACAAACTGAACAACGTTAATGTTATATTCCTCATGATCTAAAGACAACGATGTTCTTGCAATGTGGATCCATAAACAGGTTCTAGAGCTGACCTAACATTTATTTTCAGACCTTAGGTTTTTGGTACATGATGGAGGGTATGTGTGCATCTTTTAGAGGAATATGGGATTAAAATGGAAAGATGTGAATCTAGAAATATGATATGGAAATAACATTCAGTTTGTTTCCAAAGGATACAATCTTAATATAGGTGTAATAGGCTGGTGCAAGTTAGCCTTTCTGGGTGCTTAATGACCATACTTAATGTCCATAGCAATTTGGCTGAGGGACCTAAGGGATAACTTTGTTCCTTGCCCTCAGAGGTCAACCAAGTCTTAGGTTATTATGCATGGGGGCATCTCTTGAAATGTCCTGCAAATGTGGGTCACCAGTATTCCTGTTCAGGGAGGTCTTGGAGAGCCACTAATGGGACTTCAGCCAGTGTCCAGTCTAAAGAGAGGAAAATCTGCTCATGCTTCAGAAAAGGAAGCCTGGTCTAACAAGACCTGCTTTTGTCCTCGAGTGGATGGAACTGGTGAATGAAAAGCTGAAAGGAGCAAGGGGCTCTCAGCCTTCTCCGCCCCCCCCCCAAAAAAAACCCCAAGAGACCCCTGAGGACCAAATCCTCAACTGACCTTGAGGAAACAAAAACCTTGGTTAATCTGGGCTGTGTGGCCTTAAGCATCCAAAAAGAAAGTACAACCAGATACAAATAATCAGTAAGACCAGAGAAACTGTACTGCAGACATAGAACTTGAGATCTTAGTAAAAAGGACAAAAAGAATAAAGAGAGAGTACTGTTGTTTGGCCTATCTCCAATTCTTACTGGCAAGTGCATCTACTCTGTGGCTGCCACCCCTTGTGGCACTACTCAAAGGCATGAGACACAGCTTTTTAACCTCCTAATATGGACTGAGGACTCATGTCTCTCCAAGAATCCTCCAAACTTTCAATGCCAGATGGGAACTACTAAAATACTCAGCTTGTGGACTAAACAGCTAAGGGGATATCAGAGTGTAGACTGCCATTGTTGGACTACCTGGGCTGTATCATGGAGGACAGTGCAGGGGGATCAAGACAGGATGCGTGTTTATTGGACTTCATTTTGGGGGACCACAGGAGGGAAAGACCCCAATGTGGAACAAAAGTTCAGGATTGATGGTTGGGGTTGCCAAGGATGAACCTTCGAGCACTTCCTTAAGGAAAACATGACATCTTTTAAAGGAGAAAAAAAAATCCTCCAATTCAAGTGCTATGTGTATGTATGTATGCATGTGTGTATGTATGTATGCATGTATATATGTATGTATGTATATAACTATGTATATGTATAATGTAGCAATACAAATTGGAGAGAACAACAATGAAAGAACTGAAAAAAAAAACTTTGGAGAGACTCGGAGTGAGAGATGCAGGACATGTATGGCAGAGTGCAGGGACTTGGTTGGCATAGGGGGCATGGAAGGGGAAGCGACTCTAGATTTGATTGAGAAATGATGTGTGATGTATGGAAAAAGTTTAATAATGGTAATAATAAAAAAAGGAAAAAATAATAAAAGTATTTCTACTGTCAAAGACTAGAATATGAGAAAACAGAAAAGCTTTATCGACCAGTGAAATAATGCAAAGATAGTGAGAATGCAGAATATCTTAAGTATCCCCTGAAAATCGTCATAGACTCACGAACTCCAGGGTGTAGGACACAGTTTGCACTGGATAAATTCCAGCCGATGGATGAATCCCTGCTGATCATCATTTTTCTATACAAATCTGAAGCTAACATGCTTTTCTATGTTGTTATTAATAGATACTTAGTCTTTATTTTATTTGCCCTTTTTGAAGACCAGAGGGAAGGAAAAACTTCTGGTTAGATTTTTTTCAATTTTACAGTTATGAATTATACTGTGATCTTCATCTCTAAGTTCCATTTAAGTTTTTGACAATACTTGGAAATACTTATTCAAATAAAACATTTTTTTCAAAGTTGTTTGACTTTTTACTTTTTTCCCCTCTGTCTTTGTTTTCTTTTCTTCTTTTCCTCCTTTTATCAGAAGAAAGTGTCTTGAACCAGATTTGCACAGCCCACTGGGCACAGCTCAGTAGTCTCAGTCTCACTTTCTTCCACATCTGCCATAAGAAATCTCAGCATCACTAATCTAGCCTGCATCTCCACAGAGCCAGATTGAATTTAACAGTTGTCAGATGCTCCCATGGCTATCTGTTCAAGCAGCTAGATTGAGAGTCCCAATGGCTAAGTGAAGATAGACGATTCCCTAAAATTGAGTCTATTCCTTCAAGCATTGTTGGTTTAAAATCTCAACTGAATGTTTACCTTTATGCATAAGAGTTTGTGTAAATATTTGATCTTAATAAGCTGCTCACTGTGTGTAATTTCAAAGCAATCATTTATACATGAATCTATATTCAAGAATTTAGCAAATTATTATCATACAACTTCAATGTTTAGACTCATCATAAATCTAAAACTGTTTAAACTCCCTATTAGTTTCATTTTTGTTTCTATATAACAGTACAGTTATAATCAAATAGGGGATTCTTTCTTTCATGTGAAAATATAAGGTCTGCCTTATGTATAGTCAGATAAGATAAAATATCAAGTCAGTTCTGTCCAACACAACTTCCAGTAATGACAGAACAATTTTATATCTGCATAGTCCGATATAACTGCTAGTCACTTGAGGCTACTGGGCATTGGAAGTGGCTACTGCATCAATAAGTATGTATGGCTAATGACTGATTGATGGATAGTGAGAGTCTAGAAAATATAAAATGAAGGAATTCAAGTAGGCTCCTCTCTGTCTCTGTATTCCTGTATCCCTATTTCTCAGGGTACCTCCATCTCCATAGCTGGAATGGATCTGAATAAACACAGGGAACAATTTAGTAGCCTGGGACCATATTTAGTTTGATTATGCACAACCCTTTCTGCACCTGACCTAAACTCTTTTACCTGCATGTACTGTGCACACACACCTCTCCAAACAATGGACCTAACAACCTGAACCATCACCCCCCAAACTCCTACCCACATCAGCCTAATATATACCTTTCCCTAAATAATAGTATAAGTTTCTCTGTCCCTCACAGCAATCAAATGACCATTTCTATTCAACCTGAATAACAAGAATGAAAATGTCAGTCTGGCCTGAACTTGATTTGGATGCATGTGCAGTAAGGCAAACTGGGTCCTTCAAGTGAACTTTTAGGGAGAATGCTTGATTTACATGCGTGAGTGAACATGCATCAGATGCATTATGGGAAGGGACATACACAGAAGAAAATAAAGAATATATTACCTAATCTCTAAAAGCAAGGAACCACCCAAATTGTCCCTCTTAGTAACAAGCCCTTTCTTCCTTTCTTTAGATTCCATAAAAAGAGATCCCAGAGTATAACCTGGGGCCCTTGAATACATTTACTCATGTAGCCCCCTGTCAATCTTAATGTATCCCTCTTTTAAAAATTCAAAATATTTGTATGTGCGCTTGTATATGCATATGAACATGTGTGTGTGTGTGTGTGTGTGTGTGTGTGTGTGTGTGTGTGTGTAAGTTAGAGGACAACTTGAGTCAATTATCTTCTTCCATCATGTGGGTTCTGAGAATACTGATTTTCAGGGTTGGTGGCAAGCTCTTTTATCTGCTGAGGCGTCATACTGATCCTGCATCCCTCTTTAATATCCATTTTTCCTTCCCTTGAAATAAACATATCTGGCCACCTTTGCAAATCTGTGTGAGCCCTTATTATTAATCCTTTGGATAAGAGGCCAAGAACATGGAAACATCCAGCTTAAACCTGGCCTTTAACAAGATCTTTTAAGGAGTGATGGTGCATGACTTTAATCTCAGCTCTCAGAAGGCAGATGTGGGTGAGTCTCTGTAAGATGGAGGCCAGACTAGACTCCATAGCGAGTTCCAGGCCGGCGGTGGCTACAGGGAGACCCTATCTTAAAGATAATACCAAAATAAAAAGAAGTGGGATGCAGAATGAAATTAAAACTTTGCCAGAATTGCATGCACAGGTCAACTCTAATTGACTTCCACAGGAATGTCTTCCCAGGTATATGGGTACCCTGAAGAATCAGTGGGAAGACGGGGTTGTCCCGCTTGAGCTGGAAGGAAGGAAGCTGGTGCATGGCCAATATGCTGGGACTGAGCATGTTCTGTTTAGAATGCTATTGCTGTCCTGGACACCGCTGGGACACCTGCCACCACACTGCAGGATTCTGTCACTCTGCTGGTCTTTGAATGCTCAAGGTGGCAGCTTCTTCTCTCAAACATGAGCCATTTAAAAAAATCCATGCCATTCGTTTTCTCTAGTTTGGGGGGTTTAGATTTACACACACAAACACACACACACACGACAAAGAGGGAACCTTTTGGGGGGAAAAGGCTCCTAAGGAGGAGGAAAGCAGGATGGGGCAGGTATGGTAGGAGAAGGTGGATGGGGAAGACTATGGGTGTGAGCAAAGTACAATACGTGAGTGTGGAAATGGCATAATGAAGCCAGCATTTTGGATGCTCACTAACATGTTAATTTGAAAATTTATTTTATTTTTTCTATTACTTTTTAATTTTTTTTCATTTTTTAACAATAAGTAATAATTTATGAGTACAAGCATCCTTCATGTAAAACCAATTTGCAAGCAGTTGTGCCCAAACCCACACAGCTCATGGGCCCCACCATCCAGCAGGGGGGGGGCTTGTATGTTCAATCAAGTTGATCAAATGAGTGTCCAGTCTATATTGCTGTAGTTTCATCATTCACCCCAATCGCAGCCCTTACATTCTACCACGCCCCCTCTTCCGCAGATTGTTCCCTAGGCTTAGAAAAGGGGCACAGGTGGATGAGAAGCAAAACAGTCTACTTTCTCTGGAGCTGTCATTTTGGACTCTGGTCAATCTGGCTGTTTCCTTTCATGGGCTGACAGTTTGTCCAGGAATAACCTTTCAGTCCTACTAATGAAGCACAGGCAATTAGATATATAGGTATTTAAACAGTACTAATTGTTAGGGTAGGTTACTTTGGTATAGACACAGATATTTGGATGGTATGTTAATCTATGAATTACATTTTTTTCTGTAATATATGACAGCGTCATACTGTGGCTTATAACATCTCCTAACCACTAGCGGATGTAAGCTTGTGGTATCAGCCATGGGTTATTCCTCCAAGGAGAGAGATAATAGCCAATTAGATTTGGGATATACGGGCATATGGCTGCCACTGCTGCACAGTATTTCCAGGCAGGTGAGGTGTAGCTGGTGCTGATGGAGAAGTCTTGCTTGACTCAAGGAGACCTATATTTGCTTTATTGGTTTAGTGGCCTTTGGAAACACTCTCTGGTATTCCAGAGACCAACTGTACACTTGAAAATGTGGTCTCAATACATCTTTCCCATGCTTACATCAGGTCTTTGACAGCAGGGCCTTATCACCTCTCTTCTTGCAGGTATCCCAGTTTAGAGGCAAGAAGCCTTTACCTTTTGCGGGGGCTTGGATCCCTGGCCAACATCTCCTTGGTAGAATAATCCATTGCTGATATCAGAGCTCTGCTGTATTAATATATTTTGCTTAAGTACACATCTTAAGGAAACTTTAGTGTTATATTTGGTTCTGAATAGAGAATAATCCTTTTCACAGTTCCTATGTCTATTGTCAATTAAAGAAGGCGGTTTTACCGGTTTTATAAGAGATTACCTCTATGACAGTTGGCTCCAATTTACAGTTAGAGAACAGTTGGCTCCAATTTACAGTTAGAGAACGACCTCATCATGAAAAATTATTTTAAATGTATCCATGCTAGGGTTGCTGATTCATGAGGGAGGAATATTTGTCCACCTTTCAGGTTCTTGAACTCTGCCCCTTCCCATGTACAGGTAAGATAGCGGATAAGTAGAAACAAGATAATTATTTAAGTGAAAATTTTTGAATTATTTTCAGAGATATTAATGTTAATGTACACTGGAAAGAAGTAGAAACAGAATCAGAATGATTTGCTGTATAGAAGGGTTTTTTTTTTTTGTCTTTTAAATTTCTGAATAAGGTTAATATTCCTATTCATTAGTCATAAATTACAACACAGAAATTTATAATGATAAAATAATTATAATTATATATAATTGATCGTTAAGTTATAATTTATAATTGCCTTGGTTAAATGAATGTTTCATGCTATTTAATCTTTGAAGAAAAAAAAAAAATGCTGAGAGCGACGCTACTTGATGAGCGCCTGCCATCTAGTGGCCAGACACATTAATACGATCGCAGAAGTCCTAGAGTGCTTATTGGCACTACACAGTTTGCCCCACTTTACAATTTTCCCAATGTTTTCACCCACCGACTACACACTGAATATCCTTACCTTAGACCTTTGAAGTGATCGTTCATTTTATATTGTTCAATTCCAGAATCACTGCAAGTACAAATTTCTGGGAGCCAAGACATTATTCTGCCTCAACCTCTAAGCATTATTTCATTCCCACATTCCTAAAGCAAGACCCTTCTCTAAGACTGCTTTTCTTTTGCATGTTCTCAGAAACATCATATTTGTGGCATGCTGTTCTTCTCTCACAGTGAATATCACTGACACTTATAAATATGCAAATAACCCGTGGGTAGACCTCCCAGTCCCCAAACTAATAAACTTAAGAAAATAAGGAAGATAGTTTTTTTTCATTCATTTCAGCATTTTTTTCATCCATCGCTAATAAGAACAGGAAGTCATCAATAAATAAGACTAGATCATTCTTCCCAATCCTTGTAACACTTAGAAGACAATTTGTCAAGTTATTGAAGATAACTAGACAATTTCTCACATATCTGAACATAATAAAGTTGACCATACACTTCAAAGATATGCTCTTACCATTACATTAATCTCTAATAACAAGAGGAAGTGGCAAATATCAAGCCAGTGACCTAAGAAAATCAATAAAAGTAAGTGTTTTTGGCTATGAAGGTGCTGGAACAGACAACATTAACAGAGTTTGGTGCTCACTAAAGACAAGGCATGCCCGTAGTTCCCAGGCTTTGTTAGCATGCTGTTTTCTTGAGCCATACTATGCAATGGTTCTAGTGAAAGTAGAAACAAGATTTATAGTATTAACCATGAAGGCAAGACAGAGTTGGAGAGTAGAGAATCTGGGGGACTGGTCTGCAGAGAGGAAGACGAATGTTGAAAATTTTTTAAATGAATGGTTTAACTAAACTTCTGAGTAAAAAGATGCTCCAAATAGAGGCCTGGCTGTGGAGTTATTGTCATTAGAATCTGGGTGGGCAGCATCTCCCCTTCTCAAAACCTCTGGCACTGTCTGATTTCCATTCTTTGCTATGGCTGTTCCCTAAGTGTCCATATCAGTTTTATCACTTATACATGAAACAGACAATTACTTGTAATTTTTGAATATGTTAATTAAAATTAGTGAGTTGAAACTTCTGATCTCTCTGAAGAATATGTTTCTGGTAAATTGTCTACAAACTTCAAATTGTTTTCCTGTTGTATAATCTTGAAAATGGGGAGGGGACTAAAGGTTGTCTATTCCTAAAATTAAAAGTTGTCTTTCCAGTCTCATGAAAGCCTGGTATCTAGCATTGGATACTGACCGAAGAGCTCATATTTCTGCACGTGTGGTTATGCTGTCTAGAGACTAAGAAGATAAATCCTGTCACTGACTGGGTTTAGACATGGTTCCTCCTTTCTTGCTGTACTGGACTTCTTTTTAAGCTAACAGTTAACAGCTTGTAAACTTTCATTTATTTTTATGTTAGGTGTGTGTGCCTGTGTCTATATGTAAGTGTGCTGTGCATGTAATAGCCCCAGAAGCCAGAAGAGGGTGTCAGATTCCCCTGGAATTGGAGTTAGGAGAGGCACGGTTGTTAGCCTCCATGTGAGTGCTGGGAACCAAATGTTGGTCCTCTTCAAGAGCAGCCAGTGCTCTTAACCTCTGAGCCATCTATCTATCTCCAGCCCTAACAGTCAACACTAAATAATTCAGTAATAGTAGTACCCTTTAAAAAAAAGCAAAGAATTGAAAATATTTCACAAATAGCACAAATATGAACACTTACTGTTTTAGAGAACTTATAAAAATGTGGCCTCCAAAGATGTTAAACATGCATATCATTTCACAATGCTAACATTTGCGAAAGCTAGAACATTCTACTTTGTGTGGTCTCGAACCCCTGAAAGACTGCTAGCAGAGGAACAGCACAGGTATTATTGTATCCAGTATCTGAAGAGGCACAGGTAGCACTTTCCCCAGGGTAGGAAATTTGACTCCTTTTATGCTTTGATAATGTCCACTAATCTTAGGTCAGCAGCTAGCTCATCCTTATGAAGGCATTTCAATTCTGGTATGGGACTTGTAATTCCTCTTGCTAGTGTCATTGTTTTACTTTATGGTGCTGGATATTGAACCCAAAGCCTCAAGCATGCTAAGCATCCACTACACCGAGGAGCTACCCACCCGACTCCCAACTCCTTTATCCTATTCTGATTGAGAACATAACGTTTCTGAGAGGTCTAAGCTTCCAGGGAATTTATGTTTTTGTTCTAATCCACCTTACATAACATCCAAAAGAATATAAAATGCTAGAGCAAAATAAAGGGATTCCCCGGGCCAGAACATTTCGATGACTTAAAGTCCTGTAGAAACTTAACTAGTATATTCTATGGACTTTTGAATGTGTGTCTGTTATTAACATAGTAGTTGTTGCAGGGGAAATTATTTAGTCCAGACAGAGAAACATCATTGAAAAAACACAAGAGCTTAATTTTGAGCTGATTCCTATCAATCAGTACTTTTATTATGAATATGAAGTAGTTTCAGTCAATATGGTTCCTGCTGAGATTTACAGACATTCACTAATGGAAAGTTGTACCTATTACACATACTAATTGCAAATATAATCCAGATGCACTACACCAAGTGTTTCCCTATGAAATCGGGCACATTCATAAACAAATGAATGGAAGAGGAAGGGGCAATCTCAGACACATGGCTTTTTTTTTTTTTCCGTTCAACAAACATAACTGTAGGATGTTTTATTGGCTACCATTAAATTTCTTCCAGTGGTTTTAGCAACCATTTCAGAATCTGCTTCAAGCTAAATTTAGAATTGCCACCACAAAACAATCACCTAAGATAAGGTGGGAAGGGGAAAAACGTGTCCAAAGGAACCACTGGACTCTGGGGAGAGGGTATGGTAAAGTCCACTCTAACAGTCACTAAATAATTTAACAAAAGTTCATCTTCCCCAAGCAAATAACTTCTATGCTTAACTCCAGTCATCTCTGGATTCCCAGTCCAAACTGCTTGTTGCTAACTCCCAGAAGGCAGCCTCCGCAACCCCCTTGGTGGAGATTTGTGCTTCAAAGAAGGCGTCCTCAAGCCCAAACACAATTATTCCCCTGGTCTGTTCTGGAAACTGGCCGCACCTTGGCCGCTCTCTGGCAGTGACCAGCACCCACAAGTTGAAGCGAGAATTTTCCAGACAGGATGCAGGGACGTGGCCTGGGTACCTAAGGACTTGATAGGGGTGCAGTTCTTCCGGGTCCGGGATGGTAGGGGGTCCAGCCACAGTTGGCCTGAGTCCGGGGACCCCTCCCTTCCCCTCCAATGCGCGAAGCTCTGCGGAAAGTGTGGCCCAGCGGCTCGGTCCCTTCCTGGGAGTGGCTGGAGGCCAGGAAAGGTCGCCGTCGCCTGAAAGCGCCATCCAAAGCGAGAGTGGCCAAGAGGCCCCGCGGGCCCATCGCCCCCGGGTCACCTGGGATCCAGGGTCAACGGCGAGAAGCCAGGGCGGGCGCCCGTTGCAAATGAGCGCGCCCGCGGCCAGGACGCGCGGGTGGCCGAGACCGGGGCGCAGTGTTGCCCGCTCAGTGCCAGCCCGAGGACGCAGCCAGCCTCGCAGAGGGAGGCGGCGAGGCGGGGACCGGGCGGGGGCGGAGCGCAGCCTCCCGCCGCCTCGTCGTCCTTGCTCTCCGCTCACAGCCATCGCCTCCGCCGGGCAGAGCAGCCGGGAGTCCGCGGCGCCCACTCGCGGCCGCGGGATGGGGAGCTAGCTCCACGGCGGCCGCAGTGGCCGCAGCGCAGCCGGCCGCCGCCCCCGGGCCCGTCCCGCCGGGAGCTCTGGGCACAGCCGGCCCGGCCCCGAGCCAGGCCCGCGGGCGGCGGCGGCGGCGGAGCTGGGCAGGTGCGTGCTGCTGGAAGATGGCGCCCTCGGGCCCGGGCGGCGTGCGGCGGCGGTGCCGGCGGGTGCTCTACTGGATCCCGGTGGTGTTCATCAGCCTCCTGCTCGGCTGGTCCTACTACGCCTACGCCATCCAGCTGTGCATAGGTGAGTGTCCCCTCCCCTCCCCGCAGCGCCGCGCCGCGCCGCGCCCCGCGGTCCCGGGACGCCGCAGCCCCGCGGCGCCGCTATTGCTGCCACTCCGCCCAGAGCCAGCCTCCCCGCGGCCGCTGCCCCCTGGCGCCTGGCCGCCCCTGACAGCATGCGGGTTACTGGGTCACCTCCGCCCCGGGACACGGAGTTGGCAGCACCCCGCTGCCTCCAGCTCACCCCTCCACCCGCCACACCCCCTAGCTGGGCAGGACGGACCCCGGACCGCGGTGGTCTCCACTGTCAGCTGCCTCGGTAGGGAGCCGAGGCCCCCCGAGGCTGCGCTGGAGGCCGAAGGGCTGGAGGCCAGGCCCAGAGTCTGAGCTGTGCCAGACCCGCAAGTGGGAATGTTGGCCTCGGCCTCGAGTGACGGAGCCAGATTCTTATCTGTTTTTTTTTTTTTTTTTTTTTTTTTTTTTTTAAAAAAATGTTGTAACAGTACTCGTCCAAGCATTTAGCACTTTATGGTTTGCGGATTGCGAATTGGACCCTTTCTAGTTCAAAAAGAGGCAACTGAGGTGAACCACTAGAAAGTTTTTTTTTTTTTTTTTTGAAGACAGAGGTGACAGACAGGACCACAATTTAAATGTTAGGTTAATAGAAAAGGAGAAAAGCCATGATCCGGAGAGTTTTACTCCAGCCAAGTGGCCCCAGTCCAAGATAAGGGTTCTGAACTGGTAGGTGGGGTACTTTCAATGCTGAAGATTTTGCTAAAGGTTGAGTATGTACAATTATGATGGTGAATGTAAACTTTCTTCCCTCAGAGATTTTGTGGAAGCTGGTTTAAGCCAGCAGAAAGAAATATTCAGAGGAGGACGTTTCTGCCAGTGACAAGCGAATATTTTGTCTGATGTTCAACCTATAGCAGTGTCTGCAGAGACACATACACATAGTGCCCTACCAAGTACCGGCTTTGGGTGGGACAAGAAGAAAAGAATAAATAAGGCCCCCTTTCCTGGAACTTTTGCAACTTGAACATTTTCAGAGCTTCATGGCTGACAGAATCTTGTCTGAGGCCATCATAAGCAAATGTTGACCCTGTGAGAAATAGTGTCAAATTGATACACAAAACAATTTTTGACATAACTTCAAGAGAACAGAGACTCACCAGTTTATACAGTCTTTCAATGTGCTAGTATTGTTATTTTCTTTACTGGATTAAGAAACAGTCTTTTAATCCAAAATCAAGTGAATTTCTTTTGAAATAAAAGGTAGGGCTATTCTGAATCTTTATGGCAATGCATAATGTGTGACAGCAATGTGCAATATATAAGAAGAATGTTAAAGATGTATAGGAAGAAAGCTAATGCAATTTTTGTATTAAGTTACTCTTTGAATAGCTTGCTTTATTGAAATATTCTGTATCTGTTATATAACTATTAGGAAACTTTGTTGTATTTTATTCCTTCACCTCTTTAGAAACAGTGAACAGTATCAGTTAATGTAACTTTCTAGAGGAAAGACCTAGAAGGCTTCATTATCAAAATAGGCAGCTTACTCTCCTTAATTATCACAGTAAGCTAAGCTTCTTAGCCAGGCTCATGTCCATCAAGAGGAAATGTTTGAAGGCAGGGATAGTTCCCTCACTGGTACCAGATGCTTCACTTCACTGGAGAGCTTAACTGGGAAGACAAGGAACTAAATAGAAAGTGGCTATTGTACCTGAACCATATTGTGGATGGTGTTGGCATATGTGTGCATGTGTGTGCAAGTGCACTTGTCTGTGCTAGTCATGTGGAGGCCAGAGGTCAATGTTAGATATCTTCCTTAATTACTCTCCAGTTTGTTTTGAGTCAGAGTCTCTCACTGAAACTGGAGCTCACCTTTTCTGCTACACTGACAGGATGAAAAGCCACAGGAATCTACCTGTCTCTACCTGCCAGAAATGGGATTACCAGAATGCACCCAACCAACTTTTACATAGGTCCTGAGGATCCAACCTCAGGTCCTCTTGCTTATGTAGTAAGCACTTTACCCACTGGGCCATCTCCCTGGTCCTTGAACCATGTTTTTATATATACTTCATAAGTTTAATATCAAGTATCCATGAAATGTGCATCTCTCTTTTTCTAAGTGACAATTTGACTGAGGGGGCAATTTCCTAAGTGACATTGCCTATTATTGATACTTTACCTGGTGAAGTATCCTGTCACTTTTTGTCACACCCACCTGTCCCGGGCCTAAATGCTTAAACCAATCAGTGAACAGTCTGGCATAAACAAATAAATGGTTCAGAGGTAATACTTCCCAGATTGTCAGAAATCAGTTTTTAAATATTTTATTGCCATAGAAATAAAGAATGATGAGAATGTTATAAAAGTCTAGAGAGTAAAGACTAGAAGGCAAAGTAAGTCATAGGTGGATTTGATTTGGGACAGAATAGCAGTTCAGAAGTAGTGTGCTCCAAAAGCCTCGCCTTTCCTAGCCTTGGTTGCTTGAGAAGTTGACATTAACTGTATAGTTCTTTTCTAGGCACAGGGAAAGATGGCGACTAGTGTGACTGATTCACACAGCCAGCCTTTGCTGCTTTTTCACTGACAAAGAAAATGGGAATGTCAGCCCCCACCCCCACTCTCACATTAATCACATCTCATTCTGCCCTGCCCTTGGGGATTTTTTTTTTTCTCTTTTAGAATTTGCTATTTACAATCACTGTCCTCAAATTTCTCATATAAAACACTGGCCAGGGTTGGAACCAGGGACTGACAAGTGAAGTGGGTAGCAAACAGAATTAAACAAGCAGGGTGACTTTACCCTGGTCCTCCTTCCACATCCACTGTCATCCAGAGATGACCCTGAATATAAATTACTCTGTGCCCTTTGCTGAATGAACTGCAATTTAGGAGTAGTGCTTATCCTCGTATCCTTGGAAACCGGAGATAATGATTCTCATTACAGTTAGTTTCTATATTTAACAATGTGTATGTATGCAGCTCTCTAGGCACTTTTTCAGTGAGCATAATTTTTGCATAGTGGTTGTGATCTATTCTTGAATTCATACATATCTGAAAGATACAGGACGCACATAGAGTCCATGAGAGCCAAGTATTACAGGTGAGTTTATTGCCTGTTATACTCAATAAAAGATCAAATAGGAATGTGATGCTAATAACCATCTTGGAATATGTTTATCCAATTTGTTGGTTAAGAAAGCTTTTGGGGGCCGGGCGTGCTGGTGCATGCCTTTAATCCCAGCACTCGGGAGGTAGACTCAGGTGGATCTCTGTGAGTTCAAGGCCAGCCTGGTCTATATAGTGAGTTCCAGGACAGCTGGAACTACAGGAAGACCCTGTCTCAAAAGACCGGAGCTGGAGAGATGTTCAGTGGTTAAGGCTGCTCTTGCAGAGAACCCAGGTGTGATTTCTAGCACCCACATGGTAGCTAACGACCATCCTAACTCTAGTTCCAGGGGATCTGACATCCTCTTCTGACCTCCATGGGTATTGCACAACATGGGTGCTCTTATATACATGCAGGCAATACACTCATACACTTTTTTTGGTCTTTTGAGACAGGGTCTCCCTTTAGTCCCAGCTGGCCTGGAGTTCACTCTGTCGACCAGGCTGGCCTTGAACTCACAGAGATCTGCCTGCCTCTGCCTTCTGAGTGCTGAGATTAAAGGCAGGCACCACCATGCCCAGCTAAAATATATACCCCATGCTTTTCTTCCCCTCATCTCTCCATGTCTGTCTTTCTTCTACCCTTCTCTCCACCCCGTTTCTTTTTTATCTTACCTGTCTTTGATCCACTTAAATATTATCTATCTTGTTTTCTGTACAGTAAGCTACATCCCAAAGGGGGAAGGTATAAGGGAGTACTCTTTAGGATTCAAGGAATAGGAGTGTCTATGGCCTCAGACACAGTTTAGTGGATGTGCTGGAACTGATGATGTGCTTTACAGATCCACCATGGTAATTAGTATGTTCATGTTGCTCCTCAAAGAAGGTAATTGAAGTTTGTCCTCTTCGGTACTAACATTTAAAGTAGATGTAACTATTTTTATACCTTCATTCTTTGTTAAAATTTCAAATTTACTAAAAATATGATTTTTACAAGAAATGAACACATACCTTTGTTTAACCATTTCAGTCTCCATTTTCTTAAAAGGTATCACTGCCCAGTTTTCACCTCAGGCCAGTGCTATTCCTATCGGTAGTCCAAGCCTGGGCCAGGCATTTCCAGGTTCTGGGCCTCTTATCGAAGAATGAAATTAAAGCCCACACAGACAGCAAAGTAAAGGGAAACTTTATGCAAAGCAAAGCAATAGAACAGGTCAGAATTCACTGCAAGGCTGACAGTGGGCTCCATGAGTGAAGATACTCAGGGGGGCCATATTGCTTCCTGGGATCTATGACGTCTAAAGGAAGGAGGGGCTGGTTACTAAGGCCTTAGGTGATTCTCTATTTTAACTGATTAAGTTAAATAATGTTTCTCTTGAACCTGTCCCTTCCCATAATTCATCTGATTTTAATCATATGCATACTCAGCTATTCATAGGCATAAAATGATAAATAGATTTTTCCTTAAAAGTTCACTTGAGAACCTTCTTTTGCCTTATTGCTCATGGACGCTAAACTAGTTCAGTTTGGGTTGGCCTTTCCA
This sequence comes from Rhizomys pruinosus, assembly GCA_009823505.1. Lineage (NCBI taxonomy): Eukaryota > Metazoa > Chordata > Mammalia > Rodentia > Spalacidae > Rhizomys > Rhizomys pruinosus. The sequence goes on along the minus strand of VZQC01011398.1, from coordinate 2,513,952 downwards.
GTCTTCTGGGGCATAAAAGGACTATGAGTGAATAAAATCTAATTTTGATGGTTCTTTTTTAATTTTTTTTATTTATTATTTTTTATGTGTATGAATGTACTGTCTGCATGTAGGTTGGTGCACCCATGTCGTGCAATGCTGCAGAAGTCAGAAGAGGGTGTCAGATTCCCCTGGAACTAGAGTCAAAGACGGTTCTTAGCCACCATGTGGGTGCTGGGAATCGAACCTAGGTCCTCTGCAAGAGCAGTCGGTGCTCTTAACTGCTGAGCCATCTCTCCAGCCTGATGGTTCTTAAGAGGAAGAAAAACCTACTTCATTGTTGGGAGTCGGGTGTGCACAAAGCTAGATGTAGGTGGGGGTTTTATGTTGCTAACAGGTTACTAAATGTACTGTTCAGAATGGGGTGTGTGTGCACAGTGTATGGAGGTGAAGATTCTGACACTGCCAAATGTAGAAAGCAGTTGTGCATGTGGCTAAAGACAAGTGGGGTCCCAGGGTTCCAGACTCTTCCCGGTGCCCTCCTGCCTGCCTTTTATACAACTGGTATTGTGTCCTGCATTCACAGTTCTGAGTTTACAAGCATGAGCACAAGTTGGGTCTCCAGCAGGCACATAAAAAGCCAGGTATGGCAGCACATTCCTGTAATCCCAGTGTTGGGGAAGTGGAGAGAGGACTCAGTCAGTCTAGCCCAATTGGTGAACTCCTGGGAATATAAATGGTTCTGGGCAGGGTAAGAAGGGAGGAGAAAGGGAGGAAAGTCTTAGTTTGTTCTTGGATCCAGTCGTGTGCCGGAGCATTTCTTTTTTCCTTTGCTAGATAATGCACCATTGATGTTGTTGTTGACTCCTATTGAAATAACACAAGTAAAGCAGTGAACAAATTCCTAACATATACAGATGTCAGTAAGTGCTAAATGAACTAATCTCTTTATGATTTTTGTTTAGTATTATTTACCGCACTATTTTTGATGTAAAAACAACCAATTTATTATGGAAATAAATGTAACACCAGAATTGAGCAGAGTTCAATTTAGACTAAGTTGTTCTAGGAAAGTTTTCCCCCAGATGATTCCTAGGCTTGGCATCCATACTATTAAACATTTTCACAGGTGTTTCTCATTATTAGAAGCTGAAAGGAGGGAGCCCCTTATATAAAAGCTATTATGTCTAGGAAGGTGCATGCCCACAAGGTTAGAAAGGAGGCATTTTCTGAAGCATGGGGAAGTTCATTCATTGAACCCTTGTTATATGCCAAGTGTTTTTCCTCCACAGAGACGATTTACAGGAGCACTTAATGGAGATCATTTCATAAAAGCCAAGAAGAAACTGCCTGTGGGAAAGGCAGACTGTAGCCTCTGCCAGCTTGGGCATGAGGAAAAGGTGTTAGCTTTCAGATGCCAGTTCCATGGGAAGCTGACATGGTACACTGCATTGCTAGGAAACTACGAATTCATTGTTGGACCAACAAGAAAGGATACTCGACAAAGAGGATGCAAAGACATATGGCATCAGTAATAACCCCTTCAGATCACAATTCTTGTCACATTGCATATCTCACAATAAGATTATGACCAGCATTTCCTGCTGTAAACTGGGTGGTGATTTTAGCTTTCCAGTTGCTTACTTGAAGACTAGGCCACTTTTATTCCACCTTCATTTGGTTGGTGAAACCGGGCAGGGAATTTCATGACTGTAAGTCATTTAATTTATGGGAAGACTAAAGAATGTAGCTTAGAAGACGCAAGGAAAGCAAACAGAGATGGATGATGCTGAGCTGATAGTATGACATGGAATGGCTTTTTAACAGAGCCACCACATTAACTGGCCATCACCACTAGAGCTGCTTGAGCTCACAGTAAAATAGTCCCAGAATCAAACCCAGCATCAGTGAGCCGAGCTGAGCTCAGCAAACATGGGCATTTGATTTTCTTTTTGCTTTATTTATTTATTTATTTATTTATTTATTTATTTATTTATTATTTTTGGGTCTTTTGAGACAGGGTATCCTTGTAGCCCCAGATGTCCTGGAACTCACTCCGTAGACCAGGCTGGCCTTGAACTCACAAATATCCACCTGCCTCTGCCTCCCAAGTGCTAGGATTAAAGGCGTGTGCCACCACGCCCGGCTTTTTTTTTTTTTTGCTTTAAATGCTACCAGGAAGACACAAATTTTAAAAATTATTTTATTATTTATTTTTATTTTATGTGTATGAGTGTATTGTCTGCATGTGTGTAAATCCACCCATGTTGTTTAGTGCTTGAGTAGGTCAGAAAAGGGTGCTACACCCCCCTGAAACTGGAGTTATGGACAGTTGTTAGCCAACATGCAGTTGTTGGGAATCGAATATGGGCCCTCTGCAAGAGCATCTTAACCCCTGAGCCATCTCCAGCCCTGGAAGACACACATTTTTAAAGGATAAAAAAATATCAGAGATTAAAATATATGGTCTATATTGGTATGAGAAGTTCTCAGTGAAATCTTTTCTTATTATCGATTTCATCTTCAATTTCATGGAAATCTTGTGATTTTCCCTCGCAGAACAGAACATGGGCTAGGGACATGCACTGTGGTAAGCGCTTTCTTTTTTTTTTAATATATTTTTTAAATTTTATTTATTTCTATATGTGCATCAATGTACTGTCTGCATGCAAGTTTGTGCACCCGTGTCATGCAATGCCGCGGAGGTCAGAAGAGGGTGTTGGATTCCCCTGGAACTGGAGTTCTCCCGGAATTGGAGCCTCAGACGGTTCTTGGCCGCCATGTGGGTGCTGGGGATCGAACCTGGGTCCTCTGCAAGAGCACTCGGCGCTTTTAACTGCTAGGTCATCTCTCCAGCCCCCATTTTCTTAGCTTGTACAGAGCCCTAGGTTCAGTCCCCAGCAACACACGCGCGCGCACACACACACGGTGGGAGCGGATATGTTACATTCCATCTTTGCCCTACTGACTCCATCTATTTTGACACAGCAGACTGGCAGCATGTCTGTCTCTCAGCTCTCATTTCTTTAGGAAGTGGTGAGTTCATGTGTCTCCTGAGATTCCAGCACTCAGTTTGTGATGACTGTAGAAATAATTGTCTTCTCTAACTTGAAAATGACAGATTAGAATATGGCATAGATTCTCAACGCTATCTGTTGAGACAGTAATAGTACATATATTGTTAGAAAGACAGTTTTATTATATGAAATTCTAATACCACTATTTAGAAATACAGAAGACAGCTAATTAAAAAAAAAAAAGCAATATAGCCAGCCAGGTGTGGTACCATACTCCTTTAATCCCAGCACTCAGGAAGCAGAGGCAGGAGGATCTCTATGAGTTCAAGGCCAGCCTGGACCACATAGCCAGTTCCAGGACAGTAGGGCTACAGGAAAACACTGTCTCAAAAAAGGCAAAAAAAATGCAATATAACTCAATAAGATTTTCGATAGTCTAATAGAAAACCTGACTTGAAAAGACAAAAAAACAAAACAAAAAAACAAAGAAAACCTGTTGAATTTTTTTCTAATTCTGTTAAGTGAATTTTATACTATTTTTATTATCATAATTAGATGCTAACAGTGGAAAAATTCAAGCTTTCAGGGAGTAGGATGGAGGGCAGTGGAGAATAGGCAGTTGCCTTGATTTCTCTCTTCTATTTCCCTCATTCTTCCCTTGCCTACCCTATCTCCCTCATCCTTCCCTCCCTACCATACTTCCTTCTTCCGGTTTGAAGCAGTCTCACTAAACTAAGTCAGGCCAGCCTTAAATATTAGCCTCCTAAATCCTGGGATTAAGATGCGACTTGATTTCTTAAAAACCATATGATAGCAATAAGCCTGCTATGAGTTCTTAACATTTTCCTTTCAAAATTATATCTTACTTTTGTAACATTTATATGGTCTTTTCCTAATTTGACTTTTTTTTTTTTTTTTAAACAGGGTCCCCCTGTAGCCCCAGCTGGCCTGGAACTTGCTCTGTAGACCAGGGTGGCCTTGAACTCACAGAGATCTGCCTGCCTCTGCCTTCTGAGTGCTGGGATTAAAGGTGTGAGCTGCCACACCCAGTCTTAATTTGACTTTTCATCTATGACTTTTGTTTGGGGTTTTTTGGTATTTTTGAGACAGCGTCTCCCTTTAGTCCCAGCTGGCCTGGAGCTCACTCTGTAGAACAGGCTGGCCTTGAACTCACAGAGATCTACCTGCCTCCCAAGCACTAGGATTAAAGGGGTGTGCCACCATGCCCGGCCCTCATCTATGACTTTTAAATTGAATTTAAAATATTAGTACTTAGAAGGATTACATTTTTATAATTTACATTGCTATTTATTCTTTGAAAATTTCATACATGTATACAATATGTCATGATGCTATCCACCCCAAACTCCCACAGGAGTCTTCCACCATCACATTTCCCTCCTAACTTTCAGTCCTCCAAAATCCACTTTTGTCTGAGAGACACTCTTGATCAAGTCTATGTTGTATTTATCATCTTGCACTCTGAAATACACACTTGATGGTAATTTACTTTAGATATGGTATTGATTACATTTAAGGATGCAAATGAGGGGCTGGAAAAATGACTCAGCTGTTCAGAGAGCACTGGTTGTTCTTGCAGGGGACCTGGGTTTGAATCCCAGCACCTACATGGCAGCGAGGAACTGTTCATAACTCCACTTCCAAGGGATCTGACTCCCTCTTCTGACCTCCTACGGTACTGCACAACCTGGGGGCACTTACATATATACAGGCATAACACTCATGCATAAAATAAAAATAAACAAAAATGAGAATTCAAATGAAGCACCTGTATCAGGGGTTGGGAGCTGCATTCTTTTCAGTGTTTTTCCCTGGTGCCTTGAGATTTCCTTCTGTGTAGACTGTACAATTAATTACTTGTTAATTTGACCTCTTTGGGTTGCCTCACTAACACTGTCACCAGAGGAGCAGGATGGCCCACAGGGAGTCCGTCAATAAATAAACCTCAACAATAGAGAGAAACCTTTGCTCTTAAGTCTCTTAAAACAAAATGTCCAAAGTTTTATCTTATCTTTAAAAGCTAAGATAAAATGGCTTTGAATTAGTTGTTGATCTTCACAGTCATCTTATAATAGGTATATTGTGCTTAAGAAATGAAAACCAGGCAGTTCCAAGAATTTTATAAATATACCTTTTCTGGTTCAGTGAAATTTAAGAAAATAAAATAATGTGAGTATATTCCATGTTTATCTGTTTTCTTGTGTCCAGCTTAAATTACATTTTTGTCTTTTGCATTGAGAGAGGGGGGATTTGTATTTGGAGAGTGTTTTGGACTAAGGTCAGGGCTAGGAGTGGGAGTGTAGTTCAGTACCAGAACATATGCTTAGCATGTTTGAGCCCTGGGTTCTTCCCCAACATTAAAACAAATGAAATATATTCAAACTAGATTATGTCCCTGATCTTTTGGATTGTGTCCCTGACCTTTTTTTTTTTTTTGGTATTTTTGAGGCAAGGTCTCCCTTTTAGTACCAGCTGTCCTGGGGCTCGCTCTGTAGACCAGGCTTGCCTTGAACTCACAGAGATCCGCCTACCTCTACCTCCCGAGTGAGTGCTGGGATCAAAGGCGCGACCACCATGCCTGGCTGTGTCCCTGGTCTCTTTAGGGGCTCAGTCTGCAAGAGGTAGGTAGCTGAATCTGCAGTGTGGCTGTTCCCTTGGTCTGTAGTGTTATCAAGGACAGTATATTTTAAAAACATTGTCAAGTACTCCTAATTCACATTAGCAGTACTTGAGTGGGAAAGGCAGCCTGCTGAAGAACAGTTGAGTTGAGCTGCAATGAGAGACACCTGATGTCATTTATACTGGCAGAAAAAACAATTTCAGTTATGAGCCTCCAGCTGATAGTCACATGCTTACTCTCCACTGCATGGCTAATAAGTGATCCACTTTATTCCTAAGTGGCAACCCCATGTGACATGCATTAGGAAGAAAGACTGTCAGGGATTTATGTACTTAAGCATGACTGCTGATTATCCAGGGCCTCTCCAGGGAGGTCAGTTAACAGAAGAAGATGAAGGGCAGAGAGACCAGGGTGATGAAGGCTTTTATTGCAGCATATTTTTCATAAAATACAACTAATTCCAGGAATAATGTGTTTTAAAAGCTAAGATACTGAGAACTAAGAGCTATATGTTAGCCAGACTAGGAGAGATGGTATTGATTCACTACAGATTCTCATAAGCTTCCCCTTTAATAAATAATTATGAAGTCCAAGAATTGCATGCTTTTTAAAAATCCATAATTTGGGGCCACTCTTAATTTATTCGTTCAGAAATATGTATCAATCAGTCTTGGAGTTTACATTCTAGTTGGGATGGGGAGAAAATAAGCAGATTATATAATTTGTCAAAGGGTCAAGTGTCAGGACAGAAAGTAAAAAGGAGGGCAGAAGTGTTGGGTGATGGGCCTATTAGCACATGCCTATAGACCCAGCACTCAGGATAATAGGTACGACAATAGGAAGTTCAAGGCCAGCTTAGGCAACTCAGCAAGACCCTGTCTCAAAAAAAGTAAACCAAAACACAAAAAGATTGGGAATGCCAGAATTCCAAACAAGATTGTCAGAGCAAGAGAAGGACTGTGTAGGTAGGCAGTGTGCATGTCAGGCAGAGAGAAAGATTTGTGCAATAGCTCTGAAGCACAAATCAACATGTTTAAAGAAAATCAGGACCATTTTGGCTAGAGTAGGTGTGGGAAAGGCAAGGGAAGTAGGTGGGGAGAAGGTGCTGAGGGAAGGGCCTCAGAGGCCCTTCATTTGGAGTGAAATGAGGATTTGCTTTAGTGAACTGAAGTGCACACTGACTCAGGCTTGAGACCATTGCAGCTCCCATGGAACCTGGGCTAATCTGTTAATCCATATGTGAAATGATGGTGCATTGAACCATGGTGTGAGTATTGGACACGATGAGAGGTGGTCAGACTATTAAAGTAGTGACAACAGAAGTTCCTAATGCATGCGAGCTGTGGAAGAAAAGAGCTGAAGTAATTATGGTGTTCTTGCCCTGAATAACTGAAAGGATAGAAATCAAGGATTGAGGTGCAGAGGTCTGTAGGTGAATCAGGATTCCTGGGAGATGAATGTGATGGCTTGGATCATGAATGGATGTTTTGATGATGAGATGCCAAATAAACAGTTACATATGAATATGGCATATAGGAAAACAGTTTAGAATGGTGGGATGAATTTTGGAGTCTTCAGCTTATAAATTGATTGAAAGGCATGACAATGGACAGAGAGAATGTAAACTGAAACAGAGAAGTGGACCAAAGAAGACCAGCACTGAGAATTTGAATGAAAACTAGCAAAGACTGAGGAGAAATTACTGTGAAAAAATGTAACAAAATATAATTTCCTCGAGTTTGGCAACAAAAGGATGTGAAGGAAGATGGAAGAGTCAACTCTACAGAAGTCATAGGTCAATCAAGAAGAGAACTGAGAGTTGCGGCATGGGCATTCAGCTCTTATTTTGAATGTATCACTGGCTTGATTCTGGTATCCTTAAATGTAATTTAGCAGACTTACTTAAATAGTCAAGGACACTAATATAGAAGTTACTGGGATATCTGGTGAATGAAATCTGAATTTAAAAGGCTTTAGTCTGTTAGGTAAGGGTGGCTTTTGTGTTGTCTGGAATTGATTGATATACAGAAGAACTTTGCGGCAGTAACCACATCTTGTTTGTGCTCAGTGGTAGTCCTCATACCTAGGAAAGAGGCAGCTCATAGCAACAATCAGTGTGTTAACTTTCTGGAATGAGTGAAGCCATGAGTTTCTTTGAGTCTGATGAGAACAGTAGGCATTTAAAGCAAAGAACACTGAATCTTTCATGAGAAGATTATCTTTTTATTATCTGATCATCTATGCTCTTAAACAAGCTTATAACATATTGGTGTTTATTTACATACATACATTTTTTTGTTATTTTTGAGACAGGGTCTCCCTTTAGTCCCAGCTGACCTGGAGCTTGCTCTGTAGACCAGGTTTGAACTCACAGAGATCCACCTGCCTCTGCCTCCCAAGTGCTGGGATTAATGGCATGTGCCACCAGGCCCAGCACATTTATATTTTTTAGGGTTGCAAATATCACAATAAAACATTTTTCCTTATTGATTTTGAATGTAATTAAATATAATGAGCTTTCTCCAAGGGAGGATGTGCTCTTAGACTGTCCAGGATTTTTTTTTTTTTTTTTTTTGCCTCTACTGGCAAGACTAGAAGTCAGGATACCCATTTCCAAGTTCCTGGCTTCCTTTTATCACAACCTCGGTCTAGCCCTAGAAATCCAGCTTTTAGTCCTTCATTTTTGAAGTGAGATTCTCAGGAAAGTGTAAATTCAGGTTATGCCCAGAAATATGGCCATGGAAGTATTTGAACTGTGGTCAAAGTTTGCAACATCCATTTCTACATACTTTAAGTAGGATGTAAGAGGAATGGTGACAGAGGATATTTTTACACCCTGCTCTTCAGAGCCTCCCCCAAAGTACCCAGAGTGCTGTGATTATCAAATACCAGCAGATGGCCAGTGGTAGGTCACTGAAGGTGGAAGCAAGCAAAGAAGGGACCTGTCCAAGACAAAGAAGCCTGGTGGGTGTATATGATCAGCAAGCACAGATGCCACAGGTCCTGGGAGGCCATGTGGCATCCTTAAGAGAGTTTTGGCATCAGGAGGGCCCATAGTTGAATCTCAAATCTATATCTATTATTTGAATGACATTAGAAGTTATACTATATCTGGGAGAATTTCTTAGGTTTTTAAAAAACTACAGTACCATGTACATCGCAGATTATTGTAAGGTTTAAATGAGATAAACAATTAAAGATTTTATCCCAAATCCCTTGAGTATAATAAGCATTCAACAGATGCCCCCTTCTTTTAATTCCATTAATTTGGTCTGACTCCAATTATTTGACTTCACTAAATCCAGATTCACTCCTATCACTATCCAGCCTTATCCCCCTTTTCCTGACTGGTCTAGCCTTTTCTCGTATCATTGCCTATAACTTAATGTGTTATTCTCTTCTCCTCCACATTTTAGAAGGGTTAGCCTCACCAGCAGTTTGGCATTTCCCTCTCCAGAAATTTCAACACTGCTATATCAAACTAAAATTTTACTGTGTACTTCTTCCCCAGGGTTGTATATCAAAGTGCTATCACGAAATCCTGGAGAATTCCTACTCCTCATTTCTCTGGTAACAGCCCCTAAAGTGTGCCAGACTCCCTCCATTCGCGATGCTTTGGTTTACCTAATTTAATTCTCAAAACACCCCTGAGATATGAACATTGAGAATATAAAAAGGTAAAATAGGGGCTAGAGAGATTGTTCAATAGTTAAGAACACTTGCTGCTCTTGCAAAGGACAAGGGTTCAGTTCCCAGCACCCACATGGCAGCTTACAACTGTTCACATCTTTTCTGGCCTCTGTAGGCCTGCTTGTATGTATGTGAATCAGTGTAGGCACTGGATACACAAGATTCACATACATACAAGCAGGCAAAAAATACACATAAAAAAGTAAAATAACCTGGCCAAGTTAAACTGTCAATGAGGGGGCAAGGCCAGGATGCAAATCTCAGTGAGGGGCCCAGAAGAGAAAAAAAAAAAAAAAAGAAAAAATAAACAAAAAGAAGTATAGATTGTGTTAACTGCCAAAAAAGAAACAACATGTTGAGAAAGTACAGAATCGACAGGGGCTGTGAGACACTAACATTCAAGCTGCAAATGAAGAGTAGTAATGAGCCACCAGGACTGGAGTCAGGTTAGTTTTCAGATAGGATAAGCACACCTACCTCCGTATTCTAGAAACAAGCATGTGGCCTTGTGAATAGGGCCACTAATGGAAAGATGTCGTGGTGGAGAGTGCCCAGGAGCCTAGGCTCTTGTGACCCTGAGGCTGAAATAGGGTTGTAATTTCACTGTAAATGCAGCACAAGTCCTGGGAGGGTTTTAGTGAGATGATCTCGTCACCAATTACATTTTGGTAGAGAACATGGTTCTCTTACAGCGAAGTGAATCTTTTTAACAGTGTATGAGGATCTATTGTGGGCCAGGAAGTGTACATAGTGAGGCCTGGCATCCATGCTAACTCAGATGTCTAAATGAGAAGCATTGTATTTAGAATTTATGTTCTTATCCTTGCCCCTGTATTCTACCCCAAATTCCCTTTTACAAATCATGTCCTATAAATCCACTGGCAAGAAGTTTGTTTGTTTTTGTTATTTGTTTTACTTTTAGAAAAATAAAATTTATGAAGTGGAAATACTAAAGAAATCACAAGATGAAATGAAAAAGGAAATAGAACACTCATCCAGTCAAGAGGAAAGGAATGAGAAAAGCCTCAGAAATAGAATGGAGGAAGCAGAACAAAGAATATCAGACCTCAAAGGTAACAAAGAGCAACTAAAAAGCTCAAATAAAGATTATGAAAAATTTAAAAATACACAAAAGTGGAACGACCAGGAAATATGGGACACTATGAGAAGATCAAACTTCCACATCATAGGAATAAAGGAAGAAGAAGAATCCCAAGAGAATAGTATTGATCAGATCTTCAACAGAACAATAGATGAAAATTCCCCCAAACTAAAAATAGACAAACCCATACAAATATAAGAAGCACATAGAACTCCAAACAGACAAGATCAGAAAAGAAACTCCCCACACTATATCATAGTTAAAATGCTAGATGCCCAAAACAAAGACAAAATTCTGAAAGCCACAAGAGAAAAACAACAAGTTACATATAAGGGGAAACCCATCAGAATCACAACTGACTTCTCAGTGCAAACTATGAAAGCAAGAAGAACACAGAGCAAAGCATTCCCAGTGTTAAAGGACTATAGATGCCAACCCAGGTTACTATACCCAGCAAAAATGTCGATTACAGTTGAAGGAGAGAGAAAAATCTTCCATGACATAAACAAGATGAAAGAATACTTGTCCAGAAAACCAGCCCTTCAGAAAATACTTGAAGCAATTCAACGGACAGAAGAGAGGAGCAACCATCTCCAAGCACCTAGAAAGAGAAACTAATAAAAACATAACTGCAGAAGTAGAAACTGAGACTAAAAATGCAAATGGATAATAAGGTGAAAGGAAGCAACACACATCTTTCAATTATAACCTTAAATATTAGTGGACTAAACTCCCCAATCAAAAGACATAGACTGGGAGATTGGATTAGGAAACAAAACCTATCTATATGCTATTCACAAGAAACCCATCTCAATCTCAAGGATAGGCACCAATTTAAGGTGAGGGATAGAAAAAAATATTCCAAGCAAATGGTACCAAAAAGAAAGCAGGTGTTACTATTTTAATATCATACAAAATAGACTTCAAAGTAAAAATAATCAGAAGAGACAAAGAGGGCCATTAGATCTTTATCAATGGAACAATTGACCATGAAGACTTCACAATCATGAATACATATGCACCAAACCCTGGTGCAACAATCTTTATAAAGACAATTCTTCATGACCTCAAGGCACAGATTAACCCCAGCACTCTAATAGTAGGGGATGTCAACACCCCACTAAGTCCTTTGGACAGATCAACAAGACAAAGAATAAACAGAGAAACATCTGAACTGAATGATATAATGCACCAAATGGACCTCACAGACATCTACCAAATATTCCACCCAAACACTGGAGAACACACTTTCTACTCAGCACCCCACGGAACATTCTCCAAAATAGACCACATACTGGGACACAGAAAAAAAACTCAACAAATACAAAAAATTGAAATAATTTCATGCATTCTATCAGACCACAGTGCAATAAAGCTCATTATCAACACCAGGATAAGCCCTACAACCTATAAGAATACATGGAGACTTAACAACACTCTCCTGAATGATGAATGGGTCAAGGAAGAAATAAATAAATAAAAGCATTCCTGGAACTTAATGACAATGATAATACAATGAAAAAAAAGACTATGGGACACTTTAAAAGCAGTACTAAGAGGAAAGTTTATAGCCCTGAGTGCCTACATAAAAAAAATTAAAAAATAAAAAAATAAAAAAAAAAAACAGAAAGAGCACAAGTGAACGATCTAACACTGCAGCTAAAAGCACTTGAGAGACAACAACAAATGATCCCTAATGCAGCAGACAGGAAGAAATAACAAAAATCAGAGCAGAAATCAATGAAATAGAAACAAAGAAAACCATACAGAAAAATCAATGAATCCAAAAGTTGGTTCTTTGAGAGAATAAACAAGATACACCTCTAGCCCAGTTAACCAAAAGAAAGAAAGAGCAACTCCAAATCAATAGAATCCGTGATGAAAGGGGAAATATCACAACAGACAATGAAAAGATCCAGACAATCAGGGCTGGAGAGATGGCATAGCAGTTAAGAGCACCGACTGCTCTTTCAGAGGACCCAGGTTCGATCCCCAGCACCCACATGGCGGCTAAGAACCATCTTTAACTCCAGTTCCAGGGGAATCCAAAACCCTCTTCTGACCTCCACGGCATTGCACAGCACGGGTGCACAAACCTACATGCAGACAGTACATTCATACACATAAAAATAAATAAGTAAATAAAAATTAAAAAAAGAAAGTCTTAAAAAAAAGAAAGAAAGAAAAGATCCAGACAATCATATGGCAGTACTTCAAAAACCTATACTACTAAGTTCAAAAACCTAGAAGAAATGGATGAATATCTGAAATCCTGGGAATCACCAAAGCTCAACCGAGAAGAGATAGACAGCTTAAACAGACCTCTAATATATGAAGAAATTGAAGATGTAATAAGAAACCTCCCAACTAAAAACAGCCCAGGCCCAGAAGGTTTCACAGCAGAATTCTATAAAACATTTCAAAAAGATTTACAACCACTATTACTCAAATTTTTAGAAGGATACCAACAGAGAGAATTCTCCCAAATTCCTTCTATGAAGCTAGCATCATTCTAATACCAAAACGAGGCAAAGATACAACAAAAAAGGAGAACTGTAGACCCATCTCATTAATGAACACAGATGCCAAAATTCTAAACAGGATACTGGCAAATCACATCAAGAAGATCATCCATCATGACCAAGTTGGATTCATACCAGAAATGCAGGGATGGTTTCAATAAATATCATAAAACATATAAATTGACTGAAAGGCAAAAACCACACGATCATCTCAATTGATGCAAAAAAAAACCTTTAACAAAATCCAGCATCCCTTCATGTTTAAAGTCCTAGAGGGAATTGGATTGGAGGGAACATTCCTTAATGTAACCAAAACCTATACAGGAAACCCACAGCCAATATCATCCTAAATGGGGAAAAGACAGAAACATTCCCTTTAAAGGTAGGAACTCTGCAAGGCTTCCCCCTGTCACCACTCCTCTGCAATATAGTGCTTGACACACTTGCTAGGGCAATAAGGCAAGAAAAGGAAATTAAAGGAGTTCTAATCGGAAAAGAGGAAGTCAGACTATCCCTTTTTGCTGATGATATGATTGTTTACTTAAGGGATGCTAAAAACTCCACCAGAAAACTCCTAGAAATGATTTAGTAAAGTAGCAGGATACAAAATTAACCTAGAAAAATCAGTAGCCTTTCTTTACACCAACAACAAGCAACTGAAGAAGGAATACAAGAAGACCTTCCCACTCACGATAGCCTCAAAAACAATAAAATACCTAGGAACAAACCTAACCAAAGACACCAAAGGTCTCTACAACAAAAATTTTAAACCCTTGAAGAAGGAAATTGAAGAAGGCATCAGAAGATGGAAAACCTTCCATGCTCATAGATTGGGAAAATTATTATAGTAAAAATGTCCATTCTACCCAAACTCATGTACAGATTTAATGCAATCCCAATTAAAATACCCAAGAGTTTCTTCACAGGCTTGGAAAAAAAGTCCTTAATTTCATTTGGAAAAACAAAAGACTCCAAATAGCCAAAGCAAACCTGAATGAAAAGACCAAGGGGGGATCTCTATATGAGACTTCAAACTATACTACAGGGATATAGTCACAAAAACAGTAGGTACTGGCACAAAAACAGACCTGTTGACCAAGGGAACAAAACTGAAGATCCAAACTTGAGCACATACAATTTCATCCACCTCATATTTGACAAGGGGGCCAAGAAGACACAATGGAGGAAAGACAGTGTCTTCAGCAAGTGGTGTTGGCAAAACTAGATCACCACTTGTAGAAGAATGAAATTAAACCCCTACCTCTCGCCCTGTACAAAAATCAACTCCAGATGGATCAAAGACCTCAACATGAAACCCCAAACTCTGAAGGCGATAGAAGAAAAAGTTGGCAGCAGACTACAAGACATAGGCGTAGGAAAAGACTTCCTAAATTAGACAGCAGCTGTGCAAGAATTAAGGTCAACAATTGACAAATGGGGCCTCATCAAACTCAAAATCTTCTGTACATCAAAAGAAACAATCAAGGAAGTGAAGAGAAAACCCAGAGCGGGAGGAAAACCCCACCGCAGATACATCTGACAAAGCATTGATTTCCAGAATATATAAACTACTCAAAAAACAAAGAAGAAAGAAAACAAATGACCCACTCAAAAGATGGAGCAAAGAGCTGAACAGAGACTTCACAAGTGAGGAATTAGAGATGGGTGAGAAACATCTTAAAAAGTGTTCAATGTCACTAATAATTAAGGAGATGCAAATTAAAACCACTTTAAGATATAATCTCACTCTGATAAGACTGACTAGGATCAAGAAAACAAATGATACCAAGTGCTGGAGAGGTTTTGGGGAAAGGGGAACACTCATCCATTGCTGGTGGCCACTATGAAAAGCAGTGTGGAGAACCCTTGGAAGACTCAAAATGAGCTTACCACCTGACCCAGTCATACCACTCCTGGGTATATACCCAAGAGACTCTTCTTACCACAGAGATACATGCACAGCTATGTTTATTGCAGCTCTGTTCACAATAGCAAAAAGCTGGAACCAACCCAAATGCCCCTCAACTGACAAATGGATAGAGAAAATGTGGTACATCTACACAATGGAGTTCTATGCAGCAGTAAAAAATGACAACATCATGAACTTTGCAGGTAAATGGATGGAACTGGAAGATATTATGTTGTGAAGTAACACAGTCCCAGTAAAACAAAAGATGAATGGTATCCCTCATCTGTGGATGCTAGTGCCAATAACCTAGTTGTAAACATTTCTTTCTGGAAGTGATGCATATTGGAAAGAACACCAACAACACCAACAACAGAAAAGACTGCATCAAAGAACTGACTGAAAGGGTGAATCTGGTGGTGTGGGGGGATTGGAAGGGGTCAAGGGCCTATATTCGATTTGTTGCATAATCTTATACAAAAATATGTAAATCAATAAATTAAAAATAAAATATAATAAAAAAGTAAAAAAATAAAATTTATTAATTGACATAAAACTAGCTGTACATGCTTATGGAGTACAGACTGTTGTTTTCAATACATGGATAATATAATAGCTGATCAGGAAAATTGGCACATGCACCATTTCAATTTTGTAGTGAAAACATTCAAAATTCTCTTTTAGTTATTTTTAAGCATACAATTACATTATTTGTAACTATGGCAGCCTACTATGTATTACATCATCATAACTTACTTCTTGTAACGGACCTGTATTTAACTTCTCCTTGTCCTTTCCTCAGCCTCTGGTAACCAATATTCTGCTTCTATGAGATCATCTTTTAGAAAAATTTATGACCTAGGCTTTTTTTAAAAGAAATTCTACAATTAAGAGCACAGTTCTTTTCAGATCACATTAACGTTGCTCAGTTTGCCATACAATTAGGTAATTAGTGCTAGCATCCACAGATGAGGGATACCATTCATTGTTTGTTTTTCTGAGACTGTGTTACTTCTCTCAGCATGATATCTTCTAGGTTCAACCTTTTACCTGCAAAGTTCATGACGTCATCTTTCTTTACCACTGTATAGAACTCCACTGTGTAGATGTACCACATTTTCTCTATCCACTCGTCAGTTGAGGGGCACTTGGGTTGGTTCCAGCTCTTTGCTATTGTGAAGAGTGCAATAATCATGGCTGTGCATGTATCTCTGTGGTAAGATGAATCTTGTGTATATGGAGTGGTAATGGCTGGGTCAGGTGGCAAGTTCATTCCAAGTCTTCCCAGGATTCTCCACAGTGGTTTCCATAGAGGCTGTACAAGTTTACATTCCCACCAGCAGTGGATGAGTGTTCCCCTTTCCCCATAACCTCTCCAGCACTTGTCATCTTGATCCTAGCCAGTCTTATCAGAGTGAGATATCTTAAAGTGGTTTTAATTTGCATCCCTTAATTATTAGCGACATTGAACACTTTTTAAGATGTTTCTCAGCCATCTCTAATTCCTCACTTGTGAAGTCTGTTCAGCTCTTTGCTCCATCTTTTGAGTGGGTCATTTGTTTTCTTCTTTGTTTTTTTGAAGTAGTTTAATATTTTGGAAATCAATGCTTTATCAGATGTATCTGCGGTGGGGTTTTCCTCCCACTCTGGGGTCTTCTCCTCTTCCTTCATTGTTTTTTTTGTTTTTTTTTTTTTTTTTTTTTTTTGATGTACAGAAGTTTTTGAGTTTAATGAGGTCCCATTTGACAATTGTCGACCTTAATTCTTGTACAGCTGCTGTCTAATTTAGGAAGTCTTTTCCTACACCTATGTCTAGTAATCTGCTGCCAACTTTTTCTTCTATTGCCTTCAGAGTTTGTGGTTTCATGTTGAGGTCTTTGATCCATCTGGAGTTGACTTTTGTACAGGGCAAGAGGTAGGGGTTTAATTTCATTCTTCTACAAGTGGTGATCCAGTTTTGCCAACACCACTTACTGAAGATGCTGTCTTTCCTCCATTGTGTCTTCTTGGCCCCCCTGTCAAATATGAGGTGGCTGAAATTGTATGTGCTCAAGTTTGGATCTTCAAAATATATCCCCTGTATAGAGATCCCCCCTGTATTGCTCTTTTCACTCAGGTTTGCTTTGGCTATTTGGGGTCTTTTGTTTTTCCAAATGAAATTAAGGACTTTTTTTTCCAAGCCTGTGAAGAAACTCTTGGGTATTTTAATTGGGATTGCATTAAATCTGTACATGAGTTTGGGTAGAGTGGACATTTTTACTATATTAATTTTCCCAATCCATGAGCATGGGAGGTTTTTCTATCTTCTGATGCCTTCTTCAATTTCCTTCTTCAAGGGTTTAAAATTTTTGTTGTAGAGACCTTTGGTGTCTTTGGTTAGGTTTGTTCCTAGGTATTTTATTGTTTTTGAGGCTATTGTGAGTGGGAAGGTCTCCTTGTATTCCTTCTTCAGTTGCTTGTTGTTGGTGTGAAGAAAGGCTACTGATTTTTCTAGGTTAATTTTGTATCCTGCTACTTTACTAAAGCTCTTAATCATTTCTAGGAGTTTTCTGGTGGAGTTTTTAGCATCCCTTAAGTAAACAATCATATCATCACCAAGAAGGAATAGTCTGCGCTGTTTTTTGTTGGGAGGTTTCTTATTACATCTTCAATTTCTTCACATATTATTGGTCTGTTTAAGCTGTTGATCTCTTCTTGGTTGAGCTTTGGTGATTCCTAGGATTTCAGATATTCATCCATTTCTTCTAGGTTTTCGAACTTAGTAGAGTATAGGTTTTTGAAGTATTCCCATATGATTGTCTGGATCTTTTCATTGTCTGTTGTGATATTTCCCCTTTCATCACCAATTCTATTGATTTGGAGTTGTTCCTTCTTTCTTTTGGTAAACTGGGCTAGAGGTCTGTCTATCTTGTTTATTCTCTCAAAGAACCAATTTTTGGATTCATTGATTTTTTTTTTTGCATTGTTTCCTTTGTTTCTATTTCATTGATTTCTGCTCTGATTTTTGTTATTTCTTGCTATCTGTTGAATTTAGGGTCCATCTATTGTTGTCTCTCAAGTATTTTTAGCTGCAGTGTTAGATCGTTCACTTGTGCTCTTTCTGTTTTTCTAATATTGGCACTCAGGGCTATAAACTTCCCTCTTAGGACTGCTTTTAAAGTATCCCATAGATTTTGTTGTGTTGTATTATCATTGTCATTCAGTTCCAGGAATGTTTTTATTTCTTTCTTGATCTCTTCCTTCACCCATTCATTATTCAGTAGTGTGTTTAGTCTCCATATGTTCTTGTTGATAGTAGGGCTTATCCTGGTGTGGATAATGAGCTTTATTGCATTGTGGTCTGATAGAATCCATGAAATTATTTCAATCTTTTTGTATTTTTGGAGGTTTCTTCTGTGTCCCAGTATGTGGTCGATTTTGAACAATGTTCCATGGGATGCTGAGTAGAAAGTGTATTCTCTGGTATTAGGGTGGAATATTTGGTAGATTTCTGTGAGGTCCATTTGGTTTATCATATCATTCAGTTCAGATGTCTCTGTTTATTAATTGTCTGGTTGACCTGTCCAAAGGGCTCAGTGGAGTACTGAAGTCTCCTACCATGAGTGTACTGGGGTTAATCTGTGCCTTGAGGTCCTGGAGAATTGTCTTTATAAAGTTTGGTACACCAGAGTTTGGTGCATATATATTCATGATTGTGAAATCTTCATGGTTAATTGTTCCTCTGATAAAGATGTAATGGCCCTCTTTGTCTCTTCTGATTATTTTTATTTCGACATCTATTTTGTCTGATATTAAAATAGCAACACCTGCTTTCTTTTTGGTACCATTTGCTTGGAATATTTTTTTCCATCCTTTCACTTTAAGGTTGTGCCTGTCCTTGAAGGTAAGATGTATTTCTTGTAGACAGCATATAGATGGGTTCTGTTTCCTAATCCAATCTCCAAGTCTATGTCTTTTGATTGGGGAGTTTAGTCCACTAATATTTAAGGTTATAACTGAAAGATGTGTGTTGCTTCCTTTCACCTTATTATCCATTTGCATTTTTGGTTTAGGTTTCTACTTCTGCAGTTATGCTTTTATTAATTTCTCTTTCTCAGTGTCTGGGGATAGTTGTTCCTTTCTTCTGTCCTTTGCATTGCTTCAAGTATTTTCTGAGGGGTTGGTTTTCCGGACAAGTATTCCTTCATCTTGTTTATGTCATGGAAGATTTTTCTCTCTCCTTCAACTATAATAGACATTTTTGATGGGTATAGTAACCTGGGTTGGCATTTATAGTCCTTTAACACCGAGAATGCTTCGCTCCACGTTCTTCTTGCTTTCATAGTTTGCACTGAGAAGTCAGTTGTATTTATGATAGGTTTCCTCTTATATGTAACTTGTTTTTCTCTTGTGGCTTTCAGAATTTTGTCTTTGTTTTGGGCATCTAACATTTTAACTGTGATATAGTGTGGAGAGTTTCTTTTCTGATCTTGTCTGTTTGGAGTTCTATGTGCTTCTTGTATTTGTATGGGTTTGGCTTTTTTTAGTTTGGGGAAATTTTCACCTATTATTCTGTTGAAGATCTGATCAATACCATTCTCTTGGGATTCTTCTCCTTCCTCTATCCCTATGATGTGAAGGTTTGATCTTTTCATAGTTTCATTTCCTGGTTGTTCCACTTTTGTGTATTTTTAAATTTTTCGTAATCTTTAGTTGAGGTTTTTAGTTATTCTGTGTTATTTTCCAGGTCTGATATTCTTTGTTCTGCTTCCTCCATTCTACTTCTAAGGCTTTTTCTGTTCTTTTCCTCTTGATTGGATGAGTGTTTGATTTCCTTTTTCATTTCATTTAATGGTTTCTTTAGTATTTCCACTTCCTTTTGGAGCTTCTCAATCTCTTCCTGTAGCTCTTTGCTTCAGTTGTTGGTTTGCTTTTCTTTTTTAACATGGGATCTTTTCAGTGTTTCCACTTCCTTCTGGAGTTTGTCATTTTCTCTCTCTAGGTCCTTCTTGAATTTTTCATTCTCTCTCCTTAGTTCTCTGACTTGTTCTTTATAGTCTTTGACTTCTTTGAATATGTCTGCAATTGTTCCTCTAAGATCTGTGTCCTGGGCCATCCCCATGGGGGATTCCACTGTAGGAATCTCCCACAGGGTTTGTAGAGCTTGGTGTGAAATTATCCTGCACCTTTCCCGTGTTGTCCCTTTGTCCTATCCCTGGCACACGTGTTTCTCTTTGCCTGTATTCCAGCGGGAATCCCATATGCCTCTTCACTGTGTTGAAGGCTTGCTTTACTTGCCTCCTTCAGATGCCTTCGTTGTTTGTTTGTTTGATTTGTTTTTCTCCTTGCTTGAGTTGTCTACGTTTTAGGCTTTCTATTGGAAGTCTAACTCACTCTTCCCTTTCTGTTCTGAAGATTCTCCAAAGACTCCACTTGGACACTCCCTCAGCAATTCCAGTTGGCAAGGCAGGGTGGGGGGTATGCTACTCTGTGCTTCAGGTGGTCCTGGAAAATCCCCAATCTAAGCTCTGTGCACTCAAGTCCGACCTAGGCTTTTAAGTAAGACTTTTTTTTCTGGACACATCAAAATGGTAGTTAAGATAATTTTAGATTAGGAAAAATCTTCAAGACAAAGCACAAGGTTTTGTTTTAACAACAAATTAAAGAGCAGATCAGGTGCATGTTGTGATCAAGGTAACGCATGGATAGGACTGGACTACAGTCCAGATTTCCTATCACCTGTGTAAATGCCAAGGAAGGAGCTTTTGAAGAGGCAACAGTGTTATCAAGAAATCCCAGAGGAGACATTGCACACAAGAAGGAAGTATGGGGTCAGGATGGAGAGGAAGGCAAGTTCTAGAGTTGTCTATAAATATCATGATGTATAAGGATCACAAAGAAAAGTTTTATGAAAACCATGAAAGTGTAAGCAGGGCTGGAGTGAATGCAGTAGTAGAATGTGTGCTCACCATCTGTGAGGGCCCAAAGTTCAAGCCCCAGCACCAAAATATAAACTAAGAGGAAATAAAAAATTAAAATCAATGAAAACTGTTATAAGGAAAAGAAAATTAAAATGTTAGGAAGTGGAAGATAGAGTTGGAACTAAACTGGAAATATTCATGTGAATAATAGCTGTTTTTTAGGTCTATCATTACAATAGGCTGCCAGCAATGTCAGTTTTTATCTCTAATACCTTAAAAATGGATGAGAGCTTCTTGGAAAGTAGCTAAAAGCACAAAGGATTCTGCTGCAGCCAGCGTCTCCCACTGGCCAATTTTATCCAAGAATTTGCAGTCAGTTTGATGAAATATTTCACAATAAACATGACTAGGTCCCCTAGAGTTACCTGAGCACAAAGAATTAGCAGTAGGGAGAGGGTGTTGAGGGCTTCAACAAGAGTGAACTTAGCTAGATGTTGGGAATGAGAGTTGTCAAGAAGTAATGCGAAGTTAATAGCAGAGAAAGCGACTTTGAATAATTGTCAAAAACTATGCAAAATTGGGGCTAGAGAGATGGCTCACCAGTTAAGAGCACTGGCTGTTCTTGCAGAGGACCTGGGTTCAGTTCCCAGCACCTACATGGTGGCTAACAACTATCTTTAAGTTCAGTTCCAGGGGCTCTGGCACTTTTTTAAAACCTCCTCAGGGATTACACGCATACAAGCAATACTTTCATACACATAAAATAAAAATAAAATATTAAAAACATATCCAAAAATTTTCTAATGAAAAAGCTAAAAAGAGAAAGCAGGAGGCTGGAGAGAGGGCTTAGTGGTTAAGAGTAGTGGCTGCTCTTGAAGGGGATCTTGCGCCTTCTTCTGACCTCTGTAGACAGTGCACAGCATGGATGCACTTACACACATGCAGGCAATACACTCCTATACACGAAATAAAAACAATAAAATATTTAAAGAGAGAGAGAGGAATTGGAATAACAGCTAGAGGCATGAAGTTAGGCAGAGAGGATGGCCAGAAATAGACTGGGAGCCAAACTCCTGGTCTTTCAGCCTCTGTGCTCCTTCTAGATTCTTGAAGGTCAAGGTTTTGCTCTTGGCACACAGGAACATCCTTGGTTACAATGGTGAGAATTGTAGTTCCCACTTTCTCTCTTCATGTATCCAACCATTCTCATCCCTGCCACAAAAGTGATTCAGTATCTGTATGACAATTAATCAGGGAAGTTTTAAATTCTGGGGGTATGTTAGACAGTGGAAATCTCTAAAGCAAAATAGTATCCTTCTGTAATAGCATGTAATAAATACATAATAGTATCATAGTAACATGGTCCAGAAAGAAATTACACTCATACAAACTAAAATTAGACAAATGCATTTGAATGCAGTCAATAATGTTAATAATGTGTATATTTAGGTTGTTTCCAAATGTATGAATGGTAAATATTTTAGCGTAATAACAGAAGTGCTCTTATTATCTGAAATAATTTACATTTGACTTTTTCTTTTTCATGAGAAAGTCACTGTTTGCATTCATTAAGTCAAACTGTAACATCCAAAATCTAATACTGTGAGAATGTTTCAGGAGACATTCTCACAAGTATTAGACTAAGTGCCTCATCAAGACTGAGGATTGTTTTGTCTCCTCATTAACCATGTTATGGATGGGTACCACTTTGTTGTTGTTTTTGTTAAACAAGTATCTGCAATAGTTTTGTTTTCATCGTGATTTACTGAGGCTGGAAACATGGGTGAGTGGTTAAAGTTGCTGTGCAGGCATGAGGACCTCATTTGGATCACCAGCACTCACTCAAAGAGCAAGGCTAGATGCCACACATCTGTAACTCCAGCACTGGGAGGCGGGGGGGGGGGTATCAGAACTCAGAGACACCCCCCCAGCTCTGTAGCCAACTCCTCCAGCCATTTTTTGGCTCCAGGTTTGGTGAGAGGCCTTATCTTATAAAAACGGTGGAGGGCAACAGAGGACAACTCCTGACATCTGTCTTTGTTTTCTATATGGCTTGTGCACTTGCGCACACACACACACACACACACACACACACACACGGAACATTTACACACACAAACATGTATATGCTTATAGCACACAGAGTAGCTTACTTACAAAACATAGTGATTTTTAAATTAATTTTAAGCTCATCTTTTCATTTGTTAAAGTCGTATTCTCATTTAGAACTTTCCCTTTATTTCCAAATTCTCTGCAAATAAATAATTTTTCTTCATTTTAAGTACCTTCTCCTATTACATAGTACTTTTATCAGTAGGAAATTAAGCTAATTATTGTTTTTGTATTTTGGGGTTGCCGTGTGTCGGTACTGAGTTACATACATCTCACATACTCGCTCTTTACTTTTGCAGTGGCCTTAATGCTATCACTCTTGTTATTATTGCACTCCCTACGTGAAGGATAGTGGAGTAATTTATGTAACTCACAAGTAGGAAAGTTAGGACTGAATATCTCATCTCTACCAGTATCATTTGTTCTTTAATATAACAAAATTTGGAAATATTTTATTTTGACAAGTTGAACAGAAAACAATAAAATAAGGAGGTAAATTGGGGAAGGGAACTTGTGCAACCTTGTAGACCTCTGTCTTCAAAGTTGCTTGAAGCCAGGGTCCGCCTCAGTCATTTCTGTTTATAGGAGTGTAATTGGTCTTCCTTCCTCTTTACAGAGGCATTTTCTTCCCTCGGGAGAAATACACCAGCAGGGAATATGGAAAGGATTCCCTTTGCTTTTGTCAATTACTAGCTGAGGTTCTACAGTGTGCTATGAGGCCATACTAAAAGCAACAACTTTCTGAGTTGTTCACAAAATTAAAGAAAGAATTAACATTTCTCATATGTCTGTCTGATATGCCATTTTTATGGGATTCAAACAGTGCCTTCTTCAGTTTTTGGAATCACTGTTTTACATGGTTAAACATTTCAGAGGCAGATGATATTTGCTTTATTGGAGAAGTAATTTTAATAAGATATTTATAATAATATTTTTCTGACATGCATGAAGTTCTAAACTGAAAGTCAAATAATTTGTAGAATAGATTAATTCATACACTACTCTTTCTGACTAAGTAGATTTCATTTGTTTCAGTTACTGACTGATTAAATCTCATTTTTATTTTTTTATTTTAGTTTTATTTCAAAGCCAATTTTTATTGAAGCTTTGTACATTTCACACAAAACTTCAAATCAAATCTAGACCCATGACCCCCTCTTCCCCGTCACCCCACCAAACATGCCAAACATGTTTTTCATCTTTTTCTCAGTCTTTCTCAAAATTCTCAATGCAGTTTACTGTTTTGAGCAGAAGTTCATCATTTCAGTCAGTTCTTTGACCCGGTCTTTTTGTTGTTGCTGTTGTTGTTGTTGTTGTTGTTGTTGTTGTTATTTCTTCCAATATGCATCACTCCAAAATATGCATATATGCATGTCACATGTATCATAGGTTTTAGCATCTTCAGCTTATGATTTTTTTCTTTATTATGCTGAAAGATATCATGTTTGAAGGCTCCTCCTTGGCAAGCCCAAACAACCATCAGTTCTGCCCTTGTGCTCCACACTGGGGTTTTCCCTTCCCATGAAGTGAGGTCCAGTAAGCACCATGCACTGTCTTGATCTTCCTGGACTGGTCTCCATGATACGGCCTGGCTAGTCCAACAATGGCAGTGTATACTCTGAAGAGGCTGTAACTTCAGTAGTAGCTCAGTCCATAAGCTGGATGTCTTGGCAGTCCCCATCTGGCATTGAAGGTTTGGAGGATTCTTGGAGAGACATGAGCCTTCAGTCCATATTTGAAGGTTGAAAAGCTGTATCTCATGTCTTTGAAAGATGGCAAAATCAGTGGCAGCCACAGGGTAGCTGCACTTGCCAGTAAGACAGACAAAACAACTGTGCTTGTTTTTTTTTTTGTTTTGTTTTTGTTTTTTACTTTTTGTCTTTTTACTAAGATCACAAATTTTATACCTGAAGTACAATTTCTCAGGCCCTACTATTTACTTATTTCTGGTTATACTTTCCTTTTGGATGTTTAAGGCCACAGAGTTAGCCCAGATTAACCAAGGTTTTTGTTTTCTCAAGGTCACTTGAGGATCTGGTCCTCAAGGGTTTTATTTTATTTTATCTTATTTTATTTGGTCAGGGGGAGCCCCTGGCTCCTGTTGGCTTTTCAGTTACCAGTTCCATCCACTCGAGGACAAAGTCAGGTGTTGCTAGACCAGGCTTCCCGTTTTGGAGCATGAAGAGACTTTCTTCTTTAAAGACTGGACACTAACTGAAGTCCCATTAGTGGATCTCCAAGACCTCACTGCACAGGAAGACTGGTGACTCACATTTGCAGGACATTTCAAGAGATGCCCCCATGCATAGTCCCCTGGGACTTAGTTGACCTCTGAGGGCAATGAACAAAGTTATCCCTTAAGACCCTTGGCTAAATTAGTATGGGCATTAAGTATGGTCATTAAGCACCCAGAAAGGCTAAGTTACACTAGCCTGATACTTTTAACTACTGTGTAATTTTTTAGAAAATGCTTGGTCAAAAGCTCAAGCAACCTTGTATAAGAAATACTAAGAAGCACTCCCATAAAATAAATACTGTGGTTAGACATAATGTCATGACGAACTAGTTTTTTCTTCATTCTTTTGGTCTTATATTACTCTAAAATATGCATACGTACCCTCTACCAATATACAAAAAATTCCTAACTCTGAAAATAAATGGTACCTTAGTTTTAGAACCTGTGAATCCCTTAGGATTCACAATATAATAGCACAATTGTTTTTAGACCATGAGGAATATAACATTAACATTGCTCAGATGACTTAACAACTGGGTAATTGGTGCTAGCATCCACAGATGAGGGATACCACTCGTCCTTGTTTTTCTGGGACTGTGTTACTTCACTTAACATGATATCTTCTAGTTCCATCCATTTACCTGCAAAATTCATGATGTCATTTTTCTTTACCACTACATAGAACTCCACTGTGTAGATGTACCACATTTTCTCTATCCACTCATCAGTTGAGGGGCACTTGGGTTGGTTCCAGCTCTTTGCTATTGTGAAGAGAGCTGTGCTTCGGGTGGTCCTGGGAAATCCCTGATCTAAGCTCTGTGAACTCTCATTTTTCTTTTAATAAAGAATGGCAATGATTGTATATTTTAGTAGCTGGCTTTATGAAAACATGATAAAATTACCTATAAAACATTGTAATATTTTCAGTAAAGTTATGAGCACAATTTAAAGATAAAGCTAAAACTCTATGGAGTTAAAATTAAATAACAGAATTAAACTTGAGAGACATGTTAAAACTGAATATTTACTTTTAGAAGGTGTCATAAATATGTTTCTTTAAACTTTAACTTTATTTTTTATTATTTATTTTTATTTTATGTGTATGAGTGTTATGCCTGCTTGTATGTAAGTGCACCTGTGTCATGCAGTGCCAATGGAGTTCAGAAGAGGGAGTTGGATCCCCTGGAACTAGAGTTAGGCACCATGTGGATGCTGGGATTCAAACCTGGGTCTTCTGCAAGAGCAACCAGTACTCTTAACCATTGAGTTATCTCTCCATCCCCTCATAAATATGTTTAATGTTACTAATTAATTATTTTAAAATTTATTTTATTTATTATTTATGTGTATGTGTGTCTCTCTCTGTATGTGTTTGTGTATGCATGTGTGCCCATGTCTGCAGGTACCCTAGGAGACCAGAAGAGGGCATCAGATCCCCTGGAGCTGGAGTTTCAGGCAGTTGTGAATTACCCAGTGTGGGAGCTAGGAAGGGTAGAAATAATTCAAACACAATACTCAAATATGGGGAAAAAAAAGATAAAATTAGAGGAAAACATATTTTTTCAAAATTTATATATTTCACATATTTTATTTACAAACATATTAGAAAAACAGTTGAGGGGCTAGAGAGATGCCTCAGCAGTTAAGGGCACTGGATGCTCTTTGCAGAGGACCCAGATTGGGTTCCTGGCACTCACATGATGTCTCCCAGTTGTCCATAACTCCAGTTCCAGGGCCTCCGACCCCCTCTTCTGGTCTCTGTGGGCAATGTTTGCAATGGTGCAGTTGCAGGCAAAGCACTCATACACAGAAACTGAAAACAAATCTTTTTTAAAAAATGTATTTAAAGCTAAACAGCAACTTCTTCTTAAATAGCCACTTATGATAAAAAAAAAATAGCTGCATTTAGAACTCTCTTCACAATAGCAAAGAGCTGGAAGCAACCCAAGTGTCCCTCAACCGATGAGTGGATAGAGAAAATGAGGTATATCTACACAATGGAATTCTATGCAGCAGTAAAGAAAGATGACATCATGAACATTGCAGGTAAATGGGTGGAACTAGAAGTCATTATGCTAAGTGAAGTAAACAATCCCAGAAAACCAAAGGACATATGGTCCCCCTCATTTGTGGATGCTAGCACCTATTCTCTCTTTAGAAGGCAAACTGAATAATTCCTGTTTATTTCTTTGTTTTTTTTACTAAATATAATACCTGATGTTACTCATAAACTTGCTATGTAGGAGAAAAGTAAAGGAACATTGTTTCATTACCTGCATAAAATCTTACTCTCAAAATGTAAAACCCTAAACATGTTTTGGAATTAGCCTAGAGTTTATTTTCAGAGGTCATAATTTTGGTATATCTTCTGCAAACATATAGGCATATTTTGGAATGATATAAATTGGAAGGAACAAGAACAAAAGACTGGATCAAAGAACAGACTGAAACAGAAAACTTATTCCCCCAAAAGTAACCTTCAGCATCAAAATAATTAAAAAAGACTGAGAAAAATATAAAAGACATGTATGGCAGAATGCATGAGCTATGGCAGGGAGGGGACAAAGAAAGGGAATGGGATCCAAACTTGAGTAAGAAATGTTGTATGAAACAAAAAAAGAAATGTTGTATGAAACACACAAAACTTTAATAAAAAAGAGCTGCATTTGGAAGTAGCATCATCTTTCACATATTCTTTTTTTTAATTTTTTTAATTACTTTTATTTATTTCTGTGTGTGTATGAATGTACTGTCTACATGCAAGTGTGTGCACCCGTGTCGTGCAATGCCACGGAGGTCAGAAGAGGATGTTGGATTCCCCTGGAACTGGAGTTCTGGAATTGGAGTTTCAGACGGTTCTCCACCGCCATGTGGGTGCTGGGGATTGAACCCGGGTCCTCTGCAAGAGCGGTCGGCACTCTTAACCACTAGGCCATCTCTCCAGCCCCCTTTCACATATTCTTACACAACAATAAAGGAAATTTTAAAATTTGACAGTCATTAAACTGAAGTTTTCAAGGTCAAGCCCTGATGTACTAATTAAGTAAACACGGTCAAGAGGCCATTCATTTCCTGACTGTCATAAAATAAAACATACTATAGTTTTTCTATCTATTTATAAGCTGTAAATCTTGATATTATTTAATCAATGATGTCATAAAATTTTGCTAACATTTATTCCATTTGAAAATGTTTGGCCAGGTATGTGATGCACACCTTTAATCTCAGCACTTGGGAGGCAGAAGTAGGCAGATCTCTCTGTGAATTCAAAGCCAGCCTGGTCTACATAGCAAGTTCCAGGCCAACTGGGGCTACAGAGGGAACCTATCTCAAAAAGACCCCAAAAAAGTTTATAAATGCAACTTTATTTGTAATATAAAGCAGATATGGATGGGTGTGGTGGCACATGCCTTTAATCCTAGCACCTGGGAGGCAAAGGCAGGTGGATCTCTGTGAGTTCAATGCCAGCCTGATCTACATAGTGAACTCCAGGCCAGCTGGAACTAAAGGGGGACCCTGTTTCAAAAAAGACCAAAAAAAAAAAAAAAACCCCACAGATATGGGAGTACTGTCCAGAGCATATTAAAGGGTCTCAATAGTTAAAAGAAATAAGTCAATTATACGGTTATTATTCACTCAGAACAGATAGGAAAAACCAATGTTTACATTTCAAAAAATAATACTAAACCTCACCATTGGTAAAATACATTAATACTAAAACAACATTTTTCTTTGTTTTGGTGCTGGGGATTGAAATAGGACCTTGTATATGCTAGGCAGGTACTCTACCAATGGGTTACTTCCAGAGTCTTTTGTGTGCATTTGGGTGGTGGGGAGGGAGTTCAGACAGATCTTTCTGTGCTGCCCAGGCTGAACTCCAACTCTCTGTCCTAATGCCTCTGCCTCCCTGGCCCTGAGTTTACAGGGGCTCATTACCATGCCCAGCTATAAAACATCTTTTACCATTGTGGTGGTGGCCTGTGATGTTGATTAAAATTAAAGATTTATGAGTGCACAGAGCTCAGATCAGGGGATTTCACTGGACCACCTGAACCACACAGTACAGGGGCATGGCTAAGCAAGCAACTCTCTCCCCCTTTCCAACTGGAGTTGCAGAGGGAATGTCCAAGTGGGACCACAATAGGGATTCCAGGGCACAGGGCAATAAATGAAACAGTGAACCTGAGATAACTCCAGTCCCGCAACACCAAGCCCTACAATCAACCTAGAGGAACTGGCCAGCAGGAAGCAGAGTGAGCATAGAACTCAGCTTGGTACTGACTGGATTGTTACCTACCCAGTTTTTGGAGAACCTTCAGAACAGAAAGGGAAGAGTAAATTAGACTTCCAATAGTTAAAATGCTAGAAGCCCAAAACAAAGACAAAATTCTGAAAGCCACAAGAGAAAAACAAGTTACATATAAGGGGGGGAAATCCATCAGAATTACAGCTGACTTTTCAGAGCAAACTATGAAAGCAAGAAGAATGTGGACCAAAGTTTTCCCAGTTCTAAATGACTTTAGCTGCTAACTTGTTACTATACCCAGCAAAAATGTCAATTATAGTTGAAGAAGAGAGAAAAATCTTTGATGACATAAACAAGATGATAGAATACTGTAGAAAATCCCCCAGGCCTGCTGGGGAATTTTGGGATCCAACCAAAGTAATGGGGTGAGAGGCACAGAGTCAAGACACAGACTCTGGGAGTTGGGTGAACACAGACAGAGGGCGAGCTGTCAGGGACTCATTTATTGGAGGCAGGATTAGGGGTTATGTACTGTTCACATTCCTGCTTGTGATTGGCCCAGGTCTGCAACGCTGCTTGTACAGTCTCACCTGCCTAGGGCAGGTTAGGTTGATGAGGGACAAGCTCTGCGCATGCGTAATTCTCAGTATACTGGCTACTACAGAATACATGTCCAGAAAACCAACCCTCCAGAGAATACTTGAAGCAATTCAAAGGAAAGAGGAGAGGAGTAACTATCCCCAGGCACCTAGAAAGAGAAATTAATAAAAGCATCACTGCAGAAGTAGAAACCTAGACCAAAAATGCAAATGGATAATAAGGTGAAAGGAAGCAACACACATCTTTCAGTTATAACCTTAAATATTAATGGAGTAAACTCCCCAATCAAAACCATAGACTAGGAGAATGGATTAGGGAACAGAACCCATCTATATGCTGTCTACAAGAAATCCATCTCACTCTCAAAGAAAGGCAACAACTTAAGATGAAAGGATGGAAAAAATATGCCAAGCAAATGATATCCAAAAGCAAGTAGGAGTTGCTATTTGAACATCAGACAAAATAGATTTCAAAATAAAAATAATCAGAAGAGACAAAGAGGGACATTAACATCTTTATCAAAGAAACAATTAACCATGAAGATTTCACAATCATGAATATATATGCACAAAATTCTGGTGGACAAAACTTTATAAAGACAATTCTCCAGGACCACAAGGCACAGATTAACCCCAGCACACTCATAATATGGGACTTCAGTACCCCACTGAGCCCTCTGGACAAGTCAACTGGACAAAGAACAAACAGAGACATTTGAACTGAATGATACGATACACCAAATGTATCTCACAGACATCCACCAAATATTCCACTCAAATACCAGAGAATACACTTTCTACTCAGCACTCCATGGAACATTGTCCAAAATCGACCACATACTGGGACACAGAGAAAAACTCAACAATACAAAAAGATTGAAATAATTTCATGCATTCTATCAGACCATAACACAATAAAGCTCAGTATCAACACCAGGATAAGCCCTACTATCTACAAGAACACATGGAGACTAAACAACACACTCCCGAATAATGAATGGGTTAAGGAAGCAATAAAGAAAGAAATAAAAGGATTCCTGGAACTAAATGACAATGACAATACAACACAACAAAACCTATGGGATACTTTAAAAGCAGTACTTAAGATGGAAGCTTATAGCCCTGGGTGCCTACATTAAAAAAACAGAAAGAGCACAAATAAATGATTAACACTGAAGCTAAAAACACTTGAGAGACAACAACAAATGAACCCTAAATGCAACAGACAGAAGAAATCACAAATATCAGAGCAGAAATCAATGAAATAGAAACAAAGATAATACAAAAAAATCAACAAATCCAAAAGTTCGTTATTTGAAAGAATAAACAGGATAGATAGACCTCTAGCCCAGTTAACCAAAAGAAAGAAAGAGCAATTCCAAGTCAGTAGAATTTGTGATGAAAGGGCGAATATCACAACAGACAATGAAAAGATCCAGAAAATCATATGGGAATACTTCAAAAACCTATACTCTACTAAGTTTGAAAAACCTAAGAGAAATGGATGACTCTCTGAAATCCTGGGAATCACCAAAGCTTAACCAAGAAGAGATTGACAGCTTAAACAGACCCATAATATATTAAGAAATTGA
Source organism: Rhizomys pruinosus (assembly GCA_009823505.1). Taxonomy (NCBI): domain Eukaryota; kingdom Metazoa; phylum Chordata; class Mammalia; order Rodentia; family Spalacidae; genus Rhizomys; species Rhizomys pruinosus. The sequence continues at coordinate 2,482,410 of VZQC01011398.1, read as the reverse complement.
AAATTTAATAAGAAACCTCCCAACTAAAAAACAGTCCAGGCCCAGATGGTTTCACAGCAGAATTCTATAAAACATTTAAAGAGGTCTTACAGCAATTATTACTCAAACCATTGAGAAGGATACAAGCAGAGGGAAATCTCCCAAATTCCTTCTATGAAGCCAGCATCACTGCAATACCAAAACCAGGCAAAGAGACAACCAAAAAAGAGAACTATAGACTCATCTCATTAATGAACACAAATATATAAGTTCTCAACAAAATACTAGCAAACTACATACAGACCCACATCAAAAAGATCATTCATCATGACCAAGTTGGATTCATACCAGAGATGCAGGGATTGTTCAACTTACAAAAATCAATAAATATCATAAAACACATAAATGGACTGAAAGACAAAAACCACACAATCATCTCAATTGATGCAGAAAAAAGCTTTCAATAAAATCCAGCATCCTTTCATGCTTAAAGTCCTAGAGGGATCATTCCTCAATGTAATCAAAGCCATATACAAGAAACTCACAGCCAACATCATCTTAAATGGAGAAAAGTCAGAAGCATTCCCTTTAAAAGTAGGAACCCAGCAAGGCTGCCCCTGTCGTTACTCCTCTTCAATATAGTGCTTGAAACACTTGCTAGGGCAAGAAGGCAAAAAAAGGAAATTAAAGGAGTACTAAGTGGAAAAAAGTAAGTCAAGCTATCCCTTTTTACAGAAGATATGATAGTCTACCTAAGGGATGCTAAAAACTCCACCAGAAAACTCCTAGAAATGATTAAGAGTTTCAGTAAAGTGGCTGGATACAAAATTAACCTGGAAAAATCAGTGGCTTTCTTTACATCAACAACAAGCAACTGAAGAAGGAATACAAAGAGAACTTCCCACTCACAGTAGCCTCAAAAACTATAAAATACCTAGGAACAAACCTAACCAAAGACAACAAAGATCTCTATAACAAAAATTTTAAACCCCTGATGAAGGAAATTGAAGAAGACATCAGAAGATGGAAAGACCTCCCATCCTCATGGAATAGAGAAATTAATATATTAAAAACGTCATTCTACCCAACTTAATATACAGATTCAATGCAATCCCAATTAAATTCCCCATGAGTATCTTCACAGGCTTGGAAAAAAATCCTTAATTTCATATGGAAAAAAAGACCCCAAATAGTCAAAGCAACCCTGAGTGAAAAGAGCAATACAGGGGGGAATCTCTGTACTAGACTTCAAATTATACTACAGGGCTATAGTCATAAAAACAGCTTGGTAATGACACAAAAACAGACCTGTAGACCAATGGAATAAAACTGAAGATCCAAACTTGAGCTCATACAATTTCAGCCACCTCATATTTGACAAGGGCACTAAGAAGACACAATGGAGGAAAGATAGCATCTTCAGCAAATGGTGTTGGCAAAACTGGATCACCACTTGCAGAAGAATAAAATTAAACCCCTTTCTCACACCCTGTATAAAAATCATCTCCAAATGGATCAAAGACCTCAATGTGAAAATCAAAACTCTGAAGGTGATAGAAGAAAAAAAATGGCAGCCACATCCAAGACAGGCATAGGAAAAGACTTTCTAAATCAGATAAAAGCTGTGCAGGAAATTGACATTTGACAAGTGGGAACTTATTAAACTCAAAAGCTTCTGTACAGCAAATGAAATAATCAGGGACATGAAGAGAAAACCCACAGAGTGGGAGGAAACCTTCACCACTGATACATCTGACAGAGCATTAACTTCCAGAATATATAAAATACTCAAAAAACTAAGAAGAAAGAAAACAAATGGCTCATTTAAAAATGGAGTATGATGAACAGAGACTTCCCAAGTGAGGAATTAGAGAGGCTGAGAAACATCTCAAAAAGTGTTCAAGATCACTAATAATTAAGGAAATGCAAATTAAAACCACTTTAAGATATCATCTCACTCTGACAAGACTGGCTAGGATCAAGAAACAAATGAGGGCTGGAGAGATGGCCTAGCGGTTAAGAGCGCCGACCGCTCTTACAGAGGACCCGGGTTCAATCCCCAGCACCCACATGGAGGCTGAGAACTGTTTGTAACTCCAATTCCAGGAGAACTCCAGTTCCAGGGGAATCAGACACCCTCTTCTGACCTCTGCGGCATTGCACAACATGGGTGCAGAGACCTACATGCACACAGTACATTCATACACATAAAAAATAAATAAATAAAATTAAAAAAAAGAAAACAAATGATACCAGGTTGTGGGGAAAGGGGAACACTCATCCACTGGTGGTGGGAATGTAAACTCATACAACCACTATGGAAAGCACTGTGGAGAGCCCTTAAAAGACTCAAAATGTGCTTACCACCTGACCCAGTCATACCACTCCTGGGTATATACCCACAAGACTCATCCCTCAAGACTCATCCTACCACAGAGACACATGCATAGCCACGTTTATTGCAGGTCTCTTCACAATAAGGAAGAGCTGGAACTTACCCAAGTGCCCCTCAACTGACAAGTGGATAGAGAAAATGTGGTACATCTACACAATGGAATTCTTCTATGCAGCGGTAAAGAAAGATTATGTCATTAGGGCTGGAGAGATGGCTCAGCGGTTAAGAGCACTGACTGCTGCAGAGGACTTGGGTTTGATTCCCAGCACGCACATGGAGGCTAAGAACCCTGTTAGGCTGGGTGTGGTGGTGCACACCTTTGATCCCAGCACTCAGGAGGCAGAAAGAGGCAGATCTCTGTGAGTTCAAGGCCAGCCTGGTCTACATAATGATCTCCAGGACAGCCAGAGCTACAGGGAGACCATGTCTCAAAAAAGACAAAAAAAAAAAAAAAATGACATCATGAACTTTGCACGTAAACGGATGGAACTAGAAGATATTATGTTAAGTGAAGTAACACAATCCCAGTCCACAGTCCACAAATGATGAATGGTATCCCTCATCTGTGGATGCTAGCATCAAGTACCTAGTTGTAAGGCAAACTGAGCAACGTTAATGTTATATTCCTTGTGATCTGAAAACAACTGTGCTCTTATATTGTGAATCTCTTAACAGGTTCTAGAATTAGCCTACAATTTATTTTCAGACTTTGGAATTTTTGGTGTATGAGTGGAGGGTATATATGCATATTTTAGAGTAATATAAAATAAAAAGAATGAGAAAAAAAAAGATGGCATCATGAAATTTGAAGGTAAATGAATGGAACTAGGAGCTGCTATGCTAAGTGAACTAACACAGACTCAGAAAAACAAATAAAGAATGCTGTCCTTCATTTGTGGATCTTAGCACCAAATCCATATATGGAAGTATATACCATGATGTAACTACAGGAACAAGGGAAATGAAAAGAAACCAGGAAGGGGAAAGGGAAAGAGGAAACCTGAGACAGATGGCTAGTAGGTGACAGGTCCTGCTAAGGGGGGAGTAGATACAATCAGGGTGTCTAAATGTGAAGGGAGTAGAATGGTTTTAGAAAGAAATGGGGGAGAGCCCAAGAGAAGTGGGGCCATAGGAGACTGGCAGTATCAAGGGAGAAATGGGTATGCTTTAAATGGAGAAGACAGGGAGAAGGCATGGAGGGAGGGCTAGGTAGGTAAAGGGAGAGAGGAGAGATAAATAATGCCTTATCAGGGTAAAAAAAACTTCAGAGAATCATATTAGTCTAATAATCTATTGATAAAATACACAGTACCTCTACATGAGTCCATATGCAAATGTGAAGGCCTCATATCAAGAAACAGTACCAGACAGGAGAAAACTTCCTTTGAGTTGTTGGCCAGGGCTGTCCAAGAGACTCCCAAAATTACACAGGGTGTTGCCTCCCAGAACCTGAAGGTAAGACCCTATTGCTGAAGACAGGGCATACTTTGGAGACTGTATCTTGAGCAATGGAGCTGGATTTGACCTGGAAGCCACCATGCCTGAAGGCTAGCTCTCATAGCTGTGGAGTGCACTATGCAAGCCACTAAGTGAGATCATCAACAGATGGTCCAACATCAGCCTCAAGACCAACTATCCACATCAACGACTAGCAAAGCATATGACATCAGTGCAATAGTGGCACTTCTATCTTGGGGAAATCAATGATTAACCAATTGGACCTAAAGCCCACTTAGTGGAAGGAAACTCATGTGTGGTAATGTTAACATAGCCAGATGCTTACATCTGGAGAGGTCATAGATCTTAGACATTTACACAAGGTAGACACATCCTTAGGCTAAAATAACATTTTACTAACTCCAAAAGAAGTATCCTTATATTTACAGACAAATATCCCAGACACCACTGAGAAAAGAAGCTTCTTTTGCTCCAGATGAGACTAGTACAGAGTCCTACAACTGGACATACGCAGACATGCTTTGTGAATGGCTCATGCCTAGGTGACACATTTACAATGCAGCCACTACACACAAGACTCAAGCATCATAGAACAAGGACCCAAGAAGGCCTTAACTACCTGTTAACTCTTGTTAAGGAAGCTCCTCTGTTCAACAGGAGACCAGGAACTCAAAAGGGCCTGAATGGCCAAACCGTGAAGATTAGGAGTCTACAGACTGTGGCTCCATGGACAGGTTGTCTATATTCAGCTTCACCCACCCAGGGCTCAGGGAACATTGCAGAAAGATTGAAAGAGCCAGGGAGGTAATACAAGACCAAATGGAAATGAATCCTACAAGCTCCTAGGACCGGGTTCATATGAACCTATAGCATTGGTATCAGCATGCACAAGACCCATGCAAGCTCAACTAGACAAAAAACCAACATAAAACTGTAGAAATTGGTAGCAGAACCAATCTTGGCTGAGGAAATATTGGCAGCAGGTGGTGGTCAGGTGAGGAAGACCTGGCCTTCTTTAGAAAGGAGACTCAGGATAGGCTAACTAGAGCTCAGGGGAGGAGCTGGTACTGAGGAGTGAGTGGAGAGAGTAATTTGACACAATGGACTCTAGCAGGAATGATGGAAGGTATGAACTCTGGGGGTTGGGGCGTGTATTAGTTACTTTTCTGTTGCTGTGATAAAACACCATGACCAAAGGAACTTATAAAAGGAAGAGTTTATTTGAGCTTACGATTGACAGTTCTAGGGAATTCGAGTCCATTGTGGTGGGAGGCATGGCAGCTGGAGCTGGAGCAGAAAGCCGAGGTTCACATCTTGCAAAGAGCACAGGAAGCAGAGAGAGAGACTGGAGACCACGAGGCTTGTTAAGCTCACTAAGCCTGCCCCCAATAACGTACTTCCTCTAGCATGGCCACACCTTCTAAGACCTCCAAGAACAGTGCCACCAACTGGAAACAAATGTCTGAATACTTAAAGCCTATGGGGGACACTCATTCAAACCACCACATTCCACTCCCTGGCCCCTATAGGCTCATGACCATATAAAATGCAAAATGCATTTAGTCCAACCTTAAAAGTCCCCATAGTCTTTACCAGTTTCAATGCCATTCAAAAGTCTACAGTCCAAAGTCTCTTCTGAGACTCAGGCCAATCTCCTAACTGTAAGCTCCTGTAAAATCAAAAGACAAATTACATACTCCCAACATACAGTGGAACCAAATGCACATTCCCATCCCAAAAGGGAGGAATAGAGGCATAGTGAGGAAATAATGGACCAAAACAAGACCGAAAACCAGCAGGGCAAACACCAAGTCCAGTAGCTCCATGTGCGACTTCTGGGACTTGACTTCCAAAGGGCTTAGATGGCTCAGCTCTTCCAGCTTTGCTTGCAACATACATCTCTTTCTTAGGCCGGTACCACTCCCTGTATGCAGCTCTCCTTGGCAAATATCTCACAGGTCTGGCATCTCGAATGTCTTCTTGGGGTCTCCACTGCCAACCAGGCTTCACATTCACAGCTTCATGCAATGGCCTATCAGGGCCTTCTTTATTCAGGGATGCCCCTGCTGCACTCTGCCTGTCCTCTGCGGCTCTCTGAAACCATGGAGGAAGAACTGATGACCCCTTCACTCTTGCAAACTTCATGCCTCTAAAGCCAGCACCACGTGAATGAAACTGCCGAGTTTGGCTGCAAGTTTGGGATGGACCCTGGCCTATTTCAACCACATTTGCAACTTTTCTCTGCCCTGGACTTGCTGGAGGATTAGCTGGGTGTGGTCTTGCCCTGAAGGTACTGATTCTTTTGTTTACTTGTAAATCTCCAGGCCTCTCCTTAATCACTTTAATCTCCTTATGAAAGGGAGCCTCTCCTTCACATGCCTTGGCCCCACCTTTAATCTTCCTAGTGCAGTTATCAGATCCAAACTGTACATTCTGCATTTCTTTCTGCCCCATCTGCTCTTCTTCACTGTAGATCTGCACAATATTCACCATTAAAAGCCACACCACCATTTCTACATTAGGCTGTCTTGAAATATCCTCCACCAAAGACATCAGTCCATTGCTTTTCAACTTAGCATCAGGCAAGCATTTGGGCTGTGGGCAAACTGCTGCCAGACTCTTTATCAAAATATCCCAGTTGCTGCCTAAGTCTTTATTTTCCTCTGGAACTACATTTTTTGCAGCAATGCTTTCTTCCAGGCTTCTACTAGAATGGCCTGTTAAGCTCTGCTTACAGTAGTCAATAGCTTTTCTAGCCCAAAGTGCCAAAGTCTTCCATATTTCTCCAAACATCCACATGGTCAGGTTCTTCACAGCCAACAGCCCACTCTCTGGTACCAAATAGCTGTATTAGTCACTTTTCTGTTGCTGTGATAAAACACCATGACCAAAGGAACTTATAAAAGGAAGAGTTTATTTGAGCTTACGAATGACTGTTCCAGGGAATTAGAGTCCATTGTGGTGGGAGACATGGTGGCTGGAGTTGGAGCAGCAAGCCGAGGGTCACAACTTGCAATGAGCGCAGGAAGTCAAGAGAGAGCAACTGGAGACCGCAAGCCTTGTTAAACTCACTAAGCCTGCCCCCAATAATGTACTTCCTCTAGCATGGCCACGCCTTCTAAGACCTCCAAGAACAGTGTCACCAACTGGAGACAAATGTCTGAATACTTAAAGCCTATGGGGGACACTCATTCAAACCACCACAGGGCGGAAAGAGGGAGGGTGCCAAGCCAGTGTAATGGATATTAAGACTGACTGAAAATTTATGTATGAAACACATAAAAAATCATCAATTAAAAAATCATCATAAAAAATATAAGACTTACGTCTATAGGAAATTTAACAGGCTTAAAGTCTTAGTGTAATTGAATACAGACAGCCTTTGGGGACTGTTACATCTCATTTTGTAAATGTTATCAGAACAATGTACTATAAGTATGCCTATATAATTCATTTAATTAAGAATATTTATAGATTTTGAAATATATTTTTGGAAAAACAAGACATAAAGAGCAAATATAGCTTTTAAAAAATGTATGTGAATTTTTGTCAGTGAGGTTAATCACATAATTAGATAATGCTGAGTACTTTGATAAAGTAGTGTTTCAGGACAAAAAGATGATCAGCTCTCTTTGAAAAAAAAAAGATTATCAGTTTATATTAGCTGTACCTACTTTCCTGAACCTTCTTTTGCTTTACTATTTTCAATTATGACAGCTAATGTATCCTCAAATACATTTTCTCTAAAGCCCCAGCACCTCTGGAATGGTAATTAAGGGTCATTCGGAGTTAGATGCACAAATGGGGTCAAATTGCTTTTCCATTTCTTTAGATCAACTCTGTGAAGGATAGAAGGTTTTGACCCATGGAAGAGTTGTAGTCAAATGCAGAGTGTGTTCAAATACAGAGAACAGGCTGGCCTGGAATCTTTCCTAAGCTGCCAGATAAACTTCTCCAAAAAGTCTGAGAAGTGAACACTTACTAGACTGATTTCTAAGCAAATTTATGTGTTGGTTTTGAGAATGTAGGAAATATCTTCTTTCATGTGTGTGCATGTATGTTCATAGGTGTATTTTTTGTATATGTGTGTTCATGTGTGTGCAGGTACATGTGGGCGTGCATGTGTGTATGTATACATTGATGCCAGAGGTCAACCTTAGACTGTGTTCCTCAAGAGCCACCCACGTTGGTTTTTCAAATAGAGTCCCTCACTGGAACCTGGAACTTGCCAGTTCTGTTAGGCTGACTTCTGAGCAAGCCCTAGAGACCCATCTGTCAGTACCTCCCCAGTTCAGAGATTCCAAGTGCACCAGCATGTATGATTTTTATTTTCTTTTTTTTTTT
>VZQC01011398.1:2327322-2473230 GCA_009823505.1 Rhizomys pruinosus | reverse complement strand
ACATATATATATATATATATATATATATATGTGTGTGTGTGTGTGTGTGTGTGTGTGTGTGTGTGTGATATACAGCCCATAGAGCCTGATTTGTGTCCCCCAAAATCCTTCAGTATGGGTCTGTCCACTGGTCCCACCAAGAGCCCAATCCTTGTAAGGTACTGTTTCTCCCCCTCTCAGCAGCCATCATTTGCCCAAAGTTCCTTAGGGTGGATTAAGGTTTCTTACCCACTTCCCTACATCTGTGCCTGGATTTTGTCTGCTTTGAGCATGCAGACTTATGCAAGCTGTCACCATTTCTGTGAGTTCGTATGAGTACCTATCTGGAAGACTCTGTTTCTTTGAAGTTATCCATCCCTCTGGCTCTTACAGTCCTTCCACCTCCCCTTCTGCAATGATCCCTGAGCCTTGAAAGGCAGAGGTTCGAAATAGGTGTCCTTTCAAGGATAAGCACTCTACAGCCTCTTGTTCTCTGCACATTGGCTGATTGTGGGTTTCAGTGTTAATCCCCATCTGCTGCATAAGGAAACTTTTTGGTGGGAGTTGAGAGATGCATTCATCCTTTACATAGAGGTTGCATTGAAGATATGTCACATAGAGATCAGCTTCTCACAGACACTTATTCTTTGCTTTTGATCAGTTCTAGAGCTCTGTAATAGGATCTTTTTGCAACAGATGGAGGATAGAAACTTTGTTAAAATTGAGCTTTAGTGCATTTCGTACAACTTTTCTCACTCAAATTTATATCTGTTTCCCCATCCATGCCACCCTCCACCAGAGTACATGCATTCTGCCATGCATGTTAAGTCCTGTCTTGCATCTTTTTCAAAGTCTCTTTTTAAAACTTTTTCAATGTAGAAGTTTACTGTTTTGGTCAGTTCTTTGAGCCAGTCTTCTTCTTGTTGTTCCCCTCAACTCTACACAACTCCAAAATACATATATATGCACTCCACATGTATACCAAAATTTTAGAGTCTGAAAATAAGCTATAGGTTATTTCCAAAACCCAATTGGTATTAACATTTTAACAGTAATGTTGCATGTAGGCAAAAAGAAATATGACACTATATTCCCAATTTACGTACTGTGGTGGTTTGAATGAGAATGACCCCCATAGGCTTCAAGTATTCAGACATTTTTCCCCAATCAGTGGCACTGTTTTGGGAGATCTTAGAAGGTGTGGCCATCCTGGAGGAAGTACATTACTGAGGGGCAGGCTTACTAAGTTCAAGCCTTGCAAGCTCCAGTTTCTCTCTCTCTTGGCTTCCTGTGCACATTGGAAGATGTGTGCCTCGGCTTTCTGCTCCAGCCCCAGCCACCATGCTTCCCACCACATGGACTCTAGATTCCCTGGAACTGTCAATCATAAGCTCAAATAAACTCTTCCTTTTTATAAGTTCCTTTGGTTATGGTGGTTTTATCACAGCAACAGGAAAAGTGAATAATACACATACCATGTTGATTTATGTTTTAATATACTTTTAAAGAGGATATTGATTCTTTCTCATAAATCTTAGACCTTAGGAAAATAGAGACATAGGCTTCAAGCTATATCTTTGGTGTTAGCATCCACAAATGAGGGACACCATGTGTTGTTTGTTTTTCTGGGACTGTGTTACTTCACTTAGCATAATGGCTTCTAGATCCATCCATTTACCTGCAAATTTCATGATGTCTTCTTTCTTTACCACTGCATAAAACTCCATTGTGTAGATCTACCACATTTTCTATGGCCACTCATCCGTTGAGGGACTCTTGGTTGATTCCAGCTCTTCGCTATTATGAAAAGAGCTGTGATAAACATGGTTGTACATGTATCTTGACAATAGGATGAAACTTTCTGGTATATATCCAGGAGTGGTATGACTGGGTCCAGTGGTTGGTTCATTTTGAGTCTTTTGAGAATTCTCCATATCGCTTTCCATAGGGGTTGCATGAGTTTACATTCCCACCAGGATAAGTATTCCCCTTTCCCCACAGCCTCTCCAGCGTTTGCTATCATTTTTTTCCTTGATCATAGCCAGTCTTTCCGGGGGCAAGATGGAATCTTAAAGTGGTTTTGATTTGCATTTCCTTTTTATTTTTTATTTATTTTTTTAATTTTCTTTGTATGTGTATGAGTGTACTGTCTGCATGTAGGTTTGTGCACCCATGTCGTGCAATGCTGCGGAGGTCAGAAAAGGGTCTTGGATTCCCCTGGAACTGGAGTTCTCCTGGAATTGGAGTTACAGATGGTTCTCAGCCACCATGTGGGTGCTGGGGATAGAACCCGGGTCCTCTGCAAGAGTGGTCAGCGCTCTTAACCGCTAGGCCATCTCTCCAGCCCCTAGTTATATATTTTTAACTTAAGTGTCAATCTAAGAAAATCTCCTTCAGAAAATCATTTGTCATCTCCAGGATGGGCCAGACGGGCACCATGATCTTTGATTTACAAATGGCTTTGAACTGCAAGTTTGCTTGTAAACCAGAAGGTAGTCAGAGTTCATTTCCTTATTGAATCTCTAAAGTAGGTGGTAGATCTGGAAATGATGCATTATTTGAGCTAGACGAGAATATTTAAAGGGGCACAATAACTTTAAATATGTGGAAAACTCCCAGTTCCAGGGGAATCCACACCTCTTCTGACCTCCGCAGCATTGCACGACATGGGTGACAACAAACCTACATGCAGACAGTACACTCATACCAATACAAAAGAAAATTAAAAAATAAATAAAAAATAAAAAAGGAAATGCAAATCAAAACCACTTTAAGATTCCATCTTGCCCCCGGAAAGACTGGCTATGATCAAGGAAAAAAATGATAGCAAAGCGCTGGAGAGGCTGTGGGAAAGGGGAATACTTATCCTGGTGGGAATGTAAACTCATGGCAACCCCTATGGAAAGCGATATGGAAAATTCTCAAAAGACTCAAAATGAACCACCACCTGACCCAGTCATACCACTCCTGGATATATACCAGAAAGTTTCATCCTATTGTCAAGATACATGTACAACCATGTTTATCACAGCTCTTTTCATAATAGCGAAGAGCTGGAATCAACCAAGAGTCCCTCAACGGATGAGTGGCCATAGAAAATGTGGTAGATCTACACAATGGAGTTTTATGCAGTGGTAAAAGAAAGAAGACATCATGAAATTTGCAGGTAAATGGATGGATCTAGAAGCCATTATTGCTAAGTGAAGTAACACAGTCCCAGAAAAAACAAACAAACACATGGTGTCCCTCATTTGTGGATGCTAACACCAAAGATATAGCTTAAAGCCTATGTCTCTATTTTCCTAAAGTCTAAGATTTATAAGAAAGAATCAATATCCTCTTTAAAGTATATTAAAACATAAATCAACATGGTATGTGTATTATTCACTTTTCCTGTTGCTGTGATAAAACCACCATAACCAAAGAACTTATAAAAAGGAAGAGTTTATTTGAGCTTATGATTGACAGTTCCAGGGAATCTAGAGTCCATGTGGTGGGAAGCATGATGGTGCTGGGGCTGGAGCAGAAAGCCGAGGCACACATCTTCCAATGTGCACAGGAAGCAAGAGAGAGAGAAACTGGAGCTTGCAAGGCTTGAACTTAGTAAGCCTGCCCCTCAGTAATGTACTTCTTCCAGATGGCACAACTTCTAAGATCTCCCAAAACAGTGCACTGATTGGGGAAAAATGTCTGAATACTTGAAGCCTATGGGGCATTCTCATTCAAACCACCACAGTACGTTAAATTGGGAATATAGTGTCATATTTCCTTTTTTGCCTACATGCAACATTACTGTTAAAATGTTAATACCAAATTGGGTTTTGGAAATAACCTATAGTTTTTTCAGACTCTAAAATTTTGGTATACATGTGGAGTGCATATATATGTATTTTGGAGTTGTGTAGAGTTGAGGGGAACAACAAGAAGAAGACTGGTCAAAGAACTGACCAAAACGTAAACTTCTACATTGAAAAGTTTTAAAAAAGACTTTGAAAAAGATGCAAGACAGGACTTAACATGCATGGCAGAATGCATGTACTCTGGTGGAGGTGGCATGGATGGGGAAACAGATATAAATTTGAGTGAGAAAAGTTGTACGAAATGCACTAAAGCTCAATTTTAACAAAGTTTCTATCCATCTTTGTTGCAAAAGATCTATTCAGACTCAGTAACTGATCAAGCAAAGAATAAGTGTCTGTGAGAAGCTGATCTCTATGTACATATCTTCAATGCAACCTCTATGTAAAGGATGAATGCATCTCTTCAACCCCACCAAAAAGTTTCCTTATGCAGCAGATGGGGATTAACACTGAAACCCACAATCAGCCAATGTGCAGAGAACAAGAGGCTGTAGAGTGCTTATCCTTGAAAGGACACCTATTTCGAACCTCTGCCTTTCAAGGCTCAGGATCATTGCAGAAGGAGGAGGTGAAGGACTGGTAAGAGCCAGACTGGTGCATAAACTTAGGAAGCAGAGTGCTTTCAGTGCAAGTCTCAGAATCTCACATGGAAATGTGACAGTTGCATAACGCTGCATGAGCCTTCATAAACCGACTAGACAAAATCCAGCACAGATGTAGGGAGTGGGTAAGAACTTAAATCCACCCTAAGAATACTTGGCAACTATGATGGCTGCTGAGAAGGTGGGAGAAACAGTGCTTACAAAGATGGGACTTCTTTGGTGGGACCAGTGGACAGACCCATACTGAAGGATTTTTGGGGGGATCACAAATCAGGCTCTAGGGCTCGTATATGCACACACACCACTTGCACACAACAACACACACACAGGCTCACACACATATATTATATATATATAATTATATATATATATGTGAACAGGTACATTAAAGTTGGGCAGGGAGCAATGGGGTGAGGAGTATGTTTAGGGGAGGGGATCTAAATACATATCCAAACCTGTATGTATGGATAAGAAACCTCAAAAATTCAGTTAAAGTAAAACTTTTAAAAGTTTCTTAGGAGAATAGACCAGTCAGCAAACATGCACGCCTTGCAGTATGAAGACTTTGAGCTCAATTCTTAGTGACCCACATTAAGAAAAAATAAAAATCTGTAGAGGAAATAGTGTATAAGTTTGTGCATCAGCCATGGGTTATATGTTCTCCAAGGGAGAGAGCAATAGCCAATTAGATTGGATATACAGGCACATGGCTGCCTCCCCTGCACAGTATTTCCAGGCAGGTTAAGGTGTAGCTTTCTGGTGCTGACGGTGGACGGGATTTAACAAATATCCAAACAATGAGTCATGCTAAAGTAAAACCCTACCATATTAAAACTATTAGTGCTGTTAAATACCTATATATCTATTGGCTTGTTCTTCATTAGTAGTTGATCGAAAGGTTTATTCGGACAAACTGTCCAGCCAATGAAAAGGGAAACAGCCAGATTTGACCAGAATCCAAGTCAACCAGCTCCAGAGAGAGAGGACTTGGTTTTGCTTCTCATCACCCTGTGCCCCTTTTCTAAAGCCTAGGGAAGCACCCTGCGGAAGAGGGGATGGTAGAATGTAAGGGCTGCGATTGGGGTGAATGATGAAACTACAGGAATGTAGTCTGGGAACACTCATTTGATCAACTATCAACTTGATTGAACAAAACAACCTGTCACCTCCCCACTGGATGGTGGAGCTGAAGGTTGTTTTGGGCACAGCTGCTTGCAGATTGTTTTGCATGAAGGATGCTTGTTACTCAATGATTATCCACTTATTAGCTAAAAAATGAAAAAAAAAAAACTAGGAAAGATGCAGGACAGTTATGGCATGGCAAAGAATGCATGATCTGGGAATGGGGTGGGGGTGCGGGGGAGGGAAAGGGAAATAAGCCCTAACTGAATTGGAAAAAAAATGTATTAAATGCACAAAGCATCCATAAAAACTAATTTAATTAAGAAAAAAAAAAGAAAATAAAAAATCATACATGCTGGTGCACTTGGAATCTCTGAACTGGGGAGGTACTGACAGATGGGTCTCTAGGGCTTGCTCAGAAGTCAGCCTAACAGAACTGGCAAGTTCCAGGTTCCAGTGAGGGACTCTATTTGAAAAACCAACGTGGGTGGCTCTTGAGGAACACAGTCTAAGGTTGACCTCTGGCATCAATGTATACATACACACAACGTGCACATGCACGCGCCAACATATATACCTGCACCAACATGAACACAACATATACAAAAAATACACCTATGAACATACATGCACACACATGAAAGAAGATATTTCCTACATTCTCAAAACCAACACATAAATTTGCTTAGAAATCAGTCTAGTAAGTGTTCACTTCTCAGACTTTTTGGAGAAGTTTTAAATCTAGCAGCTTAGAGAAGTTCCAGGCCAGCCTGTTCTCTGTATTTGAACACACTCTGCATTTGACTACAACTCTTCCATGGGTCAAAACCTTCTATCCTTCACAGAGTTGATCTAAAGAAATGGAAAAGCAATTTGACCCCATTTGTGCATCTAACTCCGAATGACCCTTAATTACCATTCCAGAGGTGCTGGGGCTTTAGAGAAAATGTATTTGAGGATACATTAGCTGTCATAATTGAAAATAGTAAAGCAAAAGAAGGTTCAGGAAAGTAGGTAACAGCTAATAATAAAATGATAATCTTTTTTTTTTTTAACAAGATCTTCTTTTGTATCCTGACTGTCCCTTTCTCCAGTGCTAGGAAATCCAATCTCTGACCAGCAGCACCCCCTTGTCAGGAATTGATAACATTTTTTAAAAAGCTATATTTTGCTCTTTATGTCTTGTTTTTCCAAAAATATATTTCAAAATCGTATAAATATTCTTAATTAAAATGAATTATATAGGCAAATACTTATAGTACATTGTTCTGATAACATTTACAAAATGAGATGTAACAGTCCCCAAAGGCTGTCTGTATTCAATTACACTAAGACTTTAAGCCTGTTAAATTTTCCTATGACGTTAAAGTCTTATTTTTTTATGATGATTTTTTCATTGATGGGATGTTTTTTAATGTGTTTCTATACATAAATTTTCAAGTCAGTCTTTAATAATCCATTACAGCTGGCTTGGCAACCCTCCTCGTTTCACGCCGCTGTGGTGGTTTGAATGGAGTGTCCCCCATAGGCTTTAAGTATTCAGTATGTTGTCTCCAGTTGGTGACAAAACTGGTTCTTGGAGGCTCTTAGAAGGCGTGGGGCCTGCTAGAGGAAGTACATTATTGGGGGCAAGGCTTAGTGAGTTTAACAAGCCTTGCGTCTCCAGTTGCTCTCGTTCTTGACTTCCTGCGCCATTGCAAGTTGTGACCCTCGGCTTGCTGCTCCAACTCCAGCCACCTGCTTCCCCACCCACAATAGGACTCTAATTCCCGTGGAACAAGTCATTCGTAAGCTCAAATAAACTCTTCCTTTTATAAGTTCCTTTGGGTTCAATGGTGTTTATACACAGCAACAGAAAAGGATAATTACAGCTATTTGGTACCAGAAGGTGGGCTGTTGGCTGTGAAAACACCTGACCATAGTGGATGTTTGGAGAATGTATTTGCTGTAAGACTTTTGTGCCTACTTTGGGCTTAGAAGAAAGCTATATTGCATACTGTAAGCAGAGCTTAACAGGCCATTCTAGGAGATAGCCTGGAAGAAAGCATTGCTGCAATAAAATGTAGTTCCAGGGAAAATAAAGACTAGGCAGCAACTGGGATATGTTTCGATAAAAGGGTCTGGCAGCAGTTTGCCCACAGCCCAAATGCTTTCTTGATGCTAAGTTGAAAAGAATGGACTAACATCTTTGTCGATGGATATTTCAAGACAGCCTAAATGTAGAAATGGTGGCGAGTGGCTTTTGATGGTGAATATTATACAGTTGTACAGTGAAAAAGAGCAAAATGGGCAGAAGGAAATGCAGAATATACAGTTTGGATCTGAAAAAGTACACTAGAAGAATAAAGGTGTGGCCAAGGCATGTGAAGGAGAGGGATCCCTTTCATAAGGAGATTATAAGTGATTAAGGAGAGGCCTAGTTTTTTACAAGTAAACAATGGGAAGGTGAGATTAAAGTGATTAAGGAGATGAAGGCCTCTTGAGATTTCACCAAGTAAAAGACAGAATCAAATACCTTCAGTTGGCAAACCACAAACCAACCTCTCCAACATTCCAGACAGAGAAAAATTGCAATGGTGGTTAAGAGGATGAGATTCCATCCCAGCTGAACTTGCAGCTAGATTCGGCAGTTTCATTCACGTGTTTCTGGCTTTAGGGGCATGAAAGGTGCAAGAGTGAGGGGTCATCACTTCTTCCTCCACATTTTCAGAGAGCCAAAGAGGCCAGGCATGAGTGCAGCAGGGCATGCCCTGAATAAAGAAGGCCCTGATAGGCCATTCGTGAAGCAGTGAATGTGAAATCTGGTTGGCAGCACAGACCGCCATAAAAGAAAGACGGACATTTGAGATGCCAGCACTGTGAGATATTTGCCAAGGAGAGTGCATACAGGGAGTGGTACCGTCCTATTAAGAAAGAGAATGTATGTTGGCAGCAAAGCTGGAAGAGCTGAGCCTGCATCTAAGCCCTTTGGAAAGTTCAAGTCCCAGAAGTCGCACATGGAGCTACTGGACTTGGGTGTTTGCCCTGCTGGTATTAGGTCTTGTTTTTGGTCCATATTTCCTCACTATGCCTCAATTCCTCCCATTTTGGAATGAGACTGTGTATTTGGTTCCCTGTATGTTGGGAGTATGTAATGTTGTCTTTTGATTTTACAGGAGGCTTACAGTTAAGAGATGGCCTAGGTCTCAGAAGAGACTTTGGACTGGTAAAGACCTTTTGAATGGATTGAAACTGGTAAAGACTTCGGGGACTTTTAAGGTTGGAACAAATGCATTTTGCATTTTATAGGGTCATGAGCCTATAGGGGCCAGGGAGTGGAAATGTGGGTGGTTTGAATGAGGTGTCCCCCCATAGGCTTTAAGTATTCAGAACTTTGTTTTCCAGTTGGTGCCACTGGTCTTGGAGTGCTTTAGAGGTGTGGCCATGCTGAGGAAGTAGTTATTGGGGGCAGGCTAAGTGAGTTAAACAAGCGCTCGGGTCTCCAGTCTCTCTCTCTGCTTCATGTGCTCTTTGCAAGATGTGAACCTTCGGCTTTCTGCTCCAGCTCCAGCTGCCATGCCTCCCACCACAAGGAACTCTAATTCCCTAGAAACTGTCAATCGTAAGCTCAAATAACTTCTTCCTTTTATAAGTTCCTTTGTCCTTGGTGTTTTATCCAGCAACAGAAAAGTAAACTAAATCACGCCCCAAACCCCCAGAGTTCATACCTTCCATCATTCCTGCTAGAGTCCATTGTGTCAAATATCTCTCCCCTCTCACTCCTCAGATCCAGCTCCTCCCCTGAGCTCGTAGTTTAGCCTAGTCCTGAGTCTCCTTGTCTAAAAGAAGGCCAGGTCTTCCCATCTGACCAACATGCACTCTGCTGCCATATTTTTCCTCCAGCAAGATTGGTTCTGTACTAGCCAATTTTTTCTACAGTTTTAGTTTGGTTTTTTTGTTCCTAGTTGAGGGCTTAGCATGGGTCTTGTGGCATGCTGTCACCAATGCTGTAGGTTCATATGAACCCGGTCCTAGGAGCTTGTAAGGATTCATTTCCATTTGGTCTTGTATTACCTCCCTGGCTCTTTCATCTTTCTGAAATGGTCCCTGAGCCCCTGGGTGGGTGAAAGCTAGTATATAGACAACCTGTCCAATGGAGCCACAGTCTGTAGATCTCCCTAATCTCACGGTTTGGGCCATGTTTTCAGGACCTTTTGAGTTCCTGGTCTCTTTTTGCATGGGGGAGCTTCCTTAACAAGAGTTAACAGGTAGTTAAGGCGCGTTCTTTGGTCCTTGTTCTATGATGCTTGAGTCTTGTGTGTAGTGGCTGCATTGTAAATGTGTCACCTAGGCATGGAGCCATTCACAAAGCTTTGTCTGCGTATGGTCCAGTTGTAGGAACTCTGACTAGTCTCATCTGGAGCTAAAAGAAGCTTCTTATTCTCAGTGTGGTTGGGATATTTTTGTCTGTAAATATAAGGATAACTTCTTTTGTGGTTAGTATAAAATGTTATTTTAGCCTAAGGATGTGTCTACCTTGTGGAATTTTCTATGACCTCTCCAGATGTAAGCATCTGCGTATGTTAACATTACCACATGAGTTTCCTTCACTAAGTGGGCTTTAGGTCAAATTGGTTAATCATATCGATTACCTCCAAGAGAGAAGTGCCACTATTGCACTGATTCATATGCTTTGCTAGTCGTTGATGTGGATAGTTGGTCTTGAGCTGATGTCTTGGACCATCAATTGATGTTCTCACTTAGTGGCTTGCATAGTGCACTCCACAAGCTATGAGAGCTAGCCTTCAGGCATGGTGGCTTCCAAGTCAAATCCAGTGCCATTGATCAAGATACAGTCCAAAAGAATGCCCTGTCTTCAGGCATAGGGTCTTACCTGCAGGTTCTGGGAGGCAATCAATGGCTGTGGCAGTAGCCTGTGTTATGTTTGGAGTTTCTTGGACTTCTGTGACCAACAACTCAAAGGAGTTTTCTCCTGTCTGGTACTGTTTTTTTTTTTTTTTTTTTTTTTTTTTCATTATACAGATATTTTGTGTGTATTTTATCAATAGATTATTAGACTAATTATGATTCTCTGAAGTTTTTTTTACCCTGAATAAGCATTATTTTATCTCTCCTCTCTCCCTTACCTGTCCAGCCCTCCCTCCATGCCTTCTCCCTGTCTTCTCCATTTAAAGCACCCCATTTCTCCCTTGTCTGCCATCTCCTATCGCCCCACTTCTCTTGGGCTCTCCCCCATTTCTTTCTAAAACCATTCTACTCCCTTCACATTTAGACACCCTGATTGTATCTACTCCCCCCTTAGCAGGACCTGTCACCTACTAGCCATCTGTCTCAGGTTTCCTCTTTCCTNTAACTTCTCACTATGTAAAATAACATAAAAAACAAAACAAAGCACTCCATCGATGCTCCTGGAATTGGAGTTACAGATGGTTCTCAGCCACCATGTGGGTGCTGGGGATAGAACCCGGGTCCACTGCAAGAGCAGTCGGTGCTCTTAACCACTAGGCTATCTCTCCAGCCCCGTATTTCCTTTTTAAAAATCATTTGTCATCTCCAGGATGGGCCAGACGGGCACCATGATCTTTGATTTACAAATGGCTTTGAACTGCAAGTTTGCTTGTAAACCAGAAGGTAGTCAGAGTTCATTTCCTTATTGAATCTCTAAAGTAGGTGGTAGATCTGGAAATGATGCATTATTTGAGCTAGACGAGAATATTTAAAGGGGCACAATAACTTTAAATATGTGGAGTGCTGTTGTTTGGGTTTTATTTATTGCTACTAATTAGAAAGTTAAGATGCCACAGTTAAAAGCCACACAGTAAACACATTACAAAATGCTATATGCATGAACTTTTTTTCTTAAAGCAATGCAACATTGGAGCAGGCTGTTTTACATGGCTTTGGGCTCTGGCTGGCTCTAAAAATACTTCAGAAAGAGGTTAGTTGAATTAGGTAATTCTAAAAAATCTCTCATGTTACCCCAACATTCCAGTTTGTCTTAAGGCAGTGACATTCCATTCCAAAGTAAGGACTGGAATCCTGTACTCCTTTAAAAAGCTGAGTAGGAAAAAAAGATGCACAAACAAAAACAATCTTTCCATTGGTAGAACTGTGATAGGCCAAACTCCAAAAATTTTGGAGATTTATTTATTCTAGAAGCACAGTAAGGTCACATGTTAGCAAATTAACAGACAGTACCAATGGTAAAGAAATTACTCAGGTTTCTAAGTGTGCTTTCTTGTCCCAGCCTGTTCCAGATGTTCTAGTGCCTGTCCTCACCCAGCTGCCACCTTCAGATGTTTATAGCAGCCCCTGAGGGATGAGGTTCCCCATGCCTTGTCTGGGCTCCTCATTGTAGAGTGGGGATCTCTTAGAGCTGTGGGCATGAGGGCTTCTGAAATTAGAATGAGAAATTCATTTTGTTCCTTGTGGAGAGCTAACTAGATGGTTGCCAGTTCATAAAGAGCAATAAATATTTGAGGAAATGTATTGGCCTGTAGAACTCTGCTTTTATCTGAACTCCGTAGTTGAAGAGAAACCAATAAGCCAATCTGTGGAGGCCACAAGGCTCACACCTAAAAAGTGCTGTTTTGCTGTGTGAAGTACACCTAAGAGGCACTGTTGCCCAGAGCTACCAGGCTCCCCCTCTCCCCACAGTGTTCTCCCTTCCTCTGTATAAAGCTAAACAGATGTTTAAAAATGTCGATTACCAAGGAAGCCTCTACTTATCATAAGTTTCATATAACCTGCAACCTGTTCTTTTTTTTTTTTCTATTTCTAGTGTCCATGGAAAACATTGGCGAACAAGGTAAAATATTGTTATTGTTATGACTATAATGCTTTAAGAACATTTGAACAAAACAGATTGTATCCTTTATATGTAATTGGGATTAAGGAACTACTCCTGAATCATATGGAAATAAGAAAGAGTTAAGGGAATCTCATTTCTCTAAATCCTCAAACTAAATCATATCAGATACTTGGCAAAAGACTCTATCCTGTAATGACCATAATTATGTTAAAGATTCATGTACCTCCACAGTACAGAAATACCAACAGTTTCCTGTCCCAGCTTGGAATACTACCCATAGCAGAGCAAAATTTATGAAAACTGCTGCTGACTCCAGTCATCTCATTCTAATTCAGGTTCATTATTGGATAAGTCAAATTTTAATTATACTTAAAATATAAATATCATTGTTTAAAACAATTAAAATTGCTGTTGAAGTTTTAAAATATCTAACATGTCATATTATATTTATTTATGTTTGTGGTACTGGGGATCAAACCTTGGGCCTGGTAGACAAACTACCACTGAGCTCAAATATGTCATGTTCAAAATCACAATATTTTATTCAAGTTTTTCTTTCAGAATTAAGTTGTATGCTAATATATTATTCAGATGAAATTATTTTTAGTGTAATTCAGATGAAATTATTTTTAGTGTAATAAAAGTATTTTTAATTTGACTATTATGTCAAGCCTTGTAAAACAACATATAAAGTGTCTTTATATTATCTTGGAAAAATATTCAGGATGATTTTTTACCTTTTTTTAAAATTTATTTTTATTTTAAGTGTATTAGTGGTTTCCATGCATATATGTTAGTGCACCCATGTATGCAATGCCAATAGAGGCCATAAGAGGGCGCTGGATCCCTCAGAGTTACAGGTAGTTGTTAGCTGCCATGTCGGTGCTGGGAACCAAACCCAGGTCATTTGCAGGAGCAGCCAGGGCTCTTAACTATTGAGCCATCTCTCCCTCCCCCACATGTTTTTGTAACAATTGTCCTCTGTGGTAAATCAGGCAATTTTGTGGTAAATCAGGCATTGGAACTCCCAAGGGAGGAAGCCTCTTGGTCCAGATGGTCCTTGTTTACATGTTGTCATTACAACAAAAAGAGCCACAGTGTCAGCTAGAGCTAAGCAAACAGTTCTCAGATGATAACTACTTCTGCTGCCTCTCAGTAAAGCAATAAAGCATCAAAGTTTGAACATTTGGCTAATGCTGTTTACTCATATTACTGCTTTATTTTTACATTTTGGCAAAAGTTTCTATTAGCCATTTTGCCAGTAAATGGGTATGCCTGTAGATGGGAGGATTTTATTCATGCATTTAGATTTGTTTTTGTTTGGTTGGTTAGGTTTTTTGTTTGTTTGTTTGTTTGTTTGTTTGTTTTCTTTTTGAGATAGGGTCTCAATGTAGCCACAGCTGGCCTGAAACTCATTATGAATACCAGGCTGGCCTCAAACTCATAGACATCTGTCTGCCTCTGCCTGTGCCTCCTGAGTGCTGCGATAAAAGGAGTGCACCACTAAGCCTGTCTTATTTATGCATTTAGATCTAATTACACACTTAGAGGTGAAAAAAATCCCTTTGATTTTAGGTTTATGTTTAATGAGTTATGCTTACTCTAATATAAATTTTTATAATTTATTATCATTGTTAATGTGGATATTTTGTGAAAACCATGATTTGAGTACATTTTCGTATTGCAGTGATGATTACGTTTCTCTCATTGCAGTCGTGTGCCTGATGGCTTATCATCTACTTTTTGCAATGTTTATCTGGTCATACTGGAAAACTATTTTTACATTGCCCATGAATCCTTCAAAAGAAGTAAGTTCAAACATTAGCAAAGGTATTCTAAAGATATAAATCTGTAATACTGATTTCTGAAAAGTGAATTTGCTTCTTTTCATCAATTGTTGTAAACATATTAAGTATAGTGATATTTGGGGTCTAAAAATTCTGCATATGTTAATAAACACAAATTTCACTGGATAAATACTTTTGTATCAGATAGTTATTCTATCAAATCTGCTATACATTCTATTTGTAGTTTAGAGTCAGACATCAAGGTATATCAATGATAAATGAGAGAGAGAGAGAGAGAGAGAGAGAGAGAGAGAGAGAGAGAGAGTTCTACAGTAAAGATGTACTGATTGGCTGCCAACAGAAAGTACAGAAAGTGGCTTATTTCATCATATCTATATTCAAGAAATCTTATAACTAGTTCAAAGCTTTCAAATACCCAGACACCTTCTGTCATGGGCACATTGATTCCAAGGGTCACTTCTTGGCTGAAGAATTCAGCTTTAATCCCAGGCATCATGAATATATTACAGCCAGCAGGCCAGAGAAAATATGAAAGAAGAGACATAAAGGCCTTTCCCTTTAATGATATTTTCTGTAAGTTGCTGATTCCATTTCCACTTGCATTCAGATAACTTCATTATGTGACTACATCTATGCACAGGGAAGGCTGGAATGTTATCATTATTCTCAATAGTCATGTAGCCACTATACAGAAAAGGAAGAGTGGTTACTAAGCAACACCTAGCAATCTCTAATACAGAAGGTTTTAAGTAGAAGAAGAGGATTGGATTCAATTCTATTTAAAATATATCATTCTGTTTCTGGGTCTCTTATTTGGTTAAATTTTCTTGGGGCAAGGAACAGTATCTTAACACATTTTTATATTCTTGGAATTTACTTCAGTGCATGCTTGTTGAATCGAAATAAACTTTGCTACCCATAATAACAGCATATTTTAGTAGACCATTTTTTTCCTCTTTTATTTGTTTATTTTTAAGGGATTCTACAATATAATAACACAGTTGTTTCCAGATAGCATTGCTGTTACTCAGTTTGCCGTACAATTAGGTAATTGGTGCATTTTGCAAGTACCTTTGTCCAAATTTTGAACAACCCAAGGTTCCCATAGTCCAGTTGGTGATGCTTGTATGCACAGGCATGTTGATCAATTAGGAGTCCAGTCTATATTGCTGTAGTCTCATGATTCACCCCATCTGCCCGCAGCCCTTACATTCTACCATGCCTCCTCTTCCACAATTTGTTCCCTAGGCTTTGGGAAAGGGGCACAAGTGGGTGAGAAGAAAACAGTCTACTTTCTTTGGAATTGTCATTTTGGACTCTAGTCTGTTCAGGTTGTTTCCCTTCATGGGTTGACAGCTTATCCAGTGATACCTTTTTAGTCATACTAACAAAGCACAAGCAATTGGATGTACAGGCATTTAAGCAGTACTAATTATTATGTCAAGCTAAGCTGTGAGCATAGACACAGATGCTTGGATGGTATGCTAATCCACAAACTGTGGTTTCTCTATAAAGGGTGACAAGTTCTTATTGTGGCTTATAACATCTCCTAACCACTAGAGGACATAAGCTTGTGGCATCCGCTGTGAGTTATTCCTCCAAGGAGAGAGCTAATAGCCATATAGATTTGGGATATGGTATACCATGGCTGCAACTGTGCCAGTACTCCAGTCCAAGTTCGAGGATGAGCTTTTACTGACAGAGAGTGCAATTGCTTGTCTCAAGGAGACCAATATTTGCGCGATATAATTCTTATATGGCCTTTCGGTAACACTACCTAACTGCGCATCTTCACCGTAGGCCAGTTGATACATTAGACAAGTACTCCATAACATTTTTTTCATGCTACAACACCAGGATCTATCTGCAACAGCGGAATACTTACTGCCATTTTCCTTGCAATAGTATAACCCACTTATTAGGCAAAAAAGCCTTTATACACATTGGGCAGGGGGGGTTGAAATCACCCTAGCCAAGCATCTCCTAGGCAGAAGAATCATAATTCAGCTGATGTCAGAGCTTTATCCTTACTAATATATTATGTGGCCTTACAAATTACACAGCTTTAAATAGGACTTATATATTTGACATTTGGCATCATCAGATAGAGAATTATCCTGATTTCACAGAGCCTATCCTCTATCATCAATTAAAAAGAGATGGTACAATATACTCCCTGTTTTATAAGTAAATTACAACTATAACAGATTGACATATCAAATTATACACAGTTGAGGGAATGATCTTCTTGACCATCATGGTTTTTCCTTTTTCCTTGCTAAAGGGGAAGAGGTAGGCAAGGTTCCTTGTTCCGAACATCTGAAGGTAAACTGCTTTAGGGAAGCCCTTATATAAACAGATTAACCCCAATAAATTCAGGAGAGGATGCTCCAGTGTTGCTCTGATCTCAAGGGACAGTCTGAGTGATATCTATTACACTATGTTCATGACATGGGTCGAGCCTCCTCTGCGGCTGGCAATTCCAGCTCCATCCTGCACAGCCAAAAGTTTGTACTGTTTTCAGGCAATTTAGATAGGTGTCTTTTACCTAGTGGGAACATTTGACAGTTCTCCTCCCATTGTCTGCTTCAATATCCCAAAAATCTGACAAATTTATCCAATAGAATTGGACACATCCAGGATTTTCCATTCTGATATCCCAGAAAGTAGTAAACTGACTACATCCCACCTCCCTCTTTTTGTTTTTTTAAATTTTTATGTTTTGACCTATACATGCTAAGTTGTATTACACATACCCATAAACAGGAACCACAGGCATAAGTTTTCATATAAATTTACCCAAACGTTTTCTCATTGACTGTATGCTACTTATTTTGGGAAGTAAATTTAAGCTTAATTCCTTTAAATTGTCCTACAAGTAAAAGAAAGTGTTACAAATGTGATGTTGTATCATTCAGAAAAATATGGAGACCATTCTGTACCTTAACCAACCCCAACGATACTGTTGGAAGTTCAAATACAAAATTAATAATAAAACAATTAACATTTTAATAATTCCAATTAGTTCAAATGTATATATACAATTTCACCAAAACCTGCAACCAGAATTAACTAATCTAAACATTTCACAAGCCTTAAAATATCCTATAATATGTGAATAAATCTTGGGCAGAGTTGAGTACCTGCCAAATAAATTTTACCCAATATACACTTTGCTCTTTAAAGCTATATGACTGCACTATGACTTCAGAGAAATCAAGTTCATTAACTTATATGGTTTATTTTGTATTTTTGTATAAATCTCTACTGAAATACCTCTCTGTATAAATATATGTTATTTTTAAGTATACCCTTTTAAACTGCAAATCTTACAGAGTGGATTTTAATGACTATCTTCCTCCAAGCTCTTGGCCTTCTTCAGGCCTGGCATGAAAACCTGCTTTAAAGACTTTTCAGTATCTAGCTCCTTTTTTTGTTTGTTTGTTTTGTTTTGAGTACAAGCATCCTTCATATAAAACCAATTTGCAAGCAGGTGTTTCCAAACCTACCCAGCCCAAGGCTCCCACCATCCAGCTGGAGGGGCTTGAATGTTCAATCAAGTTGATCAAATAAGTGTCCAGACTGTATTGCCATAGTTTTACCATTCACCCCAAACGCAGCCCTTACATTCTACCACTCCCCCTCTTCCACAGATTGTTCCTTAGGCTTAGAAAAGGGGCACAGGTGGATGAGGGCACAACAGTCTACTTTGTCTGGAGATGTCGTTTTGGACTCTGATCAGTTCTGGCTGTTTCCTTTCATGGGCTGACCGTTTGTCCAGGAATAACCTTTCAATCCTGCTAATGAAGCACAAGCGATTAGATATATAGATATTTAAACATTGCTAATTACTATGGTAGGTTACTTTGGTATAGACACAGATGTTTGGATGGTGTGTTAATCCATGGATTACTTTTTTTCCTGTGAAAATGACAAGGTCTTACTGTGGCATATAACATCTCCTAATCACTAGAGCATGTAAGCTTGTGGCAACATCCATGAGTTATTCCTCCAAGGAGAGAGCCAATAGCCAAATAGATTTGGGATATACAGACATATGGCTGCCACTGCTGCACAGTATCTCCAAGCAGGTGAGGTGTAGCTGATATTGGTGGAGGAGTCTTGCTTGACTCAAGGAGACCAACATTTGCTTTATTGGTTCAGTGGCCTTTGGTAACACTCTCTGGTATTCCAGAGACCAACTCTATACTTGCAAATGCGAGTAGACCATGTTTTTAAAAGGGATACTGTTTTAGATTGTTTCCTAAAGTAATCTGTTTCAAATGAAGCTGTGGTCAAACAAGCCTATAAATATGCTATTTGACCTAGAAGAGGATATTAAAAATTCAACCACAGATATTGCACAGAATTAATGGTATGTGTGAACTATCTTGCTTTACAGATTTTCTTTTGTCCTCGACACTCCAAATCTTGTCCCTTTTCCGTGTGTTTTTTTTTCCTTCTTCCTACATTATTCTCTTCTTTCTCATCTTTCACACTTGTAATTTGGCCCTAGAGTAACTTTAAAGGAGAACACTGACTCCTATCACTCAAGATCAGTAAGAGACCCTGTCTCGATGAAATGAAGTGGGGAAGGACAGAAGAAGATCCCAACATCCCCTCTGGCTTCCATATGCATAGACACGTAGGCACATGCATCTGCATAGTCATGTGCATGTATTTCACACACACACACACACACACACACACACACACACACACACACACACAAAGTGGGCATGGGCTATGTCCAGCCAATAATAGGAATCATAATTTTGAGGAAGGGGAAGTTTGGGACCAGGATATACCTTTTTTCCTTGATGGTTAATGGTCTGGCCTGAGCTCCTGGGATTTGCTCCCGTGTTCCTTCACACAATTGTAATGGAGTGGTCACTGCATGCCAGGATCCATCCCTGACCTTATGGAGTTAAATGCTTATGGAAGAGATAGGTGAAGCATAATAATTGAAATAACAAATCATGATACGTTGAAGAAGGAAAGCCCATGTGGACATGAAGGAGTGCATACAGAGTGGGGACTCAGAGTTGTTTGAGGACACATTTAGCACAGACCAGCAAATGTGGTGGAGAGACCACCCACAGACCTGTCTTTGGGTGGTCTCTCCATGAAGCCTTCTAGAGGACGTTGGTGGACACTTTCTCCCAAGATACCCTGCTGTTTACACACTGTTGCAGTGCTGTCACAGCACTATGTCCATTATACCAAGTGTTTTCTGACAAGGCATTTGGTTCCACTGAAATTGTCACTACATGTTTATCAGTGTTTATTTCTTTTGGAACAGTTAATGGCAATTTTAGTTTTAAATTTTAAAGAAATGAAATGTTATTTGTGGGTGCATGATGCCCAAGCCAGCATTTTTTTTAATTTTTTAAATTAATTAATTAATTACTTAATTTTTTTTTTTTTTTTGTCTTTTCGAGACAGGGTCTCCCTGTAGCCCCAGCTGTCCTGGAACTCACTCTGTAGACCAGGCTGGCCTTGAACTCACAAAGATCCACCTGCCTCTGCCTCCCAAGTGCTAGGATTAAAGGTGTGCACCACCACACCCGGCTTTAATTTATTTTTTTAATGTGTATGAATGTACTGTCTGAATGTAGGTTTGTGCACCTGTGTCGTGCAGTGCTGTGGAGGTCAGAAGAGGGTGTCGGATTCCCCTGGAACTGGAGTTACAGACAGTTATCAGCCGCCATGTGGGTGCTGGGGATCGAACCCGGGTCCTCTGCAAGAGCAGTCGGCGCTTTTAACCACTAGGTCATCTCTCCAGCCCCAGCCTCAAGCCAGCATTTTTAATTGAGAAAGAAAAGCTGGTTGAATTCTTGGAAAACCTTTATGACTAAGCATGCTAGATCTGTAAATAATTTGGATTCTTTAAAATTTAATTTATTTATTATTTCATCTCATGTGTATGAGTGTATTGCCTACATGGATGTAAGTGCGCCTGTGTTGTGCAATGCCCAAAGACGGTGTTGGATTCCCTTGGAACTGGAGTTACAGATTGTTAGCTACCATGTGGGTACTGGGAATTGAACCCAGGTCCTCTGCAAGAGCATCCAGTGCTGTTAACCACTGACCCAATAATATGGATTCTAACCAATTCTAATAATATGGATTCTTCATTCTTTTTTTTTAATTCTTTTAGAATCTAAAGAGCACCAACATGTTTACAACATCAGCTTCTTATTCAAGTTCTTTTTTTAAATTTTTTTTATTATTTATTTTTTTCTGTATGTGTATGAATGTACTGTCTGCATGCAGGTCTGTGCACCCATGTCGTACAATGCTGCGGAGGTCAGAAGAGGTTGTTGGATTCCCCTGGAACTGGAGTTCTCCTGCAATTGGAGTTACAGATGGTTCTTAGCCACCATGTGGGTGCTGGGGATCGAACCTGGGTCCTCTGCAAGAGCGTTGGTACTCTTAACCACTAGGCTATCTCTCCAGCCCCATTATTCAAGTTCTTTCAAAGCAGCTTTGAAAATAATGGACTGAATCTTACTGATTCTTACTGACTCAGTCCATTATTTTCAAAGCTGCTTTGAAAGGACGTGAATAAGAAGCTGATGTTATAAACATGTTGGTGCTCTTTAGAGCAGAGTCCAAGACAACAGCTCCAGAGAAAGTAGACTGTTTTGCTTCTCATCCACCTGTGCCCCTTTTCTAAGCCTAGGGAACAATCTGCGGAAGAGGGGGTGTGGTAGAATGTAAGGGCTGCGATTGGGGTGAATGGTGAAATTACAGCAATATAATCTGGACACTCATTTGATCAACTTGATTGAACATACAAGCCCCCCCTGCTGGATGGTGGTGATCTCATGGGCTGTGTGGGTTTGGGGACAACTGCATGCAAATTGGTTTGTGTACATGGAAGGATGCTGTGATGCAATAAATTTATCACTTATTGCTAAAATGGGGAAAAAAACTGGAGATAAAGATGCAGGACAGTTATGGCAGAATGCATGATGCTGGTGGGGTGGGGGTGGGGTGGGGGGAAGGGAAAGGAAAATATGCCTGAACTGAATTGGAAAATGATGTATGAAATACACAAAGCATCAATAAAAAAAAGAAAAAAAAAAAAAGAACAGAAAATAATGGACTGAATCCTAGTGACCCATCCTTCAATTGGGAAACCGTTCTCCAAGCACTGAAATATGCTTGGAGAATTTTCCCGTTGGCTCCAAGTTATTTAGACCTGCTGCTTCCCCAGGTCAGCCTATTTCCTAAGCTTTCCCGCTCAGCTGCTCACAGCCATACACCCTTGTTTACAAAATATTCTAATAATCAAAATAGCTTTTAACCACATGCATTTGCTGGATGTGTAAGTGAGCAAACTCCCATACAACACCTCATAGGAAGAGCACACTCAGCCTTCCTAGAGGTCAGGTGTTTGTATTCATTTGAAAAGGGCTGTTGGCATTGTAATCTAAATTTTACAAAGTTATTGACCTAGTTTCGTTTCTGTTGCTGTGATAAAATACTCTGACAAAAGCAACCTGTGAGAGAAAAGGTTAATTTTAGCTCCCAGTTCGAGGTAACATTCCATCTTAGCAGGGAAGTCAAGGCAGCAGGAACTGAATGGTGGTGGTATCACATCCACAGTCAAAAGCAGAGAGAAACGAAGGCATGCATGGCTGGTGCTCAGCTCACTTTTTCTATTCCTGTGTAGTCTAGGACCCCAAACCAGAGAACGGTGCCTCTCACTTTCAGGCTGAGGCTTCCCACATCAATCAAGACAGTCATGCCTCACAGGCCAACCTCATCTAGAAAATCCCTCATTGAGACTCTCTTCCCAAGTGATTCCAGGTTGTGTTGACTATTAAGAGTAACTGTCACAATAACTAATAGGTATGCAAGTTCTGTGAACTTAGAACAAGAGGATTAGTTAACCTGGAGAATGACTTTTCAAATACCTTTTAAACCTACAGGAACTTAGCTAATATATCTACTAGCATATGCTAATAAATTTGGAATATTTATTTAGAATACTTCATAATATGTAAATATTTTACTTGGAGAAAATTGTCTATTTTCTCTTACATTAATGGACCTGAAATCTTGTGACTAGGTAAAGCAAAGTGTCATGCATATAGAAATATTATGGTAAAAGCTATTTATACTTGAAAGCTGGAGATTTGTTTCTTTAAAGAACATCAGTAGAACTACTGGTCTCTAAACAAATATCATTACATTTATTTTTGTGAGGGCAAAGATTTAGGCTCAGTGGGATGGCCTAATTTTTAATGAATTTTTAATGACTTTGTATAAATGACAAATGACACTTTTTAAATGTTTTAGAGGGGCTGGAGAGATGGCTCAGTGGTTAAGAGAACTTGCTGTTCTTCCATAGGACCTGCATTTGATTCTGGATCAGACAGAAGTCTTTAACTCAAGTCCCACAAAATCCAACACACTCTTCTGGCATCTGCCAGCATTGCATGCATGTAGTAGTACACTTACATACATTCAGGCAAAACACTCATACACATAAAATAAAGTAATATAATAAAATATTTAAATGCTTTTAGAAACAGGATCTTGAACTCAGGCTGGTCTTTTGCTCACACCCTCTTTCCTCAGCCTCATAAGTGCTAGGATTAGAGATGCACATTGCTATGCCCAACCCCAGGTCAATTTTAGTATTTTATGTATCTATTCTTTGAGTGTTGTATTTACATTATTTCTACCTCTCCCAGGCCCCTATTATTTCCCCCATGCCCTGCACAACCTCACAATGACTTGTCCTCTTTAATTATTATTGTTACATATACATACATGCATTTATAAATAAACACACACACACACAAACACACACATATGCTACACTTAGTCCATTTAGTAGTGTTCGTGTGTTCAGGTCTACCCACTTGGGATTACCTCTCAGGAGACTAGCCCTGGAGAAAACTGACTTTCTTTCTCAGCATCTATTTGTTGCCTGCAGCTCTTCATCTTGAAGTAGAACCCTGTGAAATTTTTCTCATTAATCTTGGCCTGTCAACTGGTTTTATCATTATGCAGATCTTCTTGGACTACCAAGCTGTGGATTTAGAGCTAAATACATGTATATAATCTATTTCGATCCTATTCACCCCCAACTTCTCTCAGACCTCTCCTCTGTGAGATACTTCTTAGTACAAAATGTATAGATAAGGCAGGAGATGTAGCTCAGTGGTAGAGCACTTGACTTGCATGCATGACACCCTGGGTTCAATCCTTAGCAATGCCAACAAAAGTATACATAACGTACAATTTAAAAAATAACTGGGTCTGCCGGGTGTGGTGGCGCACGCCTTTAATCCTAGCACTTGAGAGGCAGAGGCAGGCGGATCTTTGTGAGTTCAAGGCCAGCCTGGTCTACAGAGTGAGTTACAGGACAGCTGGTGCTACAGGGAGACCCCGTCTCTTAAAGACCAAAAAAAAAAAAAAAAAAGAATAACTGGGTCAGGAAAGTTAAGAACACTAAATGCTGTTGTAGAGGACCCAGGTTCAATTGCCAGAACATGATGGCTAACAACCGCTCCAGTTCCAAGGGATCTGACATGCTTTTCTGGCCTCCTTGGGTATTGCACAAACCAGGTATATTTACATATATGCAGACAATATACTCATACACTAAAATAAAAATAATGGAATAAAAAAGAATAATAAAATGAAAACATCTAAGCAAACATTCAGCCAATATGCACAACATTTATATTTTCTTTGTGTACTAAATACTTCATAGTTGTATTTCTGCATATTCTCAAGTAACTATTACTCTGCATTTTAATTATTCCTTTTTATTTACAATTTTATCATAAAAGAGTGTGTGTCCTTAAATGATAATATTGAGATTATGTAGCTTCTTTGTCTTAAACCTTTATAGGAATGGAGTCATTCTATAAGATAATATTTTACTATTTCCAACAATATATTGGGATTTGGTCCTTTGGTTTTGCATAGCTGTAGTTCATAGTAAGGTGCCACTAGACTATATATGTGTATCCTATCCCAATTTATTTACCACTATCCTTCTATAGACTTTGGAGAGTAGGTCATATTTTTCAGTCTTCAAACAGTAATACTGTGGTTATTCCTGGTCATATTTATAGAGATCCATACAGTACTGTCTTTTGAACTTGTGTATAGGTGTATGATTATCAAGTAAGAGCCAATTTTTTTGTCCTTATGAACTAATTTTTTAGTTAGTCAAACCAAACTGTCAGTATAAAAGTATAATGAATACTTATCTGTTTTGAGTGCTGGAGAATATCTTGTGTAATGATTATGCCTAAGTTTAAGCTTACTTAGATGATGAAAATATATTATATATATATAGATATATACTATATAGTATCCAGATAAATTATATATATGTTATAGTTATATATAACCATAAGTACAACATGAATTTTTAAAACTTTTTTTTTAATTAGTTTTTTATTGATGCTTTAGGTGCAATTTCATACATTTTGTTTTTTTTTTCCTTTTTTTTTTTTTTTTTTCTTTTTCTTTCCCTTTCCCTCCCCCCCCCCACTTTCTAATGGTATCCAAATGAAAAATTCATCTATTCATTTTATGTGTTATATAATTAATATTTGACAAAAGTGTACAGCTTATAAACAATTTTATATGTTCTGTTCCTTTTAAATTTCAAAGCCACATGAAGAAGTAGGCACAATTATTATGATTTTATTCTTATCCAAGATTCATAAAATAATTATCTGTGAGTTTAAGAGACATGTCCAGATTCGAGTCTCTATTAACCTCTCAGAATGCACCATCTACCATTAATATTTTATAAGTACCTTTGGGTATAATAGAGAAGACTGATGATATGCTATCATTCCTTTAAAAATACTGATTAAAATTTAAATTTATTCCTCAGTTCCATCTCTCTTATGCAGAGAAAGAATTGTTGGAGAGAGAGCCAAGAGGAGAAGCCCATCAGGAAGTTCTTAGGCGAGCAGCCAAAGACCTCCCCATCTATACCAGGACCATGTCTGGAGGTAAGCGTTGATAATGGAACAGGATCCAAACAATGTGTTCTCATGGCTCTTAGAAAGCATGTTCATAAACTGTCAAGCACTCATTTGAAAGTGCTGTGCTGTTTCTTGGGTTGCTATTAAATCTTTCCTGTACAGTTCCATAAAACAGAATGGAAACATGAGTCACACTGTGGGACAGAGCTCTCAGAACTGACTAATTCTATTCCTCTTGCTTTGGCATGACTTGGTGACAATGTAAGAACTGCTGAAGTTGGGATCTGTAGTAGAAAATTTATTTTCAAAGTTTTAACTGTAGACTTTCTTATTTTTCATTTAAGGGAACGATATCTACAGTGACTATTAAACTAATAATTTTCCAATTATTTTTGTAAGTTTAAAGCATCGATTATGTGAATTATGTAAAACATAATTTAGATATTGGAATCTCTTTGAAATGGAAACTATTATACAAATAAGCTAAATTAATAGAATGCTTACTTGGCTTATTTAAGGTAATTTAACATCTAATTAAGCTGTTCTTTTAAGAACCAACACACATGAACTATCGATGCTTCTCCCAAGACTTACCCAGGCATGCTCCCCTTAAAGGTGGCTTTAAACCTTTGCCTGTACATTATAACCCATTAACTCATTTGGCTGTGGCCAAGTTGAGTTATCTCTAAATACAAAATACACAAATGCTTTCAAAGATCTAGCGTGAAAAAAAGAATGCAAAAGTCTCATTAATATTGTTATGTAATTTATATTTGCTTGTAGCTCACTTTAGAACTATAATTGAATATAAGTCTCAAACAGTTTTTATCCTGTTTGTTTTCACCTGTAAGGGGTTTGTATAGTGAAGTAACATTTCTAAACCAGTCATCCAGATAGTCTTTGCTGTCTTATTATTGAAGAAAAGACAAGACCTTCGCTTGCAAGAACTAAACTTCTCTCTTAGCACCCCTAATCTTTCATCACGCTCAACAGAGATGCGATGTCTTTTCTAATTTAAATGACTGAGTTTGCTTGCACATTTCTAGAATGTGTCTCTGTGCTGCTTTTTCAGCTAGGTATGCACAAAAAATAAATACTTGAGAGAGATTTTCTGTATACTTTAGGAAAATAGATATATCTTAAGCCTTGTAATACTATAATTACTCATAACTGAGAACGCTTTACAGAGATTTCCACAAGAAGTCTTTTGTTCTCAGGTAACCTCTCTAGAGGAATCTGTCTCTCAACAAGGGCTCTCATTCTGTCTGTTTAAACAGGGTCAAATATCTTATTTTCAGCCTATTTAAATTCAGTATGCTTTTTATAATTTAAATTTTGAGAAATGATAAAAAGCCATTTTGTTTTGTTTTCACTTACATGTTACGTTTAAGACTAAGTAGAACTTTTTGTTCCTAGCAATCCGATATTGTGACAGATGCCAACTTATAAAACCAGACCGCTGCCATCACTGTTCTGTCTGTGACAAGTAAGGACACCTTCGCTTCTCAAATGTCTACCCACTGGCCATCTTTTGCTTAGTATTGCTTTACTGCTTTTCATATTATTATCACTTTCCTTATTCATGCTTCTTGGATCACTATTTGGAAGCATAAGTGGAATTATTACTTGGACTAATAGCAATGTAGCTGATGGCCACAATTAATTGTCCCTTTCTTCCAGACTCATGGGGACACAAAGTTCAGGAATTTAAGCAATTTTTACTTGGCTAGTTCAAGTTAGCAAATGCTAGTTCTGTGAGTGTTTTCCATTTCTGTAAAGACAACTCGACTGACTTTATGAACTCATATATTATATATTTCATATGCAACATAACCAATAGACTTATCCTAAACAGTGATATTAAAGAGAAATTTTATACAGACTTTGTGTAAGTCTATTAGCATTTTTCTCTTTAAAATATTTTATTTATTTTTATTTTATGTGTATGAGTGTATTTCCTGCATGTGTATAAGTGCACCCATGTTGTGCATTGCCCATGAAGGTCAGAAGAGGGACTTGGATCCCTTGGAACTGGAGTTACAGATAGTTGTTAGCCACCATGTAGGTGCTGGGACCCAAACCCAGGGCCTCTGCAAGAGCAGACAGTGTTCTTAAACATTGAGCCATTTCTCGAGACCCACATTTTACTCTAAACTAAAAGTTTGAGGAAGTTGTGTGTTAATAAATTACATTGTCTTTAGAAAAATAAATTAATTTGTATCTTAAAGAATGCACTTTTTTTGGTCTTTTTGAGACAGGGTCTCCCTTTAGTCCTAGCTGGCCTGTAGACCAGGCTGGCCTTGAACTCACAGAGATCTGCCTGCCTCTGCCTCAGGAGTGCTGGGATTAAAGGCCTGCGCCACCATGCCCAGCAAAGAATGTACATTTTAATTTGAAGCTTTATTCTGCCCTAACTGGAATCAGCTGTGGTATTTTAGATGATAATGTCTGCTGTTATTCATGTTTAGATAAGTAATTTTGTACTGTTTTATATGCCACAACTATTAGAAATAAGATTTTGTATTTTCTTTTTATAACTGAGTTGATTAAACTTAATGATGTATTGTGTTTCATTTTTTTGTGAATTTTTAGGTGTGTTTTGAAAATGGATCATCACTGCCCATGGTGCGTATACATCTATATTGAAACAAGTTTCTATCAATTATCAATTTATGATAAATTAAGTCACTCTCATAAATCTTTTAAAAATAATTACCTTACTTTTTGTAGGAGGCATTTACAGATTCAGTTTATAAAATTAATTAGTTTTAAAGAGTCTTTATTCGAGATAAGTTCCATGAAATAATTTTAAGCTAGTAAGTTAGTAATATAAAAGTAATATAAATATATACGTTTTCTCTCAGGGCAACATGTATACTTTGCATGCTTGAAAATAAACACAGATATTCTGCAGAAATGTAAACAAAGATTTATACCATTAATTATATACTTTAATACATCAGTTGAAGTTTATAATAAACTTTTAACAATTTAAATAAAACTACATTGAAGAGTTAAAGAATAGCAGATACACAGATACTTTTTTAAAATTTTTATTTATTTATTTATTTATTTATTTATTTATTTATTTATTTATTTATTTGTATGAATGTACTGTCTGCATGTAGGTTTGTGCCGTGTTGTGCAATGCCGCGGAGGTCAGAAGAGGGTCTCGGATTCCCCTGGAACTGGAGTTCTCCTGGAATTGGAGTTACAGATGGTTCTTAGCCACCATGTGGGTGCTGGGGATCGAACCTGGGTCCTCTGCAAGAGCAGTTGGTGCTCTTAACCGCTAGGCCATCTCTCCAGCCCACACAGATACTTTTAAACAGACTCTCTACCTAGAACTCATTAGTGTTTTTTCATACTTCTAAGTCATGAAGTTAGGTGACTTCACAGAGGACAACTTGAAAGATCTGCTAATGGTTGATTTTCCTACTCTTGCTATCTATCGTTTTTTTTCATCCCAGTGTGCATGCACCTCTTATAATAATGTTAGGCAGCCATGAGCAGATTAAGTACTGATCATACTTACTGAACAAACTTTACTTCCTTCAGTGATTATAACATATAAAATATATAAATGCCCAAAAGTCTACACTAAGCAGTTTGCAATATGCGTAGGCAATTATTCTCCTAGGAGCAAGGAAGAGTAAGGAGAGGAAGGGTGTAAGGAATTCTAGATGTCTCACTGGTGCACCACTCCAAGTATATTTTCTCTAGCTAAATTTCTTCCTTTAAAGTGTTAAGGGGTAGTCAATGCCTGTCAGAATGGTGATCTTTAAAAAGTCTGTAGGAGTAATCCCCTTTGTACTAATTTCCATTTGGCATTTGTTCTTTTGGCTGCTCCCTGATGTTCCCCACACAGTATGCTCAATTACAAGGTTTCTCAATCTTCACTGCCTTTTATCCCATCTCCCAGTGGCAGATGCCCCACTCACATCTCCTGGTGCGTGTGAGTTCTCCTGGTTTATAATGGACAGCCCCTCTGCCTGGCGATGTCCCTATCCCAGGAACCTACCTGTGTTTCTTTGCTTTCCTGTCAGGCTATCTTTTACTAGATAAGTTTGCTCAGCTCACAACCTGGTCAGTCCGGAAGTTCCAGGATATTAATACCTCCAGGATAGCCCTCTCATCCATTAAGAGCCTGGTTAGTAACTCAGCTTTATTGACATTTTTTCTTTCCCACTTTATGGTGCTGGGGATCAAACCCAAGGCTTGAACATGTTGGGTAAACATTCTACATTGCCAGTTCTTCTTAAGTTCTTTGGCAAAAGAAAAAAAAAACTGTACCAAACTTCTGGTCTCAGAGTTTGCTTTCAAGGGGACCTATTCAGCATTCTCCTTTCTAAGTTTTATGAAATCTAGCTATAATTAGCAGGAGTAAAATAATCAGAGCAGAGCATCGACCCTCATTTTTCCATTTTAATGAAAGCTTGTCATAATAAATAATGGAGAGGTAGAGACAATCAGGATTCATCCCAGGTCAGTGATATTGTAAGATTTGCCATCCCAGTGCCATGTGCATAAACTTACAAAACGGAAAATAATGCCTTACAGAGAAATCCTTTTAAATCAGCAATTAATTTGGCTGAATGACTTAAAGGATAATTTGGTAATCTTTCAAATTTTGGCAGATTCTATTAAACAAATAAAAGAGAATATAAGTGGGGCTGGAGAGATGGCCTAGCGGTTAAGAGCGCCGACCGCTCTTACAGAGGACCCGGGTTCGATCCCCAGCACCCACATGGCGGCTGAGGACCATCTGAAACTCCAATTCCAGGAGAACTCCAGTTCCAGGGGAATCCGAAACCCTCTTCTGACCTCCGCGGCATTGCACAACACGGGTGCACAGACTTGCATGCAGACAGTACATTGATACACATACAGAAATAAATAAATGCTGGGCGTGGTGGCGCACGACTTTAATCCTAGCACTTGGGAGGCAGAGGCACGTGGATCTCTGTGAGCTCGAGGCCAGTCTGGTCTACAGAGTGAGTTCCAGGACAGCCAGAGCTACAGGGAGACCCTGTCTCAAAAAAAAAAAAAAAAAAAAAAAAGAGAGAGAGAATATAAGGCCATAATTTGTTCCATTGCATAACTACTTAGATCTTCACTCACCCTCCAGCAACAATGTGGAAGAAGTCTGATGAACTGCCTGCTTATTGTGCCACTGTCTTCCGTGTCGACGCCTCTGTTCCACCATCATATCAGTTCTGGGCACTCCCCTCCAGAGATCAATAGCCTTGGCAATATGTGTAGGAGCTGATGCCCAGGCTCTCAAATGCAGCTGATAACAGCTCAGAGTAGTACCTAATATTTTTTAAATCTTTAGAGTAAAGGACCTGGCATATAACTTAGTAGTAGAGTGCTTATGTAGCATGCATGAGGCACTGGGTTCAACCCCTAACAGAACAAAAAATTAAAAATTTAAAAATTTTAAAGATCTGGGCATAGATCTCAGTGGTGGTATACATGCCTAGTATGTGCCGAGCTCTCTTCAGCCCCAGTGCCTCCTCCCTGAGGACGCATAGCACAACTCTAAAGTTCAAAAGTAAAGGCAGGGGGCTGGAGAGATGGCTTAGTGTCTGAGATGTATGTTGTAGGGCTAGAGAGGCGGCTCAGTGGTTAAGTGCTCCTCCAAAAGACTGAAGTTTGATTCACAGCACCCACATAGTAGCTAATAGCCACTTGCAAGTCCAGTTCCAGGGCAATCTAATGGATGCCCTCTTCTAGTCTTCACAGGCATCTCATGACACAGTGGGAGTTGGGGTGGCTTATATCGTAGCAGGGAAACCTCAGGGACAACAGTAGCTAATGCATAGGTAAATTTGAACAAACCAACAGAAAGGGAGCGGAGAAAGTTGAGGGCGCTAGAGTGTTTTAGGAGTAAGCCGCTGCGGGGGGCTTTGGCAAGGAGCGGGTGGTTAGTCAGCCCCACACCACGGAATGGTCGCCGAGCCCATGCTGAAACTCCAAGTCAGGAGAACTCCAGTTTCCAGGGGAGTCTGACGCCTTTTTCTGACCGCCGCAGCATTGACACGTCACGAGTATGCATAGGTAATAACGGGATGGGAGGGGAAGAGGATGAGTGAGAGAACAGCATTCTGCGAGACCCAATTAGTGGCAGCAGTGTCAGTTGTAACATCATATCTACGAATACATATAAGTTTAAAATACACTCAATAAAAAATAAAAAGGTTCAAACCAACATATAATGTCACATCCTGTGAGAGAAACAGTGCTTCTATTGGAGTTTTGTTTGTTTTTTTTTGGTGTTTTTCGTTTTTATGTTTGAAATACTTCTTGCTTACCGCTCATTCCCGGCACTCGAAAGAACTAGTGTGGCTATGTTGTCATTGGGACTTCGCATGGCTAAACTACCTTATGGATATGTGGTAGCGATGGATTGGAGTGTGGTGCAACACACATGATTCGATAGAGCCTCCCGCCCTTCTGTGGTTATTTAAATTATTTATTTTTAATGTGTATGAATGTAGGTTTGTGTGCCCTTGTCATGCAATGCTGTTGAGGTTAGAAGAGGGTGTCGTTTTCCCAGAAGAGGGTGTCGGATTTTCCCTGGAACTGGAGTTAAGGAATGTTTCTCAGCCGCCATGTGGGTGCTAAGGAGTCGACGCGTCCCCACTGCAAGAACACCGTGCTCTTAAATCGCTAGGCCATCGCTCCAGCCCCCTCTTTTTTAAAAAAGATAAATGGCTATAGGAGGACGGCACTGTTTTTTTTTTTGTATTTAATTTTTATTTTTTTGTGTTTGTGTGTGTGTATAATTATTTTTTAAAAAGTGTATATAAAAAAATATTTTCACTGCTGGGTATAGGAACACATACCTTTTAATCCCAGCACTCTGGAGGCAGGGGCAGGCCCATCTCTATGAGTTTGAGTCTAGCCTAGTCTACATAGAGTGTTCAAAGGCAGACAGATATACATAATTAGACCCTGACTCAAAAAAAAAAAAAATAAAGCAAGCATTACAGCTATTATGTGAATTTTATTTATTAAAGGACTTTTTGGGAACTTCCAGACTACATAGAAGACTGATTGGTTTTTTTTGGTCTTTTTGAGAAAAGATATCTCTGTAATCCCAGATGGCCTGGA
Organism: Rhizomys pruinosus; assembly: GCA_009823505.1. Classification (NCBI taxonomy): domain Eukaryota; kingdom Metazoa; phylum Chordata; class Mammalia; order Rodentia; family Spalacidae; genus Rhizomys; species Rhizomys pruinosus. Next base: position 2,440,959 of record VZQC01011398.1, on the reverse strand, counting down.
ACTCACTATGTAGGCCAGGCTGGGCTCAGTCTTACAAAGATCCACCTGCCTCTGCCTCCCAAGTGCTGGGATTAAAGGCAAGCACCACTACACCTGGCTTATAGCAGACTTTTTATACAGGCTTTGTGTATGATTTTGGACTTTAGAGTCCAAGTCAATGCTGAGCATTTGAAACATTAAGTAAATATTCCTCTGTTGTTGTTTTTTTTTTTTTTAACAATTTCCATAGTTGCTTGGGAAATTGAAATTATCCTCCAGAATTCTGGAGACCAATCTTGCACTTGTTATTTTAACTAAAAGGGAGCTTCTATAGTGTCTATTTTATTGGCTTTTCCTATTAGAGAAGTGTTTTCCTTTTAGAATAAATTTTTATTTAAATATATTGATAATACTTTGGTATGCTTGCCTAAGGTTAGGTAACTTTCACACATAAAAGTAAATAGTTTTAGATTCAATTTATTTTAAAGACCATATTAAAATTTGTTATCCTTATTTTGATGATAGAAACTATAAAATATTTACTTTTGTCTTAGATGTATGAGTGTTTTGCTTGCATGTATGTAAGTACACCACATGCATGCAGTACCCAGCAAAGGCCAGAAAAGGGTGTTGGATCCCCTAGAACTGGAGTTACAGACAGCCACAAAATATGGACATTGGGAACAGAACCAGGGTGCTTTGCAAGGGCAGCCAATGGTCTTAACGGCTGAGCTATTGCTCCAGCTCTGATTTGTTCCTTTTATAAAGAGCAAGAAAGTAGGGCTCAGAGAAGTTTTAGAGTAAGAGGAGACTCAGAGCCACACAATTGGTTGTGTTTTTGTTATTGTTGTTTGCTTGTTTGTTTGTTTTCTGGATTTGAAAGACTACATTCTTTCAAATGTGTTATGCTCTCCCTCCAGTTTAGATTCTGAGCTGTTGCTATGAAACCATCCACCCTGTGCCACATATAATGTGTGGTTTCTGCAGAGAAAGTCATTCCTTTCCTAGATGCCAAACTGAATCTACAGCAGATAGTAAGCTATCTAAGCAGAAGATGTCTCTTCAGAAGAGAGCAAGGGATTATTCAAGTTAAACACAATGTGTGGTGTGCTGGCACATACCTATAATCAGAGCCCTCGAGAGACAGAGGCAGGTGGATTTCTGTGAAATTTAGGCTAGCCTGGTCCACATAGCGAGTTCCAGGTAGGCTGAGACTAGGGATACCCTGTCATAAATAAATAAATAAATAAATAAATAAATAAATAAATAAATAAATAAATAAAGTAAGTAAGTAAGTAAGTAAGTAAGTAAGTAAGTAAGTAAGTAAGTAAGTAAGTTAATAAATAAGTTAAACACCATTACTCTCTTCCCTCTCTAAATATACACGTATCCAAAATACTTGGTCTTGATTCATTGACTTTCCATGTTTTGTGGTTCTGAGTTGGGAAATTTTCCCAGTGATCTTAAGTAAAACTTAAACTAAATCAGTTATTATAAAGCCTGGCCCAAATAATTTTCTTTCCATAAAAACATTCTTCATTTAATATGAAGCTCCTTGTTACATTCCTGTAGAAAGAGAGGCAGCACATTCTAGAAACTCTCCCAATTCACAAGCTCCATTCTTTTCTACTTTTTATTTTATGTGTATGAGTGTATTGCCTGTATGTGTATAAGTGTACCCATGTCCTGTGGATGCTAGAAACTGAATCCTAGTCTTCTGCAAGGGCAACCAGAGCTCTTAACCCCTGAGCCATCTCTCCAGAGCCAGGACAAGAGCTGTCTTTACTCCCACATTGCCTAAAGCTTGGAGCATCCCACTCTTTACCCAATCTAGTCTCTTGAAACCAACACCACCAGCAGAGACAATATCATGTATCCTTTTGAGAAAGATTACATTTAGAGCAAGCTTACAAAAACCTGTTTCCTATAGTATTTCTTGCCATTATTCCATTTTAATGCTATAAAAAGCAATTTCAGCCACTGGTCTTTATTCCCATTAGAACCTCTAAAGCTGCAAACATTACAATTAGCATATAATGTGCATCTGTGATTTTTTTGCTTCTTTATAAATTACTTTCCCATGAACATCATCTTTAAGTGCGGAAATTGCTAATCAACTATTGTTTCCTTTACCTTATTTTTTTTTTAGCTAGAAAATGCAAACATAGTTTTATTGTTAAGGTCAAGAAAGGAAAATTTGGACCTGTAAAAAATGGCTCAGTGTAACATCAGTTGTTCTTGCAGAAGACCTTGGTTTGAATCCCAGCACCCACATGGCAGCTAAAAACTGTCCATAACTCCAGTTCCAGGAGATCTGACGCCATCTTTTGTCCTCCATGGGCATTTCATGACACAGGTGCACTTACATACATACAGACATAACACTCAAACACATAAAATAAAAATAAATAAAAAGTGAAAGGAGGCCGGCATGGTGGCACACGCCTTTAATCCTAGCACTTGGGAGGCAGAAGCAGGCAGATCTCTGTGAGTTCAAGGCCAGCCTGGTCTACAGAGTGAGCTCCAAGCCACCAGCTGGGACTAAAGGGAGACCCTATCTCAAAAATACCCCCCAAAAATAATAAATAAAAAATAATTAAAAAAGTGAAAGGAAAATGTTTCACTTGTTACAAGGGTCAGTAGAGAAAGATTATTTTATTGACTCTGAAGAAAAAATAAAGATGTGTTAGGAGAGGAATAGTAGATAGAAGTTCTATGCCAAAGGTGTATTATGTCAGCTAACAGTGAGTTAACGCTATCATTTATATCAACCATTTCTTTTTTTTCTGTCTTTTTGAGACAGGGTCTCCTGGTATCCCCAGCTGTCCTGAAACTCACTATGTAGACCAGACTGGCTTTGAACTCACAAAGTTCTGCCTGCCTCTGCCTCCTGAGTGCTGGGATTAAAGGTACGAAATGCCATGCCTGGCTATATCAGCCATTTCAACAGGGCTTGATAACATTTATACAAATGTCATGGAGTAATGCCCTTGTCTTATGAAAAGGGGAAAATTGAAAGAAAAGAACTATGAAATGAATTATATCCACATTCACGTTTATCCATTTTATAGTAGTAATTCCACCCTCCCCTGTCCATCATATATAATGATTTTAGAATAAGAACTGAGGATTCATATATTTCCAATCAAAGAACATAGAGCTATATTTCAGAAATTATTTGAGTACTTATTTTCAGGTAAGTAAGATGAAATTCTAATAATAGGCTATTTCACTTCCTTAAAGTCACATAGTCCCCTAATGGGAAATGCACATAGCAGCTGTTTGCCTGGCTCCCATCCCAACGTCTTTTCTTAAAGATTCCATTGAATCAACTTTAATGATTGGATGCCTCCATAATGAAGCTCAAGGAGAAGTCTGTGGAGGTCCTTTACCCAATTTGGGAAAACTTAAACGGTTTTAGCTTATTTAATCATAGTTGGAAATAGAATCCAATGATAACCTAGAGATGTGATTTAGTGAATTCCCTTAATCTGTCTGATTTCACTGGGTCTCTCAAAAGCTCTTTGCATTTAGTTGTATATTTATTTAAGTAACTAATTGTATATGAGATATAGTTACATTAAGTATGATTGATTAAAGCAATATTAAATATAATGTATTGGAAATCTAGACATAGAAATATGTAAATATGTAAATGTTTACATATGTTAGAAAATTTCATGGCTTCTATTAAATGAACTGCTAATGAATTTTAAATGAGAGTAAACCAAATACTATGCTGTGTTTAAGCACATTTCTATCTATGCTGAAGATGCAAACTCATTGAGGCTATTTTTGTTTTGTTTTTGTTTTTTTTGCAGGGTGAACAATTGTGTCGGATTTTCAAATTATAAATTCTTCCTCCTTTTCTTGGCTTATTCTCTGCTGTACTGCCTTTTTATTGCTGCTACAGATTTACAGTATTTTATCAGATTTTGGACAGTAAGTCATTGCTTTAGTGACTTTTTTAGTGTAAAATATATAGAGTTTTTTCAAGAGAATTCTTTCCAACATCACCTTTGTGGGGTTTCTCTGTACAGTCAGTCCTCATTCTTTAGTCTGCATTTGTTCATTCACCTTCTCAACATTGATTTGTAACATCCCAATCAGTGTCCTCAGAGCTTTTATAGTTGTTTCCAGGCACCTGAAGAAGAGCAAAATATTTGCACGCCATGTGTACTCCATCTTATAAATGAGGCATTGATTTGCCATTGATCTTGTCTCAACTTGCATCCCATAAACAAGTGTGTTCCCCACAGTCTATTATTTTTTTTTGTAATTTTGTGCTTTTTGTTGGTTTCGCAACATGAAATGGGCTTCAGACATACTGCAAGATTGATGTGTCTTATGGAGAAATCACGTGTGGTAGATAAAGTTCATCCTGGCATAAATTAAAGTCCTGTTGTTCAAAAGTTCGATATTGATGGGTCAACACCATATGTTAATAAGGGGCGTTTAGACAAAACCCCACATCAAACAAGTTGTGAACTGGTAGGTAGACGAAGGTGTTTTGACAAGAGGCTTGCAGGAAACCAACCCTGTGATTCCCTGAGATTCAATCCACATAAACTCTCTGTTTAAGGCAGCCTTATAAAACACAACTACTGCAAATAACAAGAATGGACTAGATAAACTGATTTTTTCTTTAGCATTTAAAACTTGAAGTATTTTCTCCTCATGTATAAATTTTTTTGAACTATCTTGTTTGTAATGTTCTGAATTTTTCTTGCGTATTCCTTAAATATACTTTAGATAACTCATTTTTTTCTGGACTACATATATTTAATTTTTTCTTTTTTGATTTATTTTTATTTTATGTGTATGAGTGTTTGCATGTATATAAGTGCACCACGTATGCACAATGCCTGTAGAGGCTCAAGAAGGTCTTGGATCTCCTGGAACTGCTTGTTAGCCACCATGTGCATGCTGGGATCCAAACTGGAATCCTCTGCAAGAGTAGCTAGTGCTCTTAAGCACTGAGCCACCTCTCTACCTGCCATGCACTATGTATTAAATCAAAGGCAAATAAAGTTACAAATAGAGTATGTAAAATATCCAGAGACATTCCTGGTGAACATGAGATGATGATAAAAAGCAATTTATCCCTTGCCATTATTGCCTTATTATTTTCATTATATTATCTTTTTTTAATGGCAAGATTTTCTGAACTGATGAATCATCTATGCGAGGTTGAACCAAATTTAATACCAAAGAGTTATTGAATGCTTGCTGTGTGCTGATTACATTGCTAGGACCAGAAAGACACAGGTTGGTAGATGTGCTTCTGGCATCTGGAGATACTTCTAGATTCTGGGTGAAGAATGATCCCTACTGAGTGTCTGAGAAAATAGAACCTCACTGTCCCTCATTCCTGTGGATGGTTTTCATTCTAAACCACAAACGAACCTGAACAGGAAAGACTAGAATTTCTGCTGTGCAGGCCTTGCTGTCAAAAGCTGCCAGTCAAGATTGTGCCTCCTGTGTCACTCCAGGGAATTGAAACACTGTGCCCTTGTCAGAGGGGCTGCATTGGCAGCTCTAGTGTTTCACTGTCAGGCCATCAAGCCCTTTGTTCTAGAACCAGTCCAGCTCTCTTGTACATATAAAACGTGAGGGTCAAATAGGTTTTGCCAGGCTGGCCAGTTTCAGACTCGTGGATGTTAAAACATTCAGACAGATGTAATTCACTAATGCTGATATTTTCTGTGATGCTCTCATTAACAGAGCTTAAAGCATTATTGTGGATGTGTACCTCATGTCTTTTTTTAGTTGATGCTACTGTTTGTAATAATCTAAAGCATCAGTGAAAATAGTAACTAAATGATGACAATTAGCTTTCATTTTCTGGGATTATAATCAAAACCAGTTAAACATTAATGGATATGTCACATGCTAACAAAATATGTTCAGGTAGTAAATTTAAAACTACATTTTGTAGTTTCTTTTATCTCTCTTCCTATTGTTATAGTTTATGCTGCCATATTTTCTCTGGGATTTGACTTAATTATACAAACAAAATAGATATCCCAATCTTAATCTTTTCTAAAATATTATTCATATTACACTATACATTTAATTTCATATGAAATACATATTTACTTTTACTCTTTAATTTTTAACATGAAACCATGTGTCATTTTCCATTTTTAAATTTAAGAAAAAGTTTAAAGACAATATCTTGCTAGTTTTTTATAAAAGTAGGGGAATACTTCTTTGAAAAAAAAACATTTTATTTTCTTCCTTTCTTTATAGAATGGCCTACCTGATACTCAAGCCAAGTTCCATATTATGTTTTTATTCTTTGCTGCAGCTATGTTTTCTGTCAGCTTGTCTTCTCTGTTTGGTTATCATTGTTGGCTAGTCAGCAAAAATAAATCTACGTTAGGTGAGTATCCAGTTACTGTAGTGGAAAGAACTGTAAATACATATGTATTGTTTACTGAAACAATGATTGTCAACCTGTCCTGAAATAGTAAAAGAATTATTTCCCTCCTGTTTTGTAGAATGTTATGCAGACTCATGTAGGTCCATACATTCTTTTCATATATTAATTGACTGTACACTGTGTACAAAGCTTTACTGAGTGATAAGCAAATGAAAAACAGTCTGTTGGCACACACAAAGGCAGTACCTAAACTAAAAGTAATTATAAGATGCAAAGCACTTTGAAGAAAACACAGAGGCTGCTGAAGGAGGGTAAAGGAGGATGGAAAGGAATCCATTTTGAATGCAAAGGCCTCACTATACCTAGAAGCACTTAATCTGAGAAGTCACCCATGGAAAGAGCCAGAACATCTTAAACACAGAAAATGGTATGATCCAATGCTTCATAGACAAGATGTTGATGTTTAATGTCAATTGTCAAGCTGATAGACTTTAGACTTGGCTAGGAGAGGGGTCTCTGAGCATACCAACATGCCTGTGCAAGATTATCTTGATGATCTTAACTGAGATGGGAGGAGCATCCATTCCCTGACTGGGATCCTGGACCATGTAACTGGAGAAAGGGAGCTACATGTAGCATGCATTCACTCTAATCTTCTGACTGTGGTTGTAATGTGCCAGCTGTTTCCGGCTCCTGCCACCGCTGTTGACTTCCCTGCTGAAGGACTGTGCCCTGCAGTCCTTTTCCTTTAAGTCACTTTTGTTTTTTATCACAGCAACAGAAAAAAAAAAAAAAAAAAAAAAAAAAAAAAAAAAAAAAAAACAAGAGGAGAGAAAGCCAAAAGCCAGCAGAAGGAAGAAAAGAATAGAGAAGCCAAGAGAAAGAAGTTGGGGCTGGGGAAATGGCTCAGTGATTAAGAGAACTGGGTGCTCTTGCAGAAGACCTGGGTTCAATTCCCAGCACTCATATGGAGGCTAACAACTGTCTGTAACTCCAGTTCCAGGGGATCTGACGCCCTCTTCTGACAGTGGGCGTTGCACAACACGGTGCACTTTATACATGCAGGCAATGCACTCTTACACATAAAAATAAAATATATTTTCTAAAAGTTCTAGAAGATAAATGAAACCAGTATTATTTGATTTTAAAAAATCAACAAATTTGATGAGGCTTAGCTAAAAACAGAAGTTACTCGAGGTTATGACTGACCACACAGAAATGAAAACAACTCTAAGAGAATAATATGAAATGCTGCACATTTGGAAATTACTACAAATAAACAACCTAGATGTGATGGGAAATTACTACAAATAAACAAACCACCTGTCTAACGAAGACACAGCTAGACTATATAACAAGAAATTTTTTAATAAAAAAATAAAGATCTGTTTATTTAAAGATCTCATAACATCCTATTTTTCTTGGCACCTGACTCTGCTAGTTACATTTTGTTTTCAATATGATGGACAAAAATTTTTATATTTATTAAGTATGTTCATCTCCTAGAAAGAAAATTTTAGAATTTGCCTTTCAGGATCATTCAAGAAGAAAACATGGCGTTGTGAAAACATGGATGGCCTTGTTGAAGTTCCATTTCTGTCAATTCTTTATATGTGATGTTGGGCGACTTCCAGAACCTCTGTGGAGCACAGCTTTGCTAAGCAGAATGGGCATGACCAGATATGCCTGTTTCTGAATTGGATCCTGGTTGGGACAAGCTGGCTGTCAAGTACATTTTTGGGCCAGCTGGAAAACTGTGATGAATAGGATAAAAAATAAGTCAGTGCAATTTAAATAGAGCTTATTGACTAAAAAAAGCACATTATCAAATATCTGTGGTTTCAATGTAGATTTCTATGCCATTCAAGATCCACCCATTTATCAAATCAAAAGATCCGGAAGGTGGGCCTTCCAGGTGGCTCAGAGGGTAAAATGCTTGGCCAAAGCCTGAAAACCTGAGTTTGATCCTCATACAGATAAAAGGAGAGAACCAAATCCTTTGATTCCGACATTGTCCTGTGATTTCCACATGTACACCATGGCACATTCATTCCACCCCCCACCAAGTCTACATGCACACACAAAATAATAAATTTTCTAACTTTCTACAGTACACATGTAATCTTTTAATAAATAGTAAATGGTTATCTGAAAATTAAACAGACCTATTCATATCTCAGTGATTTTTTTTTTTTACTTTCTGTCTTTTTACTAAGATCTCAAGTTTTATAGATGAAGTACAATTTCTCAGGCCTTAATGATTATTTATTTATGGTTATACTTTCATTTTGGATGTTTAAGGCCACACAATTAGCCCAGATTAACCAAGGTTTTTGTTTTCTCAAAGTAAATTGAGGATCTGGTCCTCAGGGGTCACTCGGGTTTTGGGTGGGGGGAACCCCTGGCTCATTTTGGCTTTTCATTTACCAGTTCTATACACTCAAGGACAAAGTCAGGTCTTGCTAGACCAGTCTTCCCTTTTTGAAGCATGAGCACATTTTCCTCTTTATAGACTAAACACTGGCTGAAGTCCCATTAGTGGATCTCCAAGACCTCCCTGCACCGGAAGACTGGTGACTCACATTTACAGGATATTTCAAGACATGTCCCCATGCATAGTCCCCTAAGACTTAGTTGACCTCTGAGGGCAAGGAACAATCTTAGTGATATTTTAAAACAGAACAGATGACCTTTATCAGGACATTTGATAGGCATATAGGTACTCTGGGGAGGCTACCCATTGGTTGTCAGAGTTTTCTCACTTCAGTTACTCCCGAGTATTAGAAATCACTAATAGATACGTTCATTATGCATGTAATTTCCCCTCTGTTCCTTTAGAGGCATTCAGAAGTCCAGTATTTCGACATGGAACAGATAAGAATGGATTCAGCTTGGGTTTCAGCAAAAATATGAGACAAGTTTTTGGTGATGAGAAGAAGTACTGGTTGCTACCCATCTTTTCAAGGTACATTGTTGTGCAAGTTTCATACTAATGAAAGAAACTGAATAAAAGACAGTTTGAGTAAAATCTCTTGTTCCATAGGTCTGTGATTCTGCATAGGAACTTCTAAAGTATTTTGTGAGTTACTGTTGTTTCAGTCTGAGGATCTGTTAACACACTGGTCCATATGTGTTGCCTTTAACATATTCTGTTCTCATTGTTTCAAATTATAGTCTAGGTGATGGCTGTTCCTTTCCAACTTGCCTTGTTAACCAGGATCCTGAACAACTACCCACTCCTGCAGGATTGAATTCAACAGCTAAAAAGTAAAGCTACCTCTTTTTCTGTTTTATTTTCAACAATGTATTATATTCTGTCGAATCCCTTGGTTCTATGTCTTATGTCCCTTTGAAAAAATTCAAGGATGTATGGTAATTTACTATAATGGTTTCTACTTAGAGTGAGGGAGGAAAGGAAGTTTGATTTGGCAGGGATACATAGTAAGTTTTAGTTATATTCATAAAATCCTGTTAATATTCTTGGAAACAGGAAAACATGTTAATGTCCCATGCATCTTAGTTGAAGTTTGAGTCTGAGAATTCTTCTCTGTATTAAAAATGGGAATTTCCCAGAGCTAGAGATTGTCATCATATCCTAATCAGGGTACTGCAAGGAGACTGTAGACAGATTGATTTTCTCCTGGGGAATCAAGTGTCAGTTAATCCCAAATTCTTGTAGTCCTCAGCTTCTTGGGCCCCTCCTTTAAGCATCTTGAATTGCAAGTGGTCTGAGTTCCATACTTCTGAGAAACATTCGACCGTGTTGTCTAGAGCAAACTTGTGACTGTAATTATTATTTGTCAGTCCTGAAAACCATCAGTTTCCTTCGAAGCCATTGAGAGAGTCCCAGAGCCACCTTCTTACAGATTCTCAGTCTTGGATGGAGAGCAGCTCACACTCCGGGACAGGCAAAGCTGGTGAGGGAGTGTTTGTCTGTCTATCTTTTGTAGTTAAAGGTTAGAGGTAGGAAAAAATTATCATACAGAGTTTTGTACTTCACTGTGAAGTCATAAAATTAGTATTGTTTTTAAAGAATTTCTATTTGCAAAGTACTTTGATTAATACCTGTTAGCAGTAGAAAATCCTTTTGCAAAAGATCCTCTACAGTGACTTTTCTCTAGAGTAAAGAACCAAATCTTTATCACAGCATGTTATGAAAATGATAGAAAGAGATTCAACATATAGAAAATGAAATAATGCAATCAACTCAGAAGACTGAAATATCTGCTGGAATGGGCTTTAAATTAGACAATTTTTCTTTGGTCTTTTTGAGACTCCCTGTAGTTCCAGTTGGCCTGGAACTCACCATGTAGACCAGGGTGGCCTCAGTCTCACAGAGATCCACCTGTCTCTGCCTCCCAAGTGCTGGGATTAAAGGTGTACACCACCATGCCCAACCAATTTTGTCTTTTTTAAAGATTTCAATCCAGGGCTGGAGAGATGGCCTAGCGGTTAAGAGCGCCGACCGCTCTTGCAGAGGACCCAGGTTCGATCCCCAGCACCCACATGGTGGCCGAGAGCCGTCTGTAACTCCAATTCCAGGAGAACTCCAGTTCCAGGGGAATCCGAGACCCTCTTCTGACCTCCGCGGCATTGCACGACACGGGTGCACAAACCTGCATGCAGACAGTACATTCATACACATACCGAAATAAATAAAATAAAAAAAAAATTAAAAAAAAAAGATTTCAATCCAGTTTCAGAATATCGAAAGTGATTACATAATTACCATAACTTCTGCTGCCTGTGATTTCTTCATATCTCACTCTCATTTCCTTTACTATTGTTGATTTTAATCCTTGATTATTTCTCCCACTATATATAGTTTAGTATCAAAGAAAAAGCAAGGTCTGGAACCCAGGCTTGATCATAAATCCAACCTTAGCATGTTTGTTAAGTTTCCCAATTACTAGTAGAGCTATCTTCTTTATCTTTAAAAGTACTGGGATGTTGATAAGGATTATAGTGCAGGTTTCTGCAGCATCCCTGCAAATGAATGCAAACCCCATAATTCTACATACTGTCATCCAGAAAAGCTCCAGATCGACTCATTTTGGTCATTCTCATTTACACTTTTTTACATATTTGTTCCTTTTTCTTCAGATTCACATACTGGTTCATTATACTTCAGAGTGTTTAGTGATTTTGAAATCCCTTTGGTTTTTAATGATAAAACAAAACGTCCAATTCTGAGTAAAACTTCTAGTTATGATTTAACATCTAATCAGCTACATTCTCCTAAAAGGTTTCTTTAGGAAATATGTTTTAATGAATACAGATACTCTCTGAAGATCCTTGTGATCTGAGTATTATAATTTGATCTCTCACTTTCAGACATGCCATTTCACTTTCCAGTCTGTGGGAAGGATCAAGTGTTGCCTACACTATAATTGATGGTATTTATTTGGCCTTTGAACACCAGTTTTCCTAGAAACAAAGAAGTGAGAGGGTCAGTTTTCAGGGAATCTGACAAAGGAATCTTTCAAAAAGATTTATATTTCATCTTACAGTGGACATTAACATACTGTTGACTTATTTATGTGCTGTTAGTTATTTGACTGGTAAATTAACCTTTATTTTTTTGACCACTAACCTGAGACATTGAAATTTATAGGATGATGTAAAGAAAGAAAGAAATACATTAGAAGGACAAGATGGGGGAGGGGCTAAAAATTGGTTTCCTAGGGTGAGGCAGGGATGAAGGCTGGGAAATTAGATGTGAACAATGCTTGGCTCAGCATATCTTTCATTTTTTTGTTTCCCTGCTTCCTCAGGTACACAGCTCCACTTTCTCTCTCTCTCTCTCTCTCTCTCTCTCTCTCTCTCTCTCTCTCTCTCTCTCTGTGTGTGTGTGTATCTGGTTGTGACTACTGCTTCTACAGCATGTCAATGTATATGTGTTTCTGTTGATTGTATGAATTATGCTACAATATATAAAACCCTCTTTTCAGTATTTTAGAAGATTGTTTATAGGTAAATAAAAAGGATCCTCCATCTGGTAAAAATCAAACAAAAATCTCAATTTACCTTGTTTCTTTAAGGTCTGAGCAATCCTGCATTAACCATGGAGAATGAGACCTAACTCTTCAATCAAAATAAATTCACACTTTTATAAAAGTAAGCTGTTTTCTCTTTATTGTTATGTTTATATTTTAACAGCTTTCTGGTTCCATAGTTAATAACTTTCATAAACAGTATTTATTTTTGAGTGGCTTAGAAGGTGTGTTACTGTGGAATCGCATCAATCATGGTAGACATGGACCTAGCTTTAGTGTTAGTATTCAAGTTAACTTGATAACCTATAGAAATAAGTTGATGAGAAAAATATTACTATAGTAATACATTAAATGACAAAGATAGATCCTAAAATATTTAACTTTACATGAGAATTATCTTGCATTTTATAGGTTCATAGAATTTGCGTTTTTTCTATCATTTAGGATTGTCATCCTATCTTTGATAATCTATTTGCAGAACCTTACTGGTTCTAAGTAGTAGATGATTAGATCTTATCGGCACAAAATACTGTATCCCATTTGGGGTCATTGACAGTAGAACCTCATCATATGTCATCCTTAAAATGATAGCTGTTCCTGATCTTTTCCTTAAATTATAATCAATAAAACCCCTATACTTCCAGTTCAGTTTCCTTAAAACGTAATCTATTTGTAAACCCATAGTTAGTATAAAGCAATAATAATGAATTCCTTAGAAATAAACCCATACACAACTAATAGACAAACCAAATATATATGCAGTATTAGAATGAACACAGTATATGCCAAGGATGGTAATGTACACCCTGTAATCCCAACAGTCAGCAGGAAAAGCGGGAGGATTTCTGCAAGTTTCAGGCCAGCCTGATCAACATAGGGAGTTCCAGGCCAGCCAAGGCTACAGAGCAAGATCCTGTCTCAAAAACAAAGAATAAGTATACATATGAGTTGAACATGAAAAGAAAAACAACTCTCTATTAAAAAAATATGCTGGGGCTGGAGAGATAGCCTAGAGATTAAGAGAACCGACTGCTCTTTCAGAGGACCCGGGTTCGATCCCCAGCACCCACATGGCGGCTGGGAACTGTCTGTAACTCCAGTTCCAGGAGTGCTCCAGTTCCAGGGGAATCTGAGACCCTCTTCTGACCTCCACAGCATTGCACAACACGGGTGCACAAACCTACATGCAGACAGTACATTCATACACATACAAAAATAAATAAAATTAAAAAATATATATGCTTAGCCAGGTGTGGTGGTGCACGCCTTTAATCCTAGTACTTGGGAGGGAGAAGCAGGCAGATCTTTATGAGTTCAAGACTAGCCTGGTCTACAGAGTGAGTTCTAGGACAGCTGGGGCTACAAGGAGACCCTGTCTTGAAAAGACCAAAAAAAAAAAAAAAAAAAAAAAACCCAAAAAAACCCAAAAATCATTTGTATCAAAATACTTCATGAGTATTGAATCTTCTCCTTTATTTTGGTGAATCTTCTCCTTTATTTTGGTTTTGGTGTATAACCATGTACTAAAGAACAAAATACATATTTGTAAGTTGCCAGTTGAGTAGTATTTTGACTTTGGGAAGCCATGAATAAGCTCTGAGAACATGATGGTACAGTGGATCAGCCTGACCATAGCTATGGTTAGGACAGTGAAAATGGAATATTTTTAATTTGGTTAAATACCAAGTAGATGTTATTAAATTTCTGGAAAAGATTCTAAGAACTCACCTGTGAGTTCATACATGAACCACTAGCTAATATTGCAAATAAAATATTTTGCAGAACATAGTTGTTTTAGACATAAAATTTAATAGGATTTGTTTTGGCATTTCAAACCATTAATGTAATTTCAAGTGTTTATGAGGTTTTTATTAATAACTTCTGTACATTGAACATTTGTCATGCTTATTCTGATGTAAGTCTCTCCTTAATGCTAGTGTTTTGACACAGACCAGTGTTGCACGTGCTGGTGACTAACTCCAACTCCTTTCATAGAATCAGATGATAGTAGGTTCTCAGTAAATATGTGCTAGAAAAGTGATCAAACAGACTTGAAATAAAGAACTCACAGAAACTTGATTTTATTACATTTAAATATGACAATTAGTAATAACCAAATGGCAACATAAATCAGTTGCATAGACCTACAAAAAATGAGATTTTTTTCTTCATTCAAGTGAAATTACCATTGCCAGCAAAATGTTTAAATTAAATTCTCCTCCTAAGATAGTAACAGATACTACACTTTTTAATTTTCCCTTGGGGCTGGAGAAATGGCTCAGCAGTTAAGAGCACTGGCTGCTCTTGCAGAGAACCTAGGTTTGAACCATCCAAAACTCCAGTTCCAGGAGATCTGACGCCCTCTTCTGACCTCCATGGGCACTGCATAACCTGGGTGCACTTACCTATATGCAGGCAATACATGTAAAATAAGTAAAATATTTTAAAAATATTTTTTCTTGCATTATATCTCAGATTTGCAAATCATTTGATATTCACTTTTTTTTTTTTGTCTTTTCGAGAGACAGGGTCTCCCTGTAGCCCCAGCTGTCCTTGAATTCACTCTGTGGACCAGACTGGCCTTGAACTCACAAAGATCCGCCTGCCTCTGCCTCCCAAGTGCTAGGATTAAAGGCGTGCGCCACCATGCCCGGCTTTGATATACACTTTCATGGAAATGGTGTCTAATATTGATGAACCTAATTCATATTGGCAAATTATATCTTCATGTTTTCCTTGAGTTTTTGAACTACATTAATAAATGATCTGTGGCTTTGGGGAGATGCTGGAGGCGGGATCCCAACCTCATGCATTCTAGCCAAGCACTGTCCTACACCATTGAGCTATGTCCCAAGCCCAATCTGTGGCCTTATTATATGATTATTTTGTAGTTCAGCATAATTTCTAAAAAGTTAAATTGTTCCAGCTGGGCGTGGTGGTGCATGCCTTTAATCCTAGCACTTGGGAGGCAGAGGCAGGCAGATCTTTGTGAGTTCAAGGCCAGCCTGGTCTACAGAGAGAGTTCCAGGACAGCTGGAGCTACAGGGAGACCCTGTCTGGAAAAGACCAAAAAACAAAACAAAACAAAAAAAGTTAAATTGCTCCTAAAACCCATTTTTATGCTAAAAAGATTAACTTAGGCATGCCAAACATTCCCTGTTGTATAAGAAAAATATAAATACTATGCTGTTATGCATAACTAACTCTTCTGCCATTCCTAAACTCTAGTTGGCCTCAGAGGGACAAATGTAGAGTATAACATGGACTGCCACCTCACAAATTGTGGTCCCAAATCAGCAATAATGGCACCTAATACTGCTTGCTAGATGTGCAGGACCCTGATCCTTACCCAAGACCTACTATTCAGACTCTACATTAAATATGTTCTCAGCAAGATCCTCTCCTGTGAACAGACATGTGATCTGGTGGTCTCTATTCAAGAACATGCCTGCCAAGTCTGGTAGCACAGGGGAGAGATCTGAACAAGGGCTGCATATATTGCAACAAATAATGAACAAGTTGCTGGGTCGTTTCTTTTTTATATTTAACACAACAGTTTCATGGTTTTTGTTTCCTCTTAAGGTACCAATGTTGTTAGAAGGATGGAAGCGGTTACCCACAGGAAGGCACCGTTGGCCAATTGCCCCTATACCTCTTTGGCTAAATAGTTTTTTCCTCTCCCTCTCCCTCCCACTCCCCCTCCCCCTCCACTTCTCTCCTCCCTTTCCTCCTCCTCCTCCCTGGGGTATGGAGAATATTGAGCAGTTCTCACCAAGCCAATACTTAAAGCAGAACACACTTTTGATCCAAACATAGATTTTTATAAATAACACAAATTCCTATTAACCTTTAAAAGTAATTGTAGTGTATGAATTAAAGGTGAACAATCTTCTGCCAAAACTAGGAATAAGTTCATGGGTCAATTTTTACCCAAATATTTGTCATTTGCTATCTATTTCAGAAAAGTTAGATTAATCTTAAGATTTAAAAGATTTCAAGTCACATAATGATAAGCTTTATTCATAAAACTCATTACCTTCAAGAAGGAGAAGGTAAGAAATCATACTTTTTTATTTTTCCCTTGGTGTGAATCTGGCTTCAGATGAGACTACTGTTCTGAGTTCATTACAAAGGTCCTGTGGCCAACTACTGAAGATCACCACCCATTTTGGGCAGGTTTTAAGTCTAATTTTCGCCTTTACCCCTTATTGGAACATAAGTATGAATGGTGAAGCTTGAATTCACTGTTCAAACCAATTGGCTGGAAAGCTTTTGTCAGAATTAATATAATGTTTGACAATGGGCTTACTTCAGAAATATATTGAATCTCTTCTAATTTAAAATTAGAGAGGATTTATGCTAATAATTATGAAGATTGCTACTCTTTTGTTGGTTTGGGTTTTATGAAATCTGTTTTTGGGTTTTTTCCTGTATTGAATATGGTGAAAATACTGAGCATTAAGAATTGCTGATGGATCAATGGATTATTCCTCTCTATCTTTGTTAGTCTATGTCCCTTTCATTAAAACTATAACAATCTATATTTTTCCTCAAATACCTAGCAAAATTGAATTAGGTAAATCACTTAAAGATCATATACTTTTGGAAGTTTAGTTCAGTATGAACTAAAAGGTGTGCTGTTTGGAAATTTAGTTTAAGATAAACAAAAATAATGTTTCTTGATGCCAAAATATTTGGCTTCAGTAAATATACTCAGAAGTTCTTGTGCCTTGTATGCACTATTTACAAAAAGAAAAGAAGTCTCATTTTTACAAAACATCTGGGGTATAAGTTTTATAAATTTACCATTAGAATTATAAGCTGTGTATTTTCTTTGGTACTGATTTTGAGAATTTAAAGTAGATTGGTTTTTAAAAACAGCTGAATAACTAACTGATATAAACAAAAAATTCAATAAATATAAACTAAAAGACCAGGAGATAATAGAATAAAAATCCTTGCTAAAAAAAAAGCTATAGAGTTTTATATTAAATATATATATGGTGGAACCAATGTCAGCCCAGTCTATTTTAGAGTTCATTTGGGTACAATTCCATAAACAGTAGGATGACCATTATTTTCACATATTTTTAAGCCAGCAAGTTTGATCTGACAATCTGCTTCAAGAAATCTCAGAGGACGTGATACATTTTTCCTTTTTGTCTCCAAGCACGTTTTGGTCATGTGTCATTACCTGAAGTGCCAGACTGGAATTTATAGCTCCTGCTAGAAGTTGTACGGGCAGCCGCATGTGATGTGTTAGGATGTCTGTGCAGCCAGGTTTTCCTCAAAGCACAGTGCTCCTGTACGTTTTCCTGGACAGACTTCTGTTAGGTATTTCCTCTTGTGCAACTGGAAGCAAGGGGGAAAAGGGAGGGAATCTTATGTTTTACCCCACTAGAATACTGTTATTTTTCCTCCCATCAGGTCTTTGATGTACTTATTTAAATACTTAAGTTAATACTTGGAATCAGATTTGAAAAAAATATAAAAATTAAATTTTTTCATTAAGTTGGAATGGTTCTCTTTCTGTCTTCCTGCAGTTATTTAACCTTTAACGTTTTTGTCATTTTGTTTTTAATGATAGGGGGATGATCTGAATGACTATCTCATTAGATTTATACTACTATCTTACCTGACTGGTCAAAGCACCAAATACATGCATGTATATTCTGTATTTGTTTACAAAATTCACCTTTAGAAACATCTTAAGTGTTTTGCTTTAAAAGATGTAATGGCTTAACTCAGACTTGTACATGCACATACATCAACTGTCCTGATTATATTTAAACTTAATCATCTCAATCTTGCATGTTTTTAGAGCTTTTTCCACATAGGCAGTAGGATTTAACTGCTCGTTTAAAAACACTGAGCAAGTGCTTCATTTACAGTCTTTGCTGTTATGTAGTAGAAAAATATTTTCTGGCTGGAGAGATAGCCTAGTGGTTAAGAGCACCGACTGCTCTTGCAGAGGACCCCGGTTTGATCCCCAGCACCCACATGGCGGCTGAGAACCGTCTGTAACTCCAATTCCAGGAGAACTCCAGTTCCAGAGGAATCCAACACCCTCTTCTGACCTCCGTGGTGTGGCATTGAACGACACAGGTGCACAAACCTACATGCAGACAGTATATTCATACACATACAAAAATAAATAAAATAAAAAAAAATATTTTCCCCAAAGATAAAGAACTTCTGCATCTGAATACAACAATGAAACAGATGCTCGGGAATTTCTTCCTGATATACCCCATGCTGTTAGCCTTTGCTAGCTGAGTGAAATTGTGTTTACACTGACAATATAATTACTTTAGGACATGTTTTTTTAAATAATAATAGTCTACCAAAGCTACGATTGGTAAAGTTCATGTCCACAATTCAGTCAAGCATGAATCTCTAGGAGAGGAGGTGAGATGAAGGCTTACTTAGTAGTTAAATAATTCTGAGGATGATTAGAAATAGACTGTAGAACTCAAGTATACTGCAGTCCATATGTATCTATTGGAAGTAGTTAAATAGTTTACATATTTGTCAAAAACCAAAACTACCTTTAAGGAAGTCAAATGCAAAGGATTTATTAACCAAGTTCATATAAAAACAGGTTTTCATGTGATTCATATTTTATGAAAATGTGAAAAATTGTTCTATTATGTTACAAACTAGCAAATTTTCCCATTTTGAAGCACACGTCAAGTTATTGGGCTGATTCTGTCTTTCTTCTGCTAAGTAGAAAACCCGCTGGCTTAGTCCCATGTTTTAATGATCTGCCCTGCCTTGCCCTCCTCATATATTTAGGCAATTCCACGTGGAAAGAACTGTGTTATACACCTTGAGTATTTATGTGGTATCCAAAAATACTAGAAAAAATTTGCCTTGTCTTGAGAAAAATTCATATAGCACCAAGAGGATTAAATGCATGTCAGTTTTAGAGATGTCTTTAAAATTGAGCAATATGTTCCCCAGATTTTCTTTAAATCTTACTAATAAAGGATCTTAACTTTGTTACAGAATGCAAGAAATGTTTACAGTAGTTCAAATATGTAATTCTCTTTCCAATGGTGATTGTGTTGTTGTATAGTAGTGCTCTGCTTCATAAACAGTGGATATCACTAATGTAATGAACTCAGGTATTTCAAAGGAATTCCCATGGATTCACATATGAACAAGACATACTTTTCAGCACATTGTCAGTGTGGCAGGAGGCTCTGAAATCAGGTATCTGTAATTGTAGCTCCAAGGAATCTGACGCCCTCTTCTGATCTCTCAGGGCATTGCACAAGGTGAGGGCACATACACATATGCAGGCAATACACTCATATTAAGTGGCTTACAATGCCTGTAACTCCATCTCCAAGGGGTTTGACACTCATTCTGGCCTCCACATACATGTAAACATACAATCATACAGTCAGACATAGACACACATCTACACACTCATAAATAAAATCTTTAAAAAAATGAAAAATTCAAAACATATATTTGAGAAAAATAGAATTTGAAGGGGAATAAAATTTGTTCAACTTAGGCCCAGCATGGCATGGTGGTGCATACCTTTAATCCCAGCACTCAAGAGGCAGAGGCAGGCAGATTTCTGTGAGTTCAAGGCCAGCCTGGTCTACAGAGCAACCTCCAGGCCAGCTGGGACCAAAGGGTGACCCCGTCTCAGATAGACAAAAAAAAAAAAAAAAAAAAAAAAAAAATTGTTCAACTTAGGCATGAGTTAGTGTACTGTATCATCAATGTCTGGAATGAGATTTTACTTTGAAAATTTTTCACAAAAATCAATCAGGCATACCAAACATGTCTGCCTTAAGCATGATTTTACTTATGCATAATCATAATTTTTTTTTTTTTTTTTTGAGACAGGGTCCTGGAACTCACCCTGTAGACCAGGCTGGCCTTGAACTCACAAAGATCGACCTGCCTCTGCCTCCCAAGTGCTAGGATTAAAGGCGTGTGTCACCACACCCAGCTTCCTATATTTAAAGGCACTCCTGGGACCTCATTAATCATTCCTTGGTGCTTCCCTTTTAGCATGCCATATCATTGTAAACTATTTCCAACACATTAAGAAGCTCTTTGATGGTTGTGCCCGACCCTAGACAGGACATTTAATACTTTTTTCAAGGTTTTGGGACCACTGCAGTAGAGGGAGCTGAAAGAGGGAGCTGGAAGACAGGAAGAAGGGGTGTGGAATGCTGTCATCAAGGCATGAGATTTGTGGCAATTCCAATCATGATCTCACAGCAACTGCCCCTACCTATACTGGGCCTGCACAAGACTGGGCCTGTCAACAACCGATCATGGATCAGGAAGGGGCTTACAGGGCCCTTACTGATGGATTCTAGGGGAGGGACAGTCATTATCTTTTCTTGTGTACCCTCTGTTGAGCCTATCAGGTGCCAAAGGATAGTTCCAAAGCTATAGCCACACAGATGGTCCTGGTTAAGCTCGGGGGTCACAAAACAAGATGTGATTGTGGGAAAGGGACTTGTAGAGGGGAAGGGGAGGTTGACAAGAGTGAAGGGAGATGAGAGGGTGAGGCTGAAGTATTCAAAATGCAATATATACATGTATGAAATTATCAAATACAAATTTAATAAATTATAAAAAAATAAGCTGGGTGTGGTTGCACAGGCCTTTAATCCCAGCATTCTGTGAGATCAATGCCAGCCTGGTCTGTATAGCAAGTTCCAGGCCATGTGTGGCTACAGGGAGATCCTGTCTCAGGAAGACAAAAATAAAAAGCTCTTCAACTGCAGTTAAGGGGGTTTTGAAGAATGACAATGTTCATTGCACGTGCATCAAAATAAAAAGCAGAGAACTGAAGCAAAGCATTTCCAATGACAATTTGTGGAGAACTGATTTCACTTTCTTATTTGAATTAAAAACAATTGTGAGGGAGAGTGAGAGAGGGACAGACACACACCAAGAACACCAGGTACATGCCAGACAGTAGACGGAAGTCAGGTGACAACTCTCAGGAGTTGGTTCTTGCCTTCCACCTTGAAGGCAGGCAGCATCCCTCTTTTCTTTTGGTTTTCTTGTTCCTGTTGCTGTGTTGAGCACTCCAAGTTGGCTGGTCCCTGAGCAGGTGATTCTCCTGCCTCTGCCCCCAGAGCACTAGGATTACAAATGCATACCACAGCATCTTGCTGTTTACATGGACTCCAGGAATTTAGGTTAGTAGATCTGCATGGCTAGTTATTTTTTACCCACTGAACCTTTCTCTAGCCCCTACTTTAAAATTTAATAGCAAAGTATGTATATATATATATATATATGGTATACTTTTGATTTCAATGCTAGTCTATTGAAAAATCTCACAGTGATAGGTCTTTTGCCTTGTAATTTTAGGGCAAATTTGTTCAGAAACATTATTATCAAGCTTCCAACAAAAACTGATTGTCAAAGATACTGTGTTCAATAGTGGTTGAGAATGGTTCTCATTCACAAAAATTTGTCAACTGGGAATTTAAAACTTACAGTAAGAATCTAGGTGTGGTGGAACATGCTTTTTTAATCCTGACACTCAGGAGGCAGAGGAAGGTAGATCTCTGTGAAATGGAAGCAAGCCTGGTCTACAGTGAGTTCTAGACCAGCTGGGGCTACAGGGAAACTGTCTGGAAAAAACAAAAAACAAAAAACAAAAAACAAAACCTTACAATAACTTACCATTGAACGTCATGTGGTAAGTCAAATTGGAATTTTCTGTCTCAAGCTAAATGTAGTTGCACATGCCTGGAACCCAGTGCCTGGAGGATAGCTGCAAGTTCAAGGTAAGCCTAAGGCCACACAAAGAGTTCCGGTCTACATAGCAAGACCACGTCTCAAGAAAAAAAGTCTTTTGCTTGTCTCAAAACTTCTTGGAACTGATGGTTAAGTCCACAACAGTGAATGAAGTTAATTATTGATAGTACAGTTCCTAAACACCAGAATTTTCTGCAAAGTATCCACTGATGAATAATAAAATAATAAAATGGCTATCTGCATGTTTTAAACCTCATGTTTCCACAAATTTTATAAATTTGGCCATTAAACCATTTTCTACATATCTTAACTGCCGTCAACTGAGTATCTAGTACATCTCACTTCAGGTTATATAGACAGTGGTTCCATCTTTCAAATTAGTCTCAAGTGCAATTATTCCAATCAATCCATATCTTTTTTTTTGGGGGGGGTCTTTTTGAGACAAGGTCTCCCTATAGTCCCAGCTGGCTTGGAACTCACTGTGTAGAGCAGGCTGGCTTTACTCAGAGATCAGCCTGCCTCTGCTTCCTGAGTGCTGGGATTAAAGGCATGCACTGCCACACGCGGCTTCACATAAATTTGTAAGTTAACTCAAACTCAGTTTTGAGTCCTCAGAAATTAAGGTTGTAGAATATGTTGTAGATGGGTAACATCTGACTCATTAAATATCAAAAGCATTCAAAAATCATTGGATGTTGCTCCAGTGTCTACTTTTCAAGCATCTGTTGTCCCAAAGTCTGAGGTTCCTGTGGATACTTTCACTTGACAAAAACATATAACTGATCACAGTAAGTGACGTCCTTCGCTTGGCTAACAAACTAACCACTTGTAAAGACACTTGGGTTGCAGGCTCATTTTCTTTCTTTTTTTTTTTTTTTTTTCATGAAATTATGCCATAAGGATATATCCTTATGGCATAATTTTATGTTTTAGTGTGCTGCTTGCATGTATGCTAAATGCACATGTGTCATGCAATGCCCTCAGAGGTCAGAACAGGGCTTTGGATCCCCTGGAATTGGAGTTAAGGACAGTTGTAAGCCACCTTGTGAGTGCTGGGAATCGAATGTGGGTCCTCTGCAAGAGCAGCCAGAGCTTTTAACCATTGAGCCATCTCCCCAGCCCTGCATCTTACATTTTTTAAAACTTTCTGTTGTTTTCCCGTGAGGAACACTGGTTAGCACTGTTAATGAAACCAAATTCTTTGCACCAGTACAATAGTAAAGATGCCGTGAAAGCACTTCAAGGTTATAGTTAAAAAAATGTTCAAAAAAAAAAAAAAAAAGTTCCAGTGCACCCAAAAGCATATGTAAAATATACATTTTTTGTTTTGATATAATGGGTACATACTAGAAAAATAAAATGTGCTATGGGAAATGTACAATACGCAAAATGCTGTCAGATTCCATGTGCACTACTTGCCACAATACTGACACAGCCCACCACAGGAAATTTCTGTAATAGCAACTCAGATTGCCCATCCTAGGGCGAAAGAGTCATGAACTATCCATGAATAATTAACATGGCTGAATTTCAATAAAAATTAGAATTTCATTTAATTTTCATGTGAGGACATAAACTTCTTCAAACCACTTAAAACTAAAAACCATTCTCAGTTGAGAGGACACACAAAAGTAGACAGATTGATTTTGGCTTATAGGGCCGGTTTGTTAACGTTCCCAGAGTTAAAAGAGTCCGACACCCTCTTCTGACCTCGGCGGCATTGCACGACACGGGTGCACAAACTTGCATGCAGACAGTACATTCATACACATACAGAAATAAATAAAAATTAATAAATTTAAAAAAGACTGATGAATCCACATAAATGGATCAGAAACACTAAAAAAGTAGTCAAATACATCCAAGATCTCTTAGTAAAGATTGTAATGGTCTGCATAGAACTTCCATTAGTACTTCTAGGGGTAGAAATCTAAACTGATACAAGTTACAAAGCTGAGCAACTGTGGCAACTAAGGCAAATTAAAAGTGCAATTTCCTCCAATTTCCTCGTGCTGAATGTGGTGGCACTTGGGAAGCAGAGGCAGACAGGCAGATCTCTGTGAGTTCAGGGGCAGCATGGTCTACAGAGTGAACTCCAGGCCAGCTGGGCCTATAGAGAGACCCTGTCTCAAAAACAGCAAAAACAAAACAAAAAAACGTCTGCTAGCCCTGGGCGCAGGCTGGTCTTGTGCTGTGTGGTGTGCGGCTAACTCCACCCACGTTGCACACTGGGACTGGAAGGTTGGAAGGTCCCAGCGATACCAGGCCTCCACGGGGCACAGGGGTGCCCAAAGCCCCCAGGTAGGCAGGCCTCATCTGGTCTTTTGCAGGTTGGCGTTCTCCAGAACACAGGTGAAGTCTGCTCGCCCAGCGGGGCACACGCTAGTCTTGCACTGTGTGCAATTTCCTCAGATGGAGGTCAAAGAAAAAACTGAATACTGTTTCATCCAGAGTCTTCAAAATAAGTTGCAGTTAAATTATACCAAATATATTTAGTTTATTAAGTTGTAGAAAAGGCAAAGGAAGAAGAGTCCCTTTTCTTTTATGGAAGAGCGGGGCATGGAACCCAGGGTTCTATGCTTTACTGCTGAATTCGCAATTCTACTTCTACCCTAACTGCTAGGATTATAGTTGTGAGCCACCACACACAAAGATACTTTCTTATCCAGCTGAGGTACTCGTAAAGAGCAAGAAAAAGACAAAACTGTTGAAATGCAAAAGGTTCAGAATTTTTTTCCTCGGATCGGCTCAAAAGCCTTGTCTTGTGGGAAAACCCCATGCTAGAGTGCAGTGGTCTATGGACCAGCTAGCCTTTCTGGAACTTAGAGCATTAACAAAAAAGACAAATCTTTTGAAAAAAAGACAAACAAGAAAGCCCACCTACAGCTAAAGGAGGGAGGACAAGGGAGTCCTGCCGTCCAAAGAAAATGGTACAAATACTACATACTCTCCCAAGCAAACACTTCAAAACAAAGTCACAGCCATCAACATATACGAAAACATGTCTGAAGCCTTTATTTACAAAAGCCTTTTAAAAACAAATACCCTTTTTTTTTTTTTTTTTTTTTTTTATACGAAAACATGTCTGAAGGCTTTATTTACAAAAGCCTTTTAAAAACAAATAATAGCCTCATTTTTTGCAAATAATGTTTTGTTTAAAAAGGACTGCCAAGGTACAGCATTATAATATCATCAATAAAGAATGTACAAGAGAAACAATCCATGTTGCTAACATTTGGGTATTTTCTAGGATTATTGACTGAAGTGTAGATAACACACATTACAACTGTATAGTCTATCACTTCAGGGTACAGTTAATGATTACCAAAATGTCTTCCAACACATGCTCTGGTCTGGTCACATATTCTGCATGGCTAAATAGTTCACAGTCTTTTGTCAATATATATAAAATAGATCGCAAAGATATACACAAAAAAATAAACAAGCATTACACTCCTCAGGTGATTTTATTAGCTCCATGTGTGTGTATTTTGCCTTTTGTTGTTTTGCACCAAATCTCTCCATTAGTTATCTTTGTACCAACTATGAAAGCAAAGTTTTTCTTTTAATTTGATATAAAATGTAGCTAAAGACTTGTTATCTTTGGACTTCAATGAAACTGATTTCTGTAATCAACACGAGCATCATAAGTATGGCTATAAAACAATAAGGGTAAACAGTGATGTACTTAAAAGCAGAAAAAGGGAAGTGCATAAAATAACTATAGCTTCAACATTTTGAATGCCGGTTTTCTGGCAGGTAGTAAATATATAATCACAAGGGTTTTCTCCTGAAGGGTGTAAAGCTGGTTTGAAAATTCTTCAGTCTCAGAGCAGCCTACACATGCCAATTAGAAACCAACAGACATAAGATGTGGTTGGAAGATTAAACACTATGCACAGAAACAGTAGTTACTAAGCTCTTCAGTAGTTCCTTGTCTTTTTCTGTTATTCTTGCTGAATCAACAGTTTATACAATGCATGTGCTGTATCCTGAATGTCAAAAAAACAAGCAAATACTGTAAAAGGTTGGCAGATGGTCATTTTTCCAGCTAAGAGCAAGGAAAACCACAATTTCTGATAAAATAGATTAGAATCACTCTCTAAAGTGCAAAATTGATGGTCCACAAGCTCAAATACCTAGAAGTCCTGCAGAATGGGAGAGACACAAGACAGTGAAATAAATTACAGTCAATGCTAGTTAATTTAAAAAAAGGAAAAAAAAAAAAGAAAAAGCTCAAGAAGGCAAAGTTTATCAAATTATTTAGTATGATGTAACTTTGTCACACATGCTTGATAACAAGTATATTAAATTAAGGCCAGATTTAACCTGAATGTACTTTTCTTTATTAGAGTCAGAGATAGGAAAGGTCACACCTAGCACTAAAAGACAGAAAATAATGAGCTATGAAAGAGGGAGAAAAGGTATTGTCTATTATTTAAGGAATTCAACCAGAGATAAAAACTATATACAAGCATGTGTGTGTGTGTGTGTGTAACTCATATAAAATAAAAATAAAAAGACTCTTTCATGTCATGACTGCTTGTTGGCTTCCTCTTCATATGCATTCCCCGTGCCATTCTGTACATAGGATGAACCAGAACCAAGGCCATATAAATGACCACAATATTTGGCATCATCAATATGATCTTCAAAGAACATCTGGAAAGGAATTTCAAAAGGAAAAGATCATTTTAGCCACAAGGTAACACTTGCATTTTACATCTCAGCAATGTAATGACTGTTCATTAGCTATGACAACACTTCCCTACAATGTTCCTTTTGATGTGAGACTCTAAACTGCAGACATCAAAGGACACTGAAGGACACTTTTCTTTCTCAGAAGCCAGATCTGTAATTAAGGTTTTCTACAGAAATCAAAGGACACTTTTTATTTATTTCTGTATGTGTATGAACATACTGTCTGCATGCAGGTTTGTGCACCCGTGTCGTGCAATGCCGCAGAGGTCAGAAGAGGGGGTCGGATTCCCCTGGAACTGGAGTTCTCCTGGAATTGGAGTTTCAGATGGTTCTCGGCCGCCATGTGGGTGCTGGGGATCGAACCTGGTTCCTCTGTAAGAGCGGTCGGCGCTCTTAACCGCTAGGCCATCTCTCCAGCCCATCAAAGGACACTTTTTAAAAAAGTATAAATATATGTCTTTCTCATCAACATTTGCAGTATTTTTATGATAATTTATGAGCATGGAAACATGGAAGACATTCTTCATTAATATAGCAATATTCAAAGGAATGAGAGCGATAATGGTTGGGGCGCGGATTGGGAAAAGTTGTGACATTTTAAGTTGTCTTAAATCTATGTGGAAGCCTGAGTTGATCAAACCCTAAGTATGGTTTGCATAGTAAACACCTGAACATTTTGATGAAATTACTGTCCTTGAAGAAACCAGGAAAAATAAAAACAGATTAGTGCCTAAAACTGACTAAACCACTAGGGCGTATTTAAAATGCCAAGTTGAAAATCCAAAGGGGCTTATAATCCTATAATAAAGCCCTAGGAAGGAGTATGAAACAAAGGTATTTACTTGTCTAGCCAAATCACTTCTGAACCAATACTACCTGGTAAAACAGATCCAATGGTTTTCTATCATGAGTACTCTTCTACCAAGAGAACGCACTCAAAATAATTCCATTGCAAAAAGAGCAATGTTTTTGTAAGCAAAAAGTCCATCCTATTTTGGTTTTGCACAACCAATTTCCTTTTCGTACTGCCCACAATGAAGTAGACCTATGCCCATCACCTAATTATCTAACCTTGAATAGATCAGTTTCATTAAACTTCATTCGTCCATTCTTAACAACTTTTTTCACCTGCCTTTTCTCTCTTTAAGGAGGTACTTCCCAGCGTAATTCAACTACTTCTGATTCAACTACTTCTGATTTATTTAACCCCTTAGAATTCAAAACCTCCTTTAAGACTTAATACAATACAGTGTTAAGTTCTCAGGTCCTGCAGAGATGGCTCAGTGGTTAGGAGCACTGTTTGGCACTGGGCTTGGAAGCACATGCTTTTAATCTCTGAACTCAGGAGGTAGAAGCAGGCAGATCACCGTGAGATTGAGGCCACCCTGGGCTACACAGTGACTTCTGGGGAGATCATGCCTGAAAAACAAAACAAACGAGCTCATGCAGAGGACCAGGGTTTGGTTCCTAGCACCCAAGCAGCTAATAATCATCCATAATTCCAGTTCCAGTATATTTAATGCCCTCTTTTGGCCTCTGTGGGCATTTCAAATACACGGTGGACTTATATACATGCAGGCAAAACATTCGAACACAAAATAAAAATAAATTTTAAAAATTTAAGTGCAAGGTCTATTTTATAAAATCTATAAAGCAATAAAAAAAAAATAAAATGAGCAAACACATTTTGACCCCAGTTGAAAGTCTAAGAGAATGTCACACTAAGGAAAATCTAACCTAAAAACTTCCTGACTTGGCAGAGGGAGCAATGAAGAAGTCTAAGACCTACAGAGTTTTCTATTAATACTGTTTCATCTTAGATACATTACTAGCCTCTACTCTGCCTATTTACCTGAAAAATAACAGGCTTTGAGGTCCATGATGTCCACAGTAGTATCATTTTTTTTATTCTACAAAGAACTTACTCTTCCATTAACTTAAACTTTATTAAAAGAACTTACTCTTTCATCTCCTTCTGAATTTCATTTCAGAAGGAGTTGTTGAATATTTTGACTCAAGTATTGTGCAAGTAACATATAGCACCTCTAATTATATTATCACTTAGTAGGTTCTTATTGCCCCAAACTTGAATCAGCAGATTTTTAACACTCTCAACATAACAACCAAAAAAAGGGCACTGATATCGTCATACTTCTCTCATTTTGAAAAAGGCCATTCCAGTAAGCAATGAATCAGATCCTGCCTGATGTTGTGGTCCTATCCTCTCCAGCTCTAACTGTTCAGCAACTTCCTGTAATCCACCCTAGGAGAAAAGAAACTGCTTGTCAGAGAGACACATGTTAGTATCTGAATTCACAAATTATGGAGATTCAGTGGCACACATGGTTAGCACATGATACTTAAGTGAATTCACAAACCACTAACTTAGACACTGACTAAAATATGGATGAATTTTTTAACATGTAAAGACAAACCATAAGACAGTGAGGAGTGTTGAGAAAATATGAATTCCTAATTTATTTGTAAATATAATCCTATAATTTATTATAAAATGAAATTCTAAATGCGAAAATTATCTTGATTATACATCTTAAGGAATAAAAGGCAAATCATTTGCCTAAAGATATTTAGGAAGCAATCATAGTCACCCTAACAGTTATCAACTACATCATTAAACAACTCAGTAGATGTAGACAGCTTCTTTTAAATTTTCCATCAATCCATCTCTAAAGTTTTGAAATCATTTTAAATAAGTTTAACAGACATTTTAAGTATTCAAGTCACTGTCAATTCACTATATGATTTACTTTGGTTTTGACCTTTAAGAAGAAAAACAATTTTATAAATATAAAACTTTTTAGAATGGTTTGGTATGATCTAAGATAGCCAGAACTCAAAGAAAATGAAGAGTCAAAGAAAAAAGGAAGAAGGAAAGAGAAAAGGAGGAAAAGGTCTAGAGAGAAGAATGGGAGAGGAGTTCACCAGCAAACTAACAAACAAGTTAAACTCCTTTTTAAATGATCAAGTCTTTATCAGCAAACCAGTATAGTGCTTTGCAGAGCAGCCAGCCACCTCTTTGCTAAAAATATTATGAGCATTAGGTATAATTAGCATTTGCTCACATCATTACAAAACTGAAAAGAATGGTCTACTCTTGTCACTAACCTAAATTTTTAACATAACCAGCCTGTACAACACATTACCAGATAGCTGATATTTTCAGACATTTCTCAATAATATACACATAATGAGCCAAAATTTCATATTCTGTTCCTGAAAACCATCACTATACCATTTCCAGAGCAAGATTAAAACACAACAGCCGTGGACTTTCAACATGCCATACATTGGTGGGGTAGTCAGAATATCCTACTGCAAGTTCACTATTAGAAGACTCCCCAAATTATTGAGAATCCTGTTACTTTCACTGACACAGCCATGAGGTAATCTTCCTTAAAACTTTCCCTACTTGTATAGGCAGCATACCTATATTAGAGACATACTTTGTCCTATAATTTCCATTCATTTTTTAAAAAATAAACATTTTTAAGTTGTTAAAACATAAGCACCATCTCCCCCCATTGACAGTGGAGTCTACTACTGGACAAGAGCTTTCTCTTCTCGGAATGGATGTTTGATATCTTTTTTCTATCAAGGAGTGGTGGTTCACATTGAGTTTCATGGCCTTATGTATACTCAAATAGAAGCTGTGTAACTTTGTCATTTAAGTTTGGTCTCTTTTTAGATAGAATTGGAAGGAATTGTATAATCGATTAACATATTAGCTAAGTCGTCCAACCCATGGTATAAAAGAATTAAGATAGTAAAAAATAAATAAACATTTCCATACTCAATTCCCATACTGCTTCTGCTGAAGTAAAACTCAAAACTCTCAAAGTCCTTACCATCTTCTAATAGGGTAACATTATTTGTACTTTTCTAAAGCTTAGTAAGGGTAAAACTTAACAAAGCTTAATTTAACTGAAGTGACAATATTGACTGTAAACAACCACATTACTTAAATATGCTGCATTTTTTGTTACAACTTAAATATAGTTACCTAAATATAGTAGATAGAATCTACTACATATAGTATTTACTCCTAGCAAATGGATAGTTTAGTTGTCATTTAATAACACTATCCTTCAAAAGAATGAAAGGAAAAAAATGTCATGTAGATAAGATGAAGGAAACAACTCATCGCACTAATGAATATATTTACTCTTAATGCAAACTCAAAACTTTAAAAAAATTTTTTTATTATGTTTTTATTTTATTTATTTTTGTATGTACATGAATGTACTGTCTGCATGTAGATTTGTGCACCCGTGTCGTGCAATGCCTCGGAGGTCAGAAGAGGGTCTCGGATTCCCCTAGAACTGGAGTTCTCCTGGAATTGGAGTTACAGACTTTTCTTAACCGCCATGTGGGTGCTGGTGATCAAACCCAGGTCCTCTGCAAGAGCAGTTGGTGCTCTTAACCACTAGGCTATCTCTCCAGCCCTGCAAACTCAAAACTTTTATCTTGTATGATAGTATGTATGCTGGCAGACTGGGAACTTATCCTTCTATACACATGAGAGCTCCATTAGTCCTCACATTTTTGTTTTGATCCATGATTTCCAATATGGCAGCAGCAATAACAAAAAAAAATCTGGCCTTTAGACTGACTTTTGTTAAAACCTTACTCTGGGGGCTGGGAGATGGCTCAGAAGTTAAGAGCACTTACAGCTCTTACAAAGGACCTGGGTTGGGTTTTCAGCACCTACATGGCACCTCACAGGGCAATATGACACCCTCTTCTGACCTCAGCAGACTCCTTCCTGCACATGGTACACACAAATTCACACACACACACACACACACACACACATACACGACAAATAATACTAAAGCTCATATACACATAAGGATAAATAATAAACGGCATTAAAAAAACCACCAATACATTCTGCCAGGACATACTAAAACTTTGAAAAGGGATTAAATCGGGCTGGAGAGATGGCCTAGCGGTTAAGAGCGCCGACCGCTCTTACAGAGGACCCGGGTTCGATCCCCAGCACCCACATGGCGGCTGAGAACCGTCTGAAGCTCCAATTCCAGGAGAACTCCAGTTCCAGGGGAATCCGAGACCCTCTTCTGAACTCCGCGGCGTTGCACGACACGGGTGCACAGACCTGCATGCAGACAGTACATTCATACACATACAGAAATAAATAAAAATTTATAAAAAACAAAAAAAAAAAAAAAAAGAAAAGGGATTAAATCACTTCTGTAAGAATCACAGGATAAGGTAATAGAACTGAATGCAACACAAAATTTTAAAATACAGCTTAAAACATCTGGGCCTAGGATGTTAGGCAGGTTAAAGTTACTTATCCAAACAATGTGCTGGTTGCAGATAAAGCCACCGAAGCCTTACTTTGAGATTTTTGCAGCTCTTCATGAGGTACTTCACATCATAAATGACAGGAAAAAATAATCGAAGGATCTCAAAGAAATCAAGTTCTTCTTCAGGCAAGTTAGAATTGGTCAGGATTTTGATTAAATAGCCAAAGTCATAACCACTAATAAAAAGATTAAAAGAAAACCTCATCAGTGCCATAGAAAGAATAAATGTTTCTCAGATGCAAATTTTTAACAAGTCATGCTACAGACAAAAATAACAAAAAATAGCACACAGCAATCAAAAGAAACATATTCATAGGAAGATGGCCAAAAATCTTAGATGTCAGGAGAGATGTGGCATTCCAAACACAATCTTCTCTTCATTTACATGAGATGGTAACCTAGTTCTCAAGGCCAAGTCCAAAGAGCCTCTAATGGAATATTTCATTTTCCCAAAGTGCTTTCACTAGTATGTATGTACATTTCTTCAAATTTTGCAGAGAAAGACACGAACACAGAAACAAGGTACAAACCATTTCATCCTACATTGTGGAATACAAAGTCCTGCTAGCTCAAATTGAGATCTCTTATCTCAGCCTTTTCCACAGCTGTCTAACTCCTTCCACTCCTGAATTCATGCACTCCTTTCTCTTGACTACCACCATTAAGGTCCTATGACAGCAAGCCTTTTTGAAAGCTCAGCTCAAAAAGGCATCTGATAGAACAGAAGGTGCTTGCATTGAACCTTTAGGCACATGGGTTTTTCTCTACTACTTTAAAGGACAGGAATCATAGTTTTAAAATCTTTCCCTTACATATAACTTGAACCTGTATTTGACAAGCGATGTCACTTGAACCTATCTTTTGGAGGAGACACAAAATTATTTATTTTTATTGGGGAGGGTCTTTTTTTAAATTTTATTTAGTTTTGTATGTGTCAGAAGAGAGTCTCAGATTCCCCTGGAACTGGAGTTCTCCTGGAATTGGAGTTACAGATGGCTCTTAACCGCCATGTGAGTGCTGGGGATCGAACCCGGGTCCTCTGCAAGAGCAGTTGATGCTCTTAACCGCTAGGTTATCTTTCCAGCCCTGAGGTGGGGGGTGTCTTTTTAAGACAGGGTCTCCCTGTAGGCCCAGCAAGTCTCACCATGTAGACCAGACTGACCTCAATCTCACAGAAACCCACCTGCCTTTGCTTCCTGAGTTTCAGGATTAAAGGTGTGTGCCACAGGATCTGGCCCCCAAATAAAATTTTTTTATGTTTACTATTTACTTCTAATTTAAAAGAGGAGGAGGAGCTTTACCATTGAAGAGCTTCGGCATAAGTACCCAAGGGCAGAAAATTAAATTTATTTTTAGTTTGCAATGAACTAACCAGGCAAACTCCGTAGAATATAAGTCAATATGGCTTTTGCTTACTACTAGTGAAGATTATATTACAATCTAGGATTTATAACTTCAAAGAATTATTCTTTAATAAAACAGAATATAAAGAAAATATTAGTGATGTTTAATAATAAATATTATAGCCTGGTAAATAAATATATTGTAGGTTAGTCTAGACCCTAAAAATTAGAAGAAAACATGAATACTATCTAGTTTGTTCATTTGACTATCCTCAAGCAACAGTACTTGTTCAAAATACATTATTTTTTTGAGTGAAAGTATGTGTAATATACACCCAAAGGTCAGGACTATGCCTTCCTGTTGTGTCTTTATGAACAGAAACAAAAGAGCTGATATAAAAGAATGCTATGTTCGGTATTTACAACTCAAACTCATTCTATCATTACATCAGAAGTCCCAATAGGAATCATCCTTCACCTTAATCATTCCATGTAGAAAACTCATATTTAAAGGAAATGTGGGGAGCTAAAGACATGGCTCAGCAGCTAAGAGCACTGGCTGTTCTTGCAAAGGACTTGGTTTGGTTCCCACCATTCACGTGGGGGCTAAAACTGCCCATAACTCCAGTCACAGTGGATCTGACATGTTGACAATTCCCCCAGGTCAACAAAACAAAGGCCCAGGTCCTCTCAGCAATGGTCAATAGGGACTCTGCATGCACCCC
The DNA here is from genome assembly GCA_009823505.1 of Rhizomys pruinosus. NCBI lineage: Eukaryota > Metazoa > Chordata > Mammalia > Rodentia > Spalacidae > Rhizomys > Rhizomys pruinosus. The sequence goes on along the minus strand of VZQC01011398.1, from coordinate 2,406,729 downwards.
TCCCGATGAGGTGATTGGAATCTGGCTCTCATCCATCCACAAGTCTCGGGAATGAGCTTGCCTCTCCCCTCTGCGGTACGGCTCCTGGCCTCTTCCCTTGGTGGCTGGCCAGTCAAAGAGGGGTAAGACCCTGCAAAACCAGGGCAACCTAAGACAGACGCAGTCAAATGTCGGAATGCCAGAGGTGGGGTCAACAAGGTTTGGGCATAGCACCCGAGCTCCCACTGGACCGCTCCTCATGTAAAATTAAATACAAAGGGTGGAGATGTAGTATAGCCAGTATGCTGAGAATTACGCATGCGCAGAGCTTGTCCCTCATCAACCTAACCTGCCCTAGGCAGCTGAGACCATACAAGCAGTGTTGCAGACCTGGGCCAATCAGAAGACGACAAGAGGAGAGCAGGAATGCGAACAGTACATAAACCCTAACCCTGTCCCCAATAAACGAGTCTGCGACAGCTCACCCTCTGTCTGCGTTCACCCGATTCCCAGGGTCTGTGTTTTGACTCTAAGCCTCTCACCCCCATTCCTTCTTCGGTCAGACCCCGAAATTCCCCAGCAGGCCAGAGGGATTGTCAACACTGACACCCACTTCCAGCATCCATAGGCACTGCCAAACACAGGCGCACTTAACATACACACAGGCAAAATACTCATACACATAAAGCTAAGAAAATCTTTTTTGAGATGGGGTCTCTCTGTAATCCCAGATGGCCAGGAACTTACAGAGATCCACCTGCCTCTGCCTCCCAAGTGCTGGGATTAAAGGACTATGGCTAGTTAAAAAAAAAAAAAAGTGTGAAGGGAATCAAGACTAAAAGCACTGAGACCTGAATAACACAGTATTTTTTAAAAAAATCATAATATAGCTCAAGATATAGAGCAAAAGCCTGTAGCAAATAAATAATTTCAAAGTTTACTTTCAAGTCTTAGAGCACCAATTTAGTTTATTCACACAGGAGAACATTTTCTCCCACTTGTAAGTCTACATTTATAAAACTGAATTATATTTCCTTTGCTGAAATACTCTTCAATGATCCAGTTTCATTTTATAATACCTCTCATCCACCTGTGCCCCTTTTCTAAGCCTAGGGAACAACCTGCGGAAGAGGGGGCGTGGTAGAATGTAAGGGCTGCGATTGGGGTGAATGGTGAAACTACAGCAATGTAGTCTGGACACTCATTTGATCAACTTGATTGAACAAACAACCTGTCACCCCCCACTGGATGGTGGGGCTGTAGGTGTTTGGGCACAACAGCCTGCAGATAGGTTTTGCATGAAGGATGCTTGTACTCATGGATTATCACTTATAGCTAAAAATGAAAAAAAAAAAAAAAAAAAAAACGAGAGAAAGGCAGGACAGGTAGGGCAGAAGCCTGATCGTGGGATGGGGGGGTGGGGGGGGAGGGGAAAGGGGACAATAAGCCGGAACGTGAATTGGAAAATGTATGAAATGCACAAAGCATCATAAAAACTTAATTTAAATAAAAAAAAAAAAAAAAAGAAGTAAAACCATAAGCAAATGTAAAAATACTTTACTGGATGTTTTAGATAGGTTGTTATTGATCATTAAGGAAAAATCTGCAAGAAGTTTTTTCTAAGGATAGTCTTCTCAATCATTCTATTAAAAAAAATCCCCAAATATCTACTTATAGCATTCTTTGTTCTTCAATTTTTTCTTTACAGTATTATTGTTTAACAAACCATACGTGAAATTGGGCTATTGAAAGTTGCTGATCTACCCTCAACAGAATGTCAATTATACATAATGGAGAATTGTAGTAGTCTGTTTCGTTCATAGTTTTAGACTCTTACATGGTGGCTGACATAAGGAAGGTACTCAGTAATTAACACACACACACACACACACACACACACGGAATGGCTTCTTTTTTATAAACATAAAGACTAAAGATCAGAAATGGTAAGAGCACTGAGAGACACAGATAACCTTATATACTGCCAGATTTCAATGAAGGTCTCTTTTCCTACTTTGTACTGTTTCTACCAAGGAACACTATTTCTTACAGGCTAAAAATAAATCCCCTATTAATAAGGTAAAGTAGACAACATTAGCTTCATAAGTGTTAGAAGACAGATACATAGCAGTCAGTTCTTTCTAGAGCTAAGCTTGAAATTTCTAATATTGTGCGCCAAGAAATGGTAAGAGAGACACAGGACTTCCAGAAGCACAACACAATCTTTTTACCTATGAAACGATAACCATTTGACCCCTTCACAAAGGACCACTCCTGAAGTCATAAGAAGTTCTGCAAAGTATTGGGTCTCAATTCCTTCCTCCTCGTGTTTCTTAAATTGGATACCAGATGTTGTTAGTAGCTCTATAGAGTCTTGAGCATACATGTCCTCCCTGGCAGGAGAAAGAGAAAGATAACGTTCAAAAAATGCCACTACTTGTAACAGTTTTTCTCCCATTTAACACCTACAACTATAGTGCAAGAAATAAGGCAGAAAATTAGTTTAGGTCCAGTGTTTTACAACTATCAAGAAAAATACAATTTAAATACAAGGGCATTACTTCAGGGAACTTAGGAAAAAAAAAAAATCGCTCAAAAGAGTCCAATGGCCCTTACTATCAGCTCAATTTCTTTGGCCTTCTACATGTTACATTCATCTCACTGGGCTTTCAAGGGTCTTTACTCACCACAAACACGTTCTTTTCAGGCTCTGGAGCTATTTTAATGCTGCCAGATGGAATCACAGTGATAAGGGGCTCTGCACACTGCTCATGCTCTCAGAAGAACCAAAAAGGAGACACCAAGTAGCCAAATCTTGAGTGGCTTAGTTAAAACTACATTCCTTCTTAAAGAAAAAGGAGATGCCTCCTCTCACACTGAGGAGCCTTTCAGCTGGCTCTAATAAGCATGGAACTGCTCAAAATTAAGGATTTGGTTAGGACAGCAATTTCTTCTTCTAGCAATCACAATTCTATCCCAAAAATCAAGCAAGGACATCACCAGCCTGTCAAGGTTTCACTTAAGCTGAACGGAAGCCATCTCTAGTTTCTAAGCATAAATAGTTAAGTATCCAAAATATTACATTAAAAAGTTGAGAATACATGAAAAGTTATTTTGTGGGATTTATCACTTAGCTTTAGTTACCTCCTTAACTTAAAGAACACTTTTTTTTTTTTATGATTAGCAAAATAAATTTCTCTTAAGAGACTTAAATAAAACTAAGCCAAAATAAATGTTCAACTTTGACTAAAAGTATTTTTATGGCTTATTCTCTGGAAATTAATTTCTTTCTAACAATTTTGAAGATTTTTGTTCCTAGATGCTGGGAACAAGTAACAAAGCTAACAACCGAAAGATTTAAAAACAGAAAAGGGCCATAATAGTCACTTTAAGTCAGCATTTCCCCTAAAAAATCCTTATGAAAGATAGAATGAACTGAGTGCAAATGAAACCAGCCAAAACTCCAACAGATTCTTCTCCAGACTCACATTACTCTTGGCCATATGCTCTATTTTAGTTTGCTCAACATTCTGTCACATTATCCAATTAAATAACACATCAGTGAAATAGAATAGTCAGTTTTGTACTGTTTAAGTCATTATTTCCCAAACTTGCCCAATGATAACAATAACAATCACCGGGAGAACTTACCAAAAATATGGATTCCCAGGTCCCACTGAAGTCCCAGACCTATTGAATCACAATTCCCAGGTGAGAGACCTGGAGGAGCACCTTGGCATTTTATAATAAAGTAAGTTTGGCAAACAAAGATATAGGTACAGTTACTTTCTCTTTTTTTTCTGCATAGTTCACCAAGCTTAATTAATTTCAAGTCCTATGTACTGGCTTCTAAGCTTTGTGGAAACAAATACTTTATAATTTTTTTTGTACAAATCTCATGTTCTATAATATGTAACTCATGACCATGCAGGTAAGGTAAATCTCCAGACAGGATTAAGTAAACATCCTGCAATAAGGGAAAGGCTCCTAACTGTTACAAGTCACTTCTCCAACACAGTGCTTTGTCCTTTTCTGATGGTAGGTTTTTAAACTTTTGCTCTCTGCCATCTCTACCCTCAAATATCCTAGCAATAAAGGGGAAATACAAAAATAAACTAACCTTAAAAAAAGTACTAAAATACTGTTTAGTCCAAACATAAGAAATGCTGCTGGTGTTGGCTTAATGACTGTAAGATCCACTGTTCAAAATAATTATGAAAGGAGGCTTAATCAATTAGTCAACATTAAAGTAGCAAAATATCTGGTTATAACACTGAAAATGAGTGAAAAACATGTATAAATCTCTTCCAAAAAAAAATGTATAAACTTATTCCACTTTGGCTAGCTTCAGATAATATCCTAAAGAGCTACTATCTACTGACTCAACTATGTAAATGTACTGAAATTATCATCTAATAATTTTAAACATATCTCACTACCAAAATTCACATTTTTAAACCTGAATTTTCTCCAACTACTCCTGAATCAACTCACAGATGCCCACCAGAGTTGACACAGTAGTCCTCATGTGACTTGCTTTCATATACATACACACACACACACACACAAACTTTCCTTTATAAGTAAAAGCTGCTTTCATAAAAAATAAAGTTCAAAGTATTTAAATTTAATGCTAAAATTGTAAAGTTAAAATACAAATAAACTGGAATGCAGATAGTCATAAAATATACAGACGGTTAGCTACCTTTAGAATTTAGTATTTCAATAAATTGCTAACACATACCTGCTCCTAAAATCTGCAAAGACTATGAACAATAAGAAAACAAATAAAAATGAAATATTTTCACAAGTCAAAATAGCAAACTTGGAAATAAGTTAATGTTTGCTAATGGATGGATGAAACAGGCAGTATCTTCCAACTTGTAAATGAACACACCTTTCCAGAAAACAGTAGCAATCCCATATGACCCTGTTTCTCAACACACACATTCATGTATGTATATATATGTATATATATATATATCTATCGTGATATATATATTATATAATAAAACACCTTGAAATTCATCCCATGAATGAATACATAAAGCTTAAAAATATTTTGGGGCTGGAGAGATGGCCTAGTGGTTAAGAGCACCAACCACTCTTGCAGAGGACCTGGGTTCGATCCTGAGCACCCACATGGCAGCTGACAATCGTCTTTAACTCCAGTTCCAGGGGAATCTGACACCCTCTTCTGACCTCTGCAGCATTGCACGACACGGGTGCACAGACCTACATGCAGATAGTACATTCATACACATCCAAAAAAAAAAATATTTTTGCTGTTAGATTTAGATCTCTTATTTCCAATGAAATAACCTAAAAGTTTTCTAAAAATATACGGATGCTTCTTGATGAGTTTATGTTCTAATAAACTCAGCAGAGCTAGAAAAACATAGCAACATAAGGTGAAAATGTACTTAAACCACCAAATAAACCAAGCAACACACTTTGGCACAAAGTACACAGGAAAACAGTCATGAGTCAGAGTGGCTGATGGGAAGGGGGTGCTTGCTGCTACTATCCAATAATGTATAGTAGTATCTATTGCTAGCAAGGAAAAAGACCAAGCTTTAAAATTTGATGTGCAGTTGCATACTATTACAGAGTCAAAAAAAAGGGTAAGTTTAATCATTTTAAGTCTCACTAAAGAACAACTTGAAGCATAACCTAAATATCCAACCATAGTAAATGGTTAGATATACTATAGTATATTAAGAAAAAAGAGTAAATCATTACTATGACCTACCAATAACAATATGATATATTCTTAATATGTACCATAGGCAGATTAAAAGAGTTACAATACAACCAAGAAAAAATGCTAGAAAACTGATAACAGCTGTTTCTACTTTTCTATGCTTTCTATTTTAAGAAACATGTTACTTTTATAAACAGAAAAAGCAAAAAGATAAAAACTGTCAGCAAGTATACTTTGTAGGTCACGATCTCAGGCTGCTAGTTTTTTTTTTTTTCTTTGTTTCTTTATGTATAAAATGTACAGGTTTCAGTGTTAACATTCAGTTCTTATGTTGGTGAATCCAAACTGGCCAACTGAAAAGTGTTTACCCTGGGGCTAGAGATATGGCCCAGCAGTTAAGAGCACTGGCTGCCTGCAGAGGACCTGGGTTCAGTTCCCAGCAACCATGTGGTGGCCTACAACCATCTGTAATTCCAGTTTCATGGGATCAGACACCCTCTTCTGGCTTCCACCAGCACTGCACAATGTAGATAGATTTACATACCAAATACTCGTACACATAAAAAAACTAAAAAATTAAAGAAAAGTGTTTACCTCACCAACAACCTTTAATTCCCAAGTGGATAATGCAAAAGGAAAAGAGAATGCTAGAACAGTATTAGTAGTTTTTAGCCTGTATGTTATAGTGGTGTCCATAATCTGAGTTTACTTTACAACACAGAAGCTAACGCTGACATGGAGCACTGAAAGTGCCACTGTGCTCCTCAGCTAAGCCTGTGCACATTCCTTACTGTTAGCAGATCACCAAACATTGTAGAAGGAAACCAAACTTCCTAGCTTTAAAACATATATTTAAATTATGTTTGCTTTGAAGCCTACAAAAGGTATATAATTACAGTGCTAAAAATACCAAGAAAACTAAAAGAAAGTCTTTGCTATGTAAAGGAACTATTTCTTCCTAAATGTTTTAGTTTAACACACTGTTGATTTAGACATCGCGAATCACACCTTTAAGATGAAGAGAATGCTAAATATCATTTATACCTAAAACTTGAAATTACTGCTATTTTGTCTGTAATTTTTAGATGCATGCTATTTTAAAATAAAATACACATTATAACAAAAAAACAGCTTTCCATATATCGTAAATCTTTATATCTACATCTCTATATAAGTAATGATCTGTAGTTACTTCCTGAATTATGATGGTAAAGTTTAGGTCAACACTGGCAGAATAAGAAGACACTCTGACTTGGGCCAATGTGAGAACTGAGCACACAACACAGAAAAGGCAGAAGAGTGATGGAAACACCAAGTTTGAATGACCATAAGCAGCCTTCCTTTTCAAAACTGTACCCATAGAGCCTAGCACATAGACATATTCATCTCAACACTGTAACCGGAGCCTAGTACACATACATTCATTTTAGGCACTCAATAAAAGTCAATTTTCTTCATTCTTCAACATGTCCAAGATGCTATCAAGATTTCATCCTCCACTCCAAAGCCCAGGGACTCTCGAGGAAGAAGTGGCACATAAGATTTTAAGGGCCAAGGAGGGGGGATGAATTGTGAGATCACAGCAAAAATGGACTGGATTTTTTTTTTCTCTTTTTTTAAATTTTAATTAATCAACATGTTTGTGAAAGCAAACCTCTTCAACTGGACTTGTACAAAAACTGAACTCAGATGTTAAAAAATTGGGTTCATATGGCCACTCCCTATGTTTATCCCATATGAATACTTAACGGTCAAATAAATTTTAAAAATGAAAAAAAAAAAAAAAGAAAAGATACTGCCATATTTAGCCGGGTGTTGTGGCACATGCCTTTAATCCCAGCACTCCAGAGGCAATTGAAGCCACCAGCCTGTTCTACAAAGTGGGGGAAAAAATGCTCTTTACAGTAGGCAGCAAGACAGTAGGTAGTATTGGTTTTATTTTCCAACTGACATTTTATGATTCTGCTTTTCACCATATTCTTCCCTTTCAACTTGCAGAGTTGATTCTCTCCTTCCATCATGTGGGTCCCAGGAAAGGGACTTACCCTGTCAAGCTTGGCAGCAGACACCCATGTGCACTGAGCCATATCTCACCCTATACTCTTCTCTATACTCAATTCCTGAGACACCAACATTAGTATAAATGGTACTAAAATTTAGTTGTAAAACTAGAGTTTTGTCTGAATAAGAAAAACTGCTGCACAGAGACTTCCAAGAAAGCCATTGCTACTGAAAGTAAGATTTATCTAGCAAAGGAAACTATCAATTTTACCAACTGACACACTGATATATTAGCTCCTAGACTCATACTGAGAGCACAATATTTTATATAAAAACACTGTTCTTATGATCAGTGTGGAATAAGAAACCTCGAAAAAAATGAAATGGTAAAAGACTAAAGAAAATCATTATCATTAAAGAAAAGGATGGAAGGCAATTTTCAACTTGTTCTACAGCTGTCATTTCCATAAAAGGTTGTTAAGTTATACTGGAAATAAGTACTTTTTAGCCTATATAAGGTCTCAAGAGTCTACTACTCTTATATATTACATTAAAATACCACCAGAGCATTATTATTTGTAGAGTAGAACGATACACCAAACACATGTAATTTCAAGACATACAACTGCACCACTGACACTATTTACCCTCTAAAATCATCTGGCTTGCTCTTCATTCAATCTTATAGGAATAAACATTTCTTAGGTTGGCACTAGTATTAGTTTTCTTATAACTGCTGTTGCTATTTTTTCAAATCAGATGTTTGATCATACTATACAAAATACAAGCTGCAGGGGATAGACATGGCTTACCAGCTAAGAGCACTGGGCTCTTACGGAAGACCTGAGTTTCACTCCTAGCACCCATACAGTGGCTAACAACTGTCTGTAATTCTAATTCAGGAAATCTGATACTCTCTGCACTTCTGTGGGCACTGCATGACACCAGTACACTTACATACATGCAGGCAAAACACTCAAATACATAAAAATACAGCAATAAAAAATCACTACAACTACCAAACAGAAAAGTATTACAGTACTGTAACATACTTCAGAAGAAACAACACATTTTACTTCCTCACCTTAACAAAACAACCTGCAGCTCACAAGTACCATGAGACCCACCATACTTATGAACACAAAATTATAAACTTAAAATATTGTGAGATTTGTTTCCCATTTATTTATTTGCTTTGTAACTCAACTGAGTTACAAAGTTCTTGAGCATACATTTTGTAGATGACAACATTATACCATAATGTTAAAAGCTCAGATGTACCTTCAGGTATCAAGACTATAGGAAATAATATGGAAATATTTTAACTAAGGAAACTGAGTTTAGACCCAACGTTTGACTTAGACATCAGATTCTAATATATTCAAGGCTCAACAATACCTCACTTTCCTTATATGTAAACTTAAGAGGTTTACTGGGCTGACAAGGAATATAGCCATTAAACAGCACAGATTTGAAAAGAAAATATACCCAACTTTCCAAGAAACAACTTATAGACAAGCAATCTACTTATAAGGCATGACTGCAATAAAAAAACAAAAAAAATCTCTTCACAAGAAGGATGAGTGATACAATAAGCAAGCATAGAGTGGACTAGGGTTATAGCTGAATGGGGGCCTGCTGCCCAGTCAGCATAAGCCCCACCTAATTGCACGTACTTCAAATTGTGCACAAAAACATGAAAGTGGGAGCTGAAGAGATGGCTCAGCAGTTAAGAGCACAGGCTGCTCTTGTGGAGGGCCTGGGTTTGATTCACAGGACCCACATGGCAGCTAATAACGATCCATAACTCCAGTTCCAGAGGAATTCGATGCCCTCCTCTGAATTCTGTGGGCATTACATAACACAGGTCACTTATACACATGCAGGCAATACACAGAAAATAAAAATAAATAAAAATTTAAAAAATGTGAAAGTGCAGGGCATGATGATGCACATCTTTAAATCTAGCACCTGGGAGGCAGACAGGTGGATCTCTTTGAATTCAAGGACAGCTTGGTCTGTAGCAAGTTCTAAGCCAGCAAGAGCTACTTGGTGAGGCTCCTCAAAAAAAAAAAAAGGTGAAAGATTATTTTTTGTTATGAAGATGTACTTTTAACACCTAAAGTTTTGGGGCTGGAGATGTAGCTCAGTGATAAAACACTGGTCTAGACTACATGAAACCCTGGGCTTAACCTCCCGCACCTTAATTAAACAATGAATACACACATACATACATACACACATACACACACACACACACACACACACACACGCACTTACTTTCCAACTTTCCATAAAAGTGGCAGTCATAATTAAAAAAATTCCTAGAATTAAATAAATTATTTAAATTTAAGTCTTTATTATCTCAATTCTTTTTGTCTCATAAGCCTAAGCTCTTTAAATTTTATATTTAACAAATTTCTAAGATGACTACAGTAAATTCACCTAGCATTTCATTATACAAGGAAAATCAATTCCTAAAATTAAAAATAAAAAGTTTATATTTATTTCCCACTTACGTCAAATTAAATTTAAAATTAAACTGCCAAGTTGAAGTTCCTGGAGGGTATTCTCCTTGCTCATTCATAAATGTCAGTCCTAGCTGAATTATCTTTAACAGGTCTACATTACAGCGCAATAGTTGGTATTGATAGTCAGCATTGCTCCTGAATTCTCCAATGGGCCTTGCAACCACACCTGGAAACTCGGTGTCCTGTAATAGAATTTTAAGATTCATTAACTAGTAAATGGTTATATATATATAATCCATATATTCCTAAGATAATTTTTGATCCAAGTCAGAGAATTCTATTACAATGATATTCTGTATGTTTAATTTCAACTAATTTATAGAGCATTACTTTTTAGACCCATAAAACTTTATAAATTTACTTTTTCTTTGTCAATATATAATTACTCTGTACATGAAAATGCAGCCAAATATTTGCTCTATAGCAAAAGAAGAAAAAAAAATAATGAACTTAAGTACATAAAACTATACTTATAGTATTCCGGCAATAAACCCAAACTGCATAAAGGATTGATTAGAAAGTAGAAAATGGAGAAATGGCTCAGAGGTTAAGAGTACTGGCTGCTCTTGCAGAGGACTCAGGTTTGATTCCTAACACCAACATGGTGGCTAACAACTATCTGTTAACTCTAATTCCAGGGGAATCCAACACTTTCTTCTGACCTCTGCATGGACTGAAGGACACAAGTACACTTACATATATGTGGGCAATACATTCATACAGGCAATATACTCATGTACATAAAATAAAAAGAATTTTTTTTAAAAAAGTAGAAAATACACTGAGCTTTACAACTTTTTTGTTAGATGTTTATTTTGACATAAAAATCATTCAAAACATCAATAACCTAATTCCTTTAGTTAACCCAGTTTCACAAGCACTGCATACCACCCATTCCTTCCTCTACAATACTATTATTTCTACAATGCTGCCATTCCTTATCATCTGAAAAATAAATGACCACTGTGAATTTCCACTGCATAGGAAAATAACCCTCCATGCCTAAACAGAAAGATTTATGGATGTGTAGACCTTTGTTAAATAGAAGGCTATTTAATGTCTAAATATTCATATTTTGCCAATCATCCTCTTCATTCTCAAAGAAAAACTTATTTTTCTATAATAATACTAAGAAAATAATGCATGAGCTTAGCATGAGAATTCAAATGAGTTAAAAACAAAATATTAAGTCATTATGAAATACTAAAGAAATCACTACTTGAAATTTGGTACAACTGCCAGCTGATTACTGTGTACTGCACATCTTATGTTAGAATTGAAGAGGAGGATGGCTGTGTAAGACACTAAAGTACTGCTTTAAGGAGCCAATAATCTATTGATCTGGAAAGAAGAGGCACTACAACGGATACACAAAGTACAATAGGAAAACAGAAAAGCAATTGCACAGTCTAGGCAGACTGAATATCCTATACAAAAAACCAGGTTTATTAACAATCTTGTGTGCTCATGGAGCACTAGTGAAAAATCCATTAATGGCAGACCAACAATGCTTCCTTAGATCTTATTTGGTTTCAGTTGGTTTAAAGAAAACCCAGAAGCTCCCTGGCTTCTAAAAGCTCATTTTGTCTAACCAGTAAGGGCCTGGGAATGCTAAGAATGAGCTGACAAACTTAGATAGGCCCTACTGAATGTAATCCATTTCACAAAATTTTAACATCAGACAAGTACATTCTGTAACCCTGTCTGAAGAAAGACAAAGGAAAAAGAAAAAAGTTGTCTAAGCCATTAAAAAATAAAAATCTGTCACCCTAGCTAAATGAGTGATTAACACCTCTGGGCAACCTTGGTCTTAAGTCTAGTCTACTCACTCTCCAGCTAAGACTTAAGGCACCCATAAGAATTACCACAGCTTCCTAACAATATACAACCCACAGGAAAGGTTGGTTTCCTTAAGCCTTTAAAACTACATAACACAAGGTCAAATCCTAAAGTACTTGTAACACTTTTATTCAAATGCCCAAAACTCCCAATACCTTGTCCCTTAATGCAAGAAGTAAAAAAGTTAAAAACAAAAACAAAAAACCTCAATCTGTCAAACTACAGGTATGTTTCTAATGGGTTTTCATTGCAGGAGCATGGTTTTTGTTTTTGTTTTTTTTTCCTTGATTAAAGATCAATCAAAAGTGTTGAATTGAATTCAAGACTTAAAATCCCACTTCAGGGGCTGGGGAGATAGCTCAGTTGATAAAGTGGCATACAAGTGTGGTGCTATGTGCTTGCAAACAATCCAGCTCCTCAGGAGAAAAAGACAGGTGGGGGATCCATGGGCCTTCCCAGCTAGTCAGTCTAGCCTAATCAGCAAGTACCAGGCCACTGAAAGAAAGAATACACACATGCACACATATACACATCATATATACAACAAACCAAACAAAAACACACCAAACAAGGTAGACAACTCCTGGGGAGAAACATGGCTTGAGATGCCCCTATGGGCTTCCACATGAACACATGTGCACCCACCCACAAACATCATACAAACACACAAAACTCCACTTTCAAGAGAAATTTTAAATACTTAGTCATGTCCATACCATAGCAACATAATTATATTTTCGGATAACTTGACGAATTTTCTTCATCTCTTCATCCAGGTTACAAGCCCAAACTTCACAAATTCTTTGGCTATGATCTACAGTGGCTGCTGGCATAGTGAGGGCACAAAGAGGCTAGAGGCCAAGCATCAAATGTTAAACTTGATTGAAGATTTATTTCATAAAAATACTCTACCCTTTACTTGTGTACCTGTCAAAATAAAGACCACCTATATCATAAATATGAATCATAAAATTGGGCTGGTAAAAACCAAAGGTTACTTATTTAGTGTGTGACTAATAACAAAAATCTAGTTTTGTAAAGTAACTTTTCTTATATCACATAGCTAAAACATAAAAAAGCACCACAACCCTGATTTCCCAGCTGAATATAAATTTCACTAAAACTGACTCTAAATTCAACTACCCAGATTAAAAAATGAAATGAACAAGCTCAGATGGCGCCAAAACAAAGATAGTGCTTGCTTTTATTCTTCATTAACAAAATATTTTAAATTTTACTTGATTACAAAAATCTGCTTTACTGATATTCATTCAAATTAGATTAGGGGAAACATTAAAATAAAATATATCCTCTGAGAAAGTAACAGAAATTAATGTTCCTAATTGGAGAAAGAAGGTAACAGAATGTGTGCCTCTAAAATGTGTTAACAAAAATCAAACCAAATAAAATCAAATTTAAAAACAAACAAACAAAAACCCCAGCCATGCCAAACCCGGCCCACTTCCCCTGGCTACCAAAGTTGGATCCCATGTTTCTGGTCCATAAACAAGTCTCATAGTGTCTAATGGCAATACAGACAAACACATTGATTCTTCGGCAAAGAAACTTCAAATGTTTGAGAAAAACTAATGAAGTTAAGGAGGAGGGCCTTGTGTCCTTTTAAACTTAGGAGTCATAAATGTAATTTGAGTACTCCTAAGAACAGAAATCAAAGGTGATATGGGCACGCCTTCTCTTTTTCTCTCTCTCTCTCTCTCTCTCTCTCTCTCTCTCTCTCTCTCTCTCTCTCTCACACACACACACACACACACACACACACACACACACACACACACACACACAGTAACTTAACACTGCTTTCCTCCACCCCTCTACAGCCGTCTAGACTCCCAGAAGAGGCCCCAAAGGCCTTCGCATTACTGAGGTCGCAAGTCCTCCGTGGGCTCCCAGGGAAATGTGAGGAAGGCACAGAGGCATACATGTCAGTGATAACGCTCTTCGCTGGCACACAGCCAGGGTGAAGGTGCTGATTGCCTTTACTAAGCCAGATTGACTTCCAACCACTGCAGCGCCAAGCCACGCTAGACTTCAGGATGTAGGCCACCGCCCTCCACTCTCAATTTCCTCCCCACAACGAAGCCCCAGGTACAAAGCCGTTGCGTCATCACTGCGCGCAACCCTACCGACATCCCCCGGCCCGTTACCCTCCCCCTCGCCAGCCGCCAGCCCGGTCCTATAGCTCCGCGTTTCGGCTAGCGCCACCGCGCGCCCTCTCGGGTTCCCCACTCCCGCCTTTCCCACCTCCCCACCCCCATCAACTCCCCCGGGCCCCTCCGTATCTACTTGTGTCCGTGAGCCCTCGCTCCTCCTCCTCCTCCTCGCCATAGAGACAGCACCCGGCGGCGGTGGCGGTGGCGGTACCGGCGGCGGCAGGGGGTGCCCCATAGACACCTTTCGCCCAGCAAGGGGGGAAAGGGGCGCCGGAGCTGCGTAGCCCAGCGTTACGTCGTCGCTTTCCTCACGTTCTAGCGGGGTCGCTGAGTGATGACGTCAATCGCCAGGGGCGGGGCGGGCTTAGGGGGCGGGGCGCGCAGGCGACGGACGCGGAGTACTGGAGCCCTGGGCTGGCGGCTCTGCAGATTGAGTGGCCGGGGAGTGTGGGCTGCTGTCTTGCTGGGGGAGTTACCCCTTCCCAGTGGTCTGCAGTCGTAGCTTGTCCCCGCAGAACCTCGAGGGCCGAGAACGCGACGCGGCGACGCGGCCCCTCGGCTTCACGGCCGCTCTTCTGTCGCCGAAGAGTCGCGGGGCTGAGCAGCTGGGAGCAGCAGGCCTGAACCTCATAGGGCCTCGGGCCCGGGGACCGAAGGAGGATGAGCTGGCTCTTTCCCCTGACCAAGAGCGCGTCGTCCTCCGCGGCTGGGTCCCCCGCTGGCCTCACCAGCCTCCAGCAGCAGAAGCAGCGGCTGATCGAGTCCCTCCGGAACTCCCACTCCAGGTGACTAACTGGTAGTCGCTTCTCCGACCCGAGGGAAAAGTATAGGGGGGGGGGGGCTGCCTGCAACCTCCCGCGCAGCTCCGCAGGCCACTCGGGGCTGCTGCCTGTGAAGATAGACCTCCCGTTCACGTGGGCCTCAGGCTAGCTCCCGCGCTCCAGCCTCGTGGGCAGTGGGCAGTGTTTTCCTCCGAATCCCCTGCCTCGCCGCTGCTGGGCTCTTCTGGCTTGCTTATCTTCCCCTGACTCATTGGAATTCCTCCCTCTTGAGCTGTCCCGGTCCCTTGGTAACCCGGCTCCCTCGCTAAGTTTTTCCTTTCCTCACCTGATTGTAGCTTTGAATTGTTAAAATGCTAACGCCCTGGTAAAGACAATTGAGAAAGATTAGTAATCCCCAAATTTCACTGAGTGGAAAAATAAACTTTCACAACACCTAAGGAAAGGGAAGCCAGTGTCTTCATCAGTGAACTGCCGGTTCAGAGCCCTTTTAGTCTGTTCCTATCAACCTCTCTGCTTGCTCCTCGAAACTGCTAGTGTCGGTACCTTCCTTATTCTTGTACCCCACATTTAGGAATTGTTGGGTGTTATCTGTAGTCTTCTGCTGTCTTGGGACTTTGGTTTTTTAAATTATTATTATTCTTTTAATTCTTGGAATAGGAACTCCCTGTAGCTCCAGCTGGCCTGTAGACCAGGCTGGCCTTGATCTCACTCCACCTGCCTCTGCCTCCCAAGTGCTGGGATTAAAGGTCTGTGCCCCCACGCCCGGTGAGTTTGCTTTGTTTTTGTTTTTGTTTTTTATGGTAGTAGTATTAGAAATATTTTGTAATTAGAGTTATTAGCCAGGCATGGTGGTGCACGCCTTTAATCCTAGCACTTGGGAGGCAGAGGCTGGCAGATCTCTGTGAATTCAAGGCCAGTCTGGTCTACATAGATAGCTCCAGGCCAGCTGGGACCAAAAAAAAAAAAAAAGGCATTTCTACTTTTTTTTTTTTTTTTTTTTTTTTTTTGTCTTTTTGACAAAAAAAGTGGGTCTCCCTTTTAATCATCCCAGCTGACCTGGGAGCACTAGCTGGGATTATAAGGCCATGCACCGCCATGACCCTCTAGTCTACTACTTTTTTTCTTATTTAATGTAGGCTGCTTTGCTGCAGCCTTTTTTATATTACACTGACCGTTTCCTCTAAGGGTTTTTATTATTGAGTTTTTTTTTCTTTTTAACTTTTGTTGAGACAGGGTCCCCACCCAGGTGCTGTTAGTCAACTAGTGAGTGGACCAGGCCTGAGGCTCAGTTCTCATAGGATCCACCTGCCTATGCTCCCAAGTGCTGGTATTAAAGACGTCTCCCTGCTTCCCCTAAGAGTTTCCAGTAATCAGAACTGCTTTATTTTACAACGAGTTTTTGCTATAGTAATTAGTTAAACAATTTTCCAACTTTTGCTCCCTGTATAGAGGTCAACATGTTAAACTCTAGTCTTATAAAAAAAAAAACTTTTCACATGACATATTATATATGGTTATGTAATATTTATATGATGGATTAGAATAATGGAGCATTCCTATTGAACAAGCTATTGGGCCATTTTTGTGTTACAACATGGATTTTTTTCCCCCAAGCATATAATTTATATCTGCAGTAGTTTTTTAAAAATATTTTTTTTAAAGGCCTGGTGGCACATGCCTTTATTTTATTTTATTTATTTATTTATTTAATTTATTTTATTTATTTATTTTTATTTATTATGTGTATGAAGTAATGTCTGATGTAGTGTAAGTGCACCCATGTTGTGCTTGCCACGAGGTCAGAAGAGGTGTCGGATTTCCCTGGAACTGAGTTCTCCTGGCATGGAGTTACAGACTGTTCTCAGGCCGCCTGTGGGTGCTGGGATCAAAACCCGGGTCCCTCTGAAGAGCACTCTTAACCGCTAGGCACTCTCCAGCCCAATATCTGCAGTAGTTTTAAGTGAAATGTACTGTTAAAAGAAAATTTCATTACAAAATCAGTGTCATTGAGGCCTGTTGCTGACTGAATTGGAAAGTGGCTTTTTGTGTGGTGGGGGATTTGTGGTTTGTTGTTGTTGTTGTTGTTTTGTTTGAAAGTCTGTTTAGCCCTAGTGCCCTGGATTTTGATGTGGACCAGGCTGGTTTTAACTCTCATCAGAGATCTGCCTGCCCTCTGACTTCCTAGGAGCTGGCTATTTTTTTTGTTGTGTTTTATTTTGTCTAAAAATGCTAGCCTGTAGGGATTTTTAACAGAAAATAACAGCAAACTTCTACGTCTTACTTCTGCTTCCCAAACAGTAAACTTCTGCATCAAAAACTTAAGACTGAGAAAAAGATGCAAGACATGTATGGCAGAATGCATGAGCTCTACGAAGGTGGGGGGCAAGGAAGGGGGAGTGGGTCTAAATCTGATTAAGAAATCTTCCAGGCGTGGTGGCACACGCCTTTAATCCTAGCACTTGGGAGGCAGAGGCAGGCGGATCTTTGTGAGTTCAAGGCCAGCCTGGTCTACAGAGTGAATTCTAGGACAGCTGGGGCTACAGGGAGACCCTGTCTCAAAAAGACAAAAAAAAAAAAGTATGAAATGCACAAAACTTCAATTTAAAAAGGGGGGGGGTGGCAACCTGGGGCTGCAGAAATGCCTTAGCAGTTAAGAGCCCCTCTTGCTTGCAGAGGACCCGTGTTTGGTTCCCAGCACTCAGAATAGCGATCCATTATTGGTGGTTTCATTGCGAAAAATTAAGTTCATAAGATTCTTAAAAGTGTAGACAAGGAAAGATGTGATTTCCTCAGTGAAAGTGAATGTCATGGTCATTGCTCTTGTAGCTTAAGGTTGGTTACAAGAGAGAAGCACAAAAGACTTGGGCCAAGTTTCTGTGACTGTGGAGCCTTCAGAAATGAAGACCCAAAGACTCAGGGAAACTGTCTGCTTTGGTGCTTAGGAATGGGCAGTTGTGTAGAAATTTGATTGGACAAAAGGGCACGGTCTGATGGTAGTTAATTGAGGTGGTTCCTAGCTGTCTATCTGTGTATCATTTCTGCTACTCTAGTATGGGACAGAACCCTTCTGGAATAAGGGTCTTGGGAAGAAAGGTGATTGTGGCCTTTCTGAGTATTATAGCTTTGATCATCCTTCAGAAAAAGGAACTCTTGTTTTTATGATTTTATGATTGCTTCAGAAGTGAAGCTGTTAATTAGAATTTCTGTGTGTTGCACCCATAATCATCAGGAAATACTACAGAGGAGTTAACAGTGACTGTTCTAATGAGATCTCTCTTCTGTTCCAAAATCCCAAATTAATTAGCTTCTTTATTAACTTCCTTGTCTCTAAAACAATGTAAAGCTATGTTGTGACTGGTAATTACTATTTACAATTAACTATGTAAATTCAAAGTTATATAAGTAATAAGCTATCTTTATTAGCTTTTACTTGGATTTCCCAGGTAAAAGACTTTCTGCATTGTATGATACTTGTAGTGCTGTTTTGTTAAGAGTGTCTCATTTGAGCTGGGCGTGGTGGCACACGCCTTTAATCCTAGCACTTGGGAGGCAGAGGCAGGCGGATCTTTGTGAGTTCAAGGACAGCCTGGTCTACAGAGTGAGCTCCAGGACAGCTGGGGCTACAGGGAGACCCTGTCTTGAAAAGACCAAAAAAAAAAAAAGAGTGTCTCATTTGGATGTGATGGCATTTAACCAGAATTGTGTGGTATAACTAACAGGCATGTAATGAAAAAGAAAAACTCCCTGAGCCAAGAAGTTGGGAGATATGGTTGTGTCATTAACTTCTCTTGTAGCCTTGGATGGCTGTGTAATCTTTATATGCCTAGGACTACTAAAATGAAAGGATTGACTGCCTCATCTCTTTTTGCCTCTCTCAATCATGAAAGCTTGTTGGTGCCTCAGGCTCCTTAATATACTTTTTTTTTTTTGGTCTTTTTGAGACAGGGTCTCCCTGTAGCTCCAGCTGTCCTGGAATTCTCTATGTAGACCAGGCTGGCCTTGAACTCAGAGATCTCCTGCCTCTGCCTCCCAAGTGGTGGGATTAAAGGTGTGCACGACCACACCCAGCCTTAAAGTACTCTCAAAGCAGAAAACAAAATGAATTTGAGCATCGTAAATACATAGGGGAAGCACAAAGGAATAGAACTTTTGAGTATAACTGTTCTGGCTGATAATAACATGCTAGTTGTACAGTATCTTGGCAAAATGCCAAATTTTTCCAAATTAATTCATATCAAGTAAAATTTTTGTGATGGGGAGATGCTGGGGATAAAGCTCTGAGCATGCTAGGCAGTGCTCTATCACTGTACTACATCCCTAACTCTCATATAGGGTTTTTTGATATGTGAATGATACATAGAAACATTTAGAATAGTAACTAGCTCACAGTAGGCATATGATAACTTGCATTCCTTTTTGTACTCTATAGAATCAGTGTGACTAAAATCATTGCTTCTTGGTCTAAATGCTTCTATGTAGCTTATTTATGTCTTTTACAAGCCTACCTACAACTCATTTGTCTTTGGCAGGCCTACTTCTGATTTTCCATTAGGAAATAGCCCATTCTAAAAAGTTAACTCGCAAGTGAAATGTATCTGTTTAGAGGAGTTTAGTAAAGCCCTAGGCAGATAAAGAATCTGCAGTATTGGTTAGTATATAATAAGTGCTTTGTAAATTAAATGGCCATTGCTAATATATTATCTCTCTCTCTCTCTCTCTTTTTTTTTTTTTTTTTTTTTTTTTTTAATTCTTGGTCTCCTTTTAGTCCCAGCTGGCTGGAGCTTACTATGTAGACCAGGCTGGCCTTGAACTCACAGTTCACCTGCCTGTGCCTCCGTAGTGTTGGGATTAAAGGCATGCACCACCATTCCAGGCTATATTCTTATATATTAAAAATAATAATGTCTATGCAAATCATCTTTCCATCACTGACAAAATACCTGATATTAGACAAACAGGTAAAGGGAAAGGGCAGACTAGGGAGATGGCTCAGTTAATAATCGATTCGAGTTACATCCCTGGAACCCATATATACAGTCTGGGCCCAGTGGTGCATGCTTGTAATCCCAGTGCCAGGAGAGGCAGATTTAGGAGGATCCCAGCCTGCCTAGCTTGTTAGGGAACTGGTCCAAGTCCTAGTAAGAGACAATGTCTCAAAAAACAAAGTAGACACCTGTTCTGGAGAATAACATGAGAGGTTTATCTCTGCCCTCCATACACTGTGCACACGTGCAACACACACACACACACACACACACATACATACACACACACACAGAAGGAAGGCGTGTTTTGATTAGGCAGTGGTTTGTCCTGTTGGCTTTTCACTCTGTGGTGAGACAGTACATCATGGTAGGAGTGCATGGCAGAGGAAATTACTCATCCCATGACAGTTGGGAGGAGAGAAAGATGAGAGACCAGAGCCCCAAGTATCTCAGTAGGCCTTTCTCTAGATTTTAGTTTTAGTTCATAAGACTCATAAACATGGTAACATAACCAAATTTTACTGAGAAGATATGTATCTTTTAATCTATTCCTTGCTATGTTTTTGTAATGAAGGGACCATTATTAAGGGTCCCTTAATATTTTTTTATGTGTATGAGTGTACTGTCTACATGTAAGTAGGCGCACCCATGTTGTACAATGCTGCGGAGGTCAGAAGAGGGTGTCGGATTCCCCTGGAACTGGAGTTAAAGACGGTTCTTGGCTGCCATGTGTTTGCTGGGACTCGAACCCAGGTCCTCTGCAAGAGCAGTCAGTGCTCTTAACCACTGAGCCATCTCTCCAACCCGATACTCAGTTTTTAAGATTGCAGTTGTATGTCAAAATATCCAAATCTCCAATTTTCATTTAATAGACTTTTATTTTTAGAGCAGCAAAATTAAACATAAGGCATAAGTCCTCCCACCCAGTCCCCCTTCCCTCTCATATCCTGACTCCTCTAACCTTTCTTTTAAAATACAAACATCTGAAACAATCTGGCAATAATTTTTCATATAGCAACAATTGATTCAAACTAAGAGTGTGCAGTCCCCTTGCTGGGTGGCCCACTTTCCATTTTTCTTCTCTTTTGTACAGTTACATAAGCAGCCACCTTTTTCTATTCACATACATCATCTAGCTCCTATACATATTTGTGATTAACTTGTTGCAGTAAAACATTTTATGAGGTCTAGGGAGATGGCTCAGTGTATAAGAGTATTTGCTGCATAAATTTGAGGACCTGTGTTTGGATTCCAGCCCCTGTGTTATAAAGAGTAGTATGACTGCAGGTGTGCCTGTGACTGCAGAGTTGGGGGGCAGCAGAGACAGGAGGATCATTGGGGCTTGTTGGCCAGCAGCTGGGATCCAAATTCAGAGCCTGTGAGAGAGGGAGGGAAGGAGAGAGAGGAAGGGAGGGAAGGAGAGAGAGAGGAGAGGAGAGAAGAAAATGAATGAATGAGAATATATTCCCAGTATCCCCTGTCTTTTGTATGTACACACATGTGCATATACACTACACTTATGTTTGTCTAACAATCTGAAAAGTATTTTGACACATAGTCTTCAACAAGCACTTAAAAGTTGTAACTGTAGAGTGTCTAGGAGATAAAGCATGTTATGATTTAAGAAAGCATTTTCCAACTAAATTGTAACAGCTCAAGTGTTGCTATAGTTTGCATCTAGAATGAAAGGTCCATGTGCTGAAAGGCTTGGTCTGCAGACTGGGCTGCAGAGAAGTTGTGCAGCCTCTAGCAGGTAGAGCATTCTAGGGGGCTTTTAGGTCCTTGGCAGGGATCATGGAACTCCCCTCTGTACTGTAGGCCAGTGGCATTGCCTCCACAACAGTGTCAAAAGTAGTGGCTAACAGTTAACAAAAGTAATATGCTAACAGTTAACAACTAGGAGAGCTTCAGATACACAATAATACAAAGTACTAGTTACAGTTTGGATGTGGAATGTTCTCCAAAAGCCCATGTATCGTAAGCTTGGTCTCCACATTGGCACTACTAGAAGGGGGTGAAACTGAATGGGTGGGCCCTGGTGAGGGCTTTTCTCACTGGCAGCAATCCCTTCAGAGAGGATTATAGGACTCTACTCTCTTCCTCTTTACTTAATATGGCATCCAATGAACAACTGTGCAACATGTTGCCGTGATATGATGGCAGACATAGAAACCTCTACAACTGTGAGCCAAAATGTAGCTTTTCTCTTTGGAAGCTTTTCTCTTTGGAAGGTGTTTGTTACAACTGATGAAAGGTGAGTAACACAGAAAACTGATACTGAGAAATGGATATTTTACTGTGACTATTGTTAAGATGTGCAGAAAAGCCATTGGAACTAGTTCTTGTTGGAAATTACAAGAGGAATTTGGAAAAGCTCAGAAGGAAGGGTTTGATAAAAACCTAGAATTCTGTAAGTAGAGCTTAACAGATAATCCTGGCAGGGACTCAGAAGACCTCTGTAGACATAGTGAAAGTTTAAGGCTGGTCTGGAAAACATGATGAGACTATTTCTCGGAACAAACAAAAAAGCACAACCAAGATTCGGTGGCTAAAAAGATGAACCCATTAAAAAGAAGCCAAATGCTTTTCACAGGGACAGTGAGGAGTTTCTGTCTATAACTGATAGGACATCTCTTGGGGCCTTTGAACCATCATATCATGGTAACATGTTCATATCACGCACAGTTGTTCATTGGATGCCATATTAAGTAAAGAGGAAGAGACTAGAATCATAATCCTCTCTGAAGGGCTTGCTGCCAGTGAGGAAAGCCCTCACCAGGGCCCACCCATTCAGTTTCACCCCCTTCTAGTAGTGCCAATGTGGAGACCAAGCTTTTGTTACCTGGGCCTTTAGAGAACATTCCACATCCAAACTGTAACTAGTTCTTTGTATTACTGTGTATCTGAAGCTCTCCTAGTTGTTAACTGTTAGCTGACTTTTCAATATGCTTCAGATGATGCTCTTCCCATTGTTTTTCACTGCATTTTTGTAGCTTTTTGTTGTTTTCTTGGTCCTATCACATCTGATAGTAGAACACTGCTGGGAAGATGTAAGTGGTGCACGTCACACACTTTTTGGGGAAAAACAAAGGGGGCCATTTTCTTAAGAATATCTTACAGTACACCAGCATTGTCCAAGAGACTGATTTGGAATCAAGTATTTTCCACATTTATTTTAAGTTTTCAGTTTCTTAATTTTTTGTTTTCCTGTCAGGTGTATATGCATGCAGGTACATGTAAATGGTTTTTATTTTGTCCTCTGGTATTAGTCATACACATTTTAAGTAGTCTTTTTGCTGCTTCCTTGAGTTTCCAGGATTTTTTTGTTTGTTGAGAAGTTGCATACTTTCTGTGGTTTTATTTTATTGAACACTTTACAGTGTTCCCATTTTGGGGATTTCTTTCTGTCTTGTTGGTGGGTACTTGTTCTGTTTTCCGTGGCTTGCCTCTGGTGATAAGGGGAAAACAATGATTAGTTCCTACATGGGGCAAGCTGAGATTTGTCTTCCAAGTTAGTAGCTTCTACAGCACTGCTGTTTTAGAGCCTGGCACCCATGTTACTGTCAGTGCAAATATCTCCACTGTTCATGTTGAACAAGCAGGAAAAAGAGAAGAGTTATCTAGCTTGTCTGCCATGTGTATAGTTCCATTCACTATAAGACCAATGTTCTGCCCTTCTTTCTCCCTGCACATTTTGGTTTAGATTCACTGGGTTCAAGGACTTGGAGGACCTTCAAATTGCCCATAACTTTACATTGGTCATACACTTTCTGTGTTGCGGTTATTTTCCTTTTATTTTTCTGCCTTTTAAATCTCATGCCGTCTTTTATCCTTTTTTGCTTGTTTGCTTTTGTTCTTATTTTTGTACAGAACCTCACTATGTATCCCTGGTTGGCCTACAGCTCCCTCTAGAAAACAGGCTGACCTTGAACTATGGTGGTCCTTCTGCTTCTTCTCTGAGTGCTGGCATTACAAATGTGCACCACCATGATTGGCTTCAATCTTTTATCTTAAAGACTTCCTTAAAATTTTCTGTGTGGTTATGGTAGTATTTGCTTTTCTGTGTTGTTATTGACTTTCAAAAAAATCTTTTGGTATTTCATGGGGACTTAAATGGGAAAGGAAAATTGTTCTGCATCCTTTTTTTTTTTTTTTTTGAAAGGTTCACCTGTGATTATTTGAATTACCTGGTACTGTAGGAAGTACATGATGTCTTTCTCTTGAACTGCTCTTTTCAAAACAGTCACCTGACTTTCCCATCAAAGACCATCTTATAGCAAAAAATAAATAAAAATTAATGATAATAATTAAAAAGACCACCTTCTATTTCTTCTTAGTATTTTTATTTTCTTGCTACTTGCAAGGTATTTAGTATTTGTTCAGTTGAACTGTGTCTTGAGAAATCCTAGTTAACTAACCATAAATATAAATCAAGCAATAAATGATTGCTTATCCTATAAAGGTATCTTTTAACCATAACTAACACCTGTTTTGTATTTGAAGCTTTAAGGACTATCAAAGAATTGAGAATGCCAATTAATTATATTCTGATTAACAAAGTTTATATTATTCTAGAATAATTTAGTCCCTCTCCCTAAAATTTAGAGGTACTGAGGTAAAACCATGGTCATTTTCTCACCTTGGAGAACCTAGAGAATGAGCTTATTACTGGAAAGGCATTTAAATTATCTGTTGTACAATTGCTGTGTGTGTGTGTGTGTGTGTGTGTGTGTGTGTGTGTGTTGTGTTTATCTAAAGTAGTACCACTTCGGCCTGGATATAGCTCAGTGGCAGAACACTGCCTAATTTATTTAAGACTCTGGGTTTGATTCCCAGAACATAAAGTAGTACCTCTGTCACTATAAAGATAGTTCAAAGAATACTTACTTACTCATTGATGTAAATTTAGATAGATAAAATAAATTATTGAGCAGGAAAAGGCAAGTTATAAAATTATGCAATTCAATTATACTTCTGTCATAAACAAGGGTGTGAATGCAGAAAAAATTAAAAGGTTATGATAGTGATTGCTTTGGTGATATGAGATCCTGTGTTGTTTATATAATCTTGTTAATGTTTTTTCCCCAGTGAGAATGAATGAATTTTTTTTAATATTTTAAAGTTACTTAAAATATCAAATGTGGTATCACATTTACAGTGAATATTGAGAATGACTCATTTAATTAAATAGATATCTGCTTACTGTTTAACCTAATTCATCTAGCAATGTGCATTACTGTATTGCCTTAATTAGCTTGTTTGGAGATTTGTTAGCAGTGGTTTAGTTCTCATTAATAACCTGTGTCACTTGCTATTATCTTTCATTCTCATTTATGAAGATAACCTCTCAAAAATTTTAATAAATGTTAGGGATAAATAGTAGGGAAAGCAATTAAATACCTAACATATTTAACAACTATTCGCCTTGTATCTCTGAGGCCTTTACAGATATGATCTTGTCTAATAAACATCTGTAGACAAGATAGGTTCTTTTAATATCCCCACTTCACATAGGAAGTAAATGATACATACAGGGTTCTAATCTAGGGATCATAGCTTTAAAAGGCCATGCTTTTTTATGTCCACTAATGTTGTCATTATGTAGATCTTCTTTGGGCAACCTTGTTGAGATTTCATTTCCTGTTTCAAAAAGGCACTATCAGCAGGCATCCTGACCCTTTGGCTCTTACAGTCTCTCCCCCGCTCCCCCTTCTTCTGTGATGCCTTAGGTGGAGGGTTGCGTTGTAGAGGGGCCAGTTGGGGCTAGGCACCCATGGTCATACTCTCCACCTTTTGAGCAGTTGTGGCTCTCTGTATTAGACACCATCTGCTATAAAAAGAAGCTTTCATAAGGGGTGAGAGCTATACTTGTGGGTATAAGGATATATATTTAGAGTTAAAAATTATGTTGGTAGGCGGATCTTTGTGAGTTCAAGGCCAGCCTGGTCTACAGAGTGAGTTCCAGGACAGCTGGGGCTACAGGGAGACCCTGTCTCCAAAAGACCAAAAAAACAACAACAACAAACAAAAAAATTATATTGGTTAAGGAAAATGGCAGTAATAGGTTCTGTATCCTCTAGGGCCTGTGATCACTCCAATCATAGGTGATTGCCTAGGTTTGCAGACCAGGCATGCATCCCTTCTTTTGGGAGACATCTTGCTGGGGTGGTCATTGTTGTGGTTCCTAGGCTTTACAGCTGAGTAGAAGAAATTTCACAAGGCCTTACCCCCTAGGTGAGAAGCTACAGGCTATTAGTGGCTGCTGAAAGAGGGAGAATCGGGGTGGAGAGATGGCTCAGTGGTTAAGAGCACTGACTGCTCTTGCAGAGGACTGGGGTTCTATTCCCAGCACCCACATGGCGGCTAAGAACTGTCTTTAACTCCAGTTCCAGGGGAAATCCGATGCCCTCTTCTGACCTCTGTGGCATTGCACAACAGGGGTACACCAACCTACATGCAGACAGTACACTCATACACATAAAAATAATAAATAAATAAAAAATTTTAAGAAAAGAGGGAGAATCCGTTTCTCCAGGGATAGCCCCCTGGTAGGTTGTCCAATCCAGGTGTTCAGCAGTAAACACATGTACATAAGACTAAAGCTAACTGGATTCAGTAGACTTAATGTGTATGTATGTGTAACAGTAATAATTATAGAAGTAGTCATGAATTTGAGAGGGAATGGCAGGAGGAGGGATAGAAATGGTGTAAATGCAGTACTCACATATGGAATTAAATTTTTTTAAATATATATATTTTTCATTTTATTTATTTCTGTATGTGTATGAATGTACTGTCTGCATGCAAGTCTGTGCACCCGTGTCGTGCAATGCCACGGAGGTCAGAAGAGGGTCTCGGATTCCCCTGGAACTGGAATTCTCCTGGAATTGGAGTTTCAGATGGTTCTTGGCCACCATGTGGGTGCTGGGGATCGAACTCGGGCCCTCTGTAAGAGCGGTCAGCGCTCTTAACCGCTAGGCCATCTCTCCAGCCCCAAAATTTTTTAATTGAACTTTTCTAAGCACTGAGATACTCTACTTGAAATAGTAGAAGCTTCTGTTGCCACTCATTCCTTGAGTACCAGTACTTTTATATTGCAAAGGTAATGTAAAAGAATGAAAAAAAATTATACCTCTATATTAATGGTGTGGTATTCATACCATACATAGTAGAGGAGGGTGTCAGCTTAAACCTAATCCCCAAATAGAAACTTTCAAAGAAAAAAATCATATAAATCCTGAAAATATCTTCTAGGATCCTTCTTTAGCCATTTCTTCTTAGTGACAACCTTATTCTATAGGATATTAGAGGGAAGAATGTTATTTTCATCTAGGATTTCTCCATAGCTCTGTCGCAACATTTATGAACCTTTTAAAAGTATCTTAAGAATTTATATAGTATAGAGTCTAGGTTTTTATTAAAAGAAGGGAAATATAGTAGTCAAAAAGTGAGGGAAATAATAACCTTTTGTTTTTGTTTTTTTGGGGGGGGGTTTTATTTGTTTGTTTGTTTTGTCTTTTTGAGACAGCGTTTCCCTAGCTGTCCTGGAACTCACTATGTAGACCAGGCTGGCCTTGAACTTACAGAGATCACCTGCTTCAGCCTTCTGAGTGCTGGGATTAAAGGCTTGTACCAACATACTTGGCCAGGGAAAATATAACCTTTTTAAAGCTGTTAGTTTGAAATGCCTAAAAGAACAGAAAGTAAATCATTATGAATTTGCTGGCCCTTCAATGATATTTAAATATTAACCTTCCTCTATTGTCCTTACTAGTGAGTAGTACTTAATAATGTGTTCCCTTTAAGAACAATTATAATGATGTTTAACATTCCCTGTGAGCTCTCAAAGTCTCTATATTTGAGTATATACCCATGCCTATAGTCAATAATAAAACTAAATGAACTTCTGCCTGTAGAATGATAAAGTATAGGGATTTATATTAGCACCTCTGTTTTGCTAGCAATAACAAACACTCCCAGAAATGGTAGCCCAAACAAGACAGTTTATTTTTCTGTCACATAACATAAAAAAAGTTTTAAGAGTCGCAATTTCATACTCTCCAAGAACCCCAACTACTTCTTTGTTTTTGCTTAGCTATCCTAGCAGATGTCTCCCATTTTTTAGGGTCACTCGTGATCCAAAGGGGCTATTATTATGCAGGTGTGGGGTCCAAGTAGGAAATAGATGGCAAGAAGGGCAGAAGGAGCTCATGCCATGAATGCTGCTTCATTCTGTTTTAAGCCGCTTCTCTGGAAATCCACCCCACCATTTCCCTATATAGTTTATTGGGTGGAGCTTAAGTCTTTAACCATAGCTAGTTACAAGGAGGACTAGGTCATTGCTACCCAGAGTAAAAACAGGCTTTTAAGATGAGAGAGAATGTAGAAAGCAGCCAGCAGCCAATCTTAGCACTGTGCCAGGAGACACTTATCTAAACTTTGAGAGTTAAGCCTTTAAATCCCAATGTCTGCCAACTGCCTCTTTAGCTGCACAGCAGCAGAGTTACAGTCAGAACACAGGTGGTTGTAATACTGATAAATTGTGTAAAACAATAATAAAACAATCTAGGATTAATTCAAAAGGTTTTCCTTGTGCATTTTCCTTTTCTTACCCCTTGTATATTTCAGAATACTATTGCCTGTTTATTTGATAAGCCTTTCCAATCATAGTAATTTTTCTCCCAAGATAAAAGTTATGTCAGATATCCAGATTCTGTGATTACATTTAAAAATGGTGTTTAGTAGGTTCTAGCATTTAAAACATTTGATTTTGATATTAATGGTTTTATAGCTTTGGTCTTTTATTTTTAATTTTCCTTTTCAGTATAGCTGAAATCCAAAAAGATGTGGAATACAGGTTGCCATTCACAGTAAACAACCTGACAATTAACATTAATATGTAAGTAGAATTGTTTACTGTTTATTTCATGTAATAGGTTTTAATTTTTTTGCTTTATTTCTGAACAACCTGACAATAACATTAATGTGTGAATATAATTGTAACCTACATTTCATGTGATAGGATTTAAATTGTATTTTTTCCATCTTTTAGTTAATATCAGAAGTTGTTTAAGTAAACTTAAATAACTGTAACTTATAAAATAGTGTTCAGTTTAGTGGAATAAAGGCTTTGATGTCTCATTGCTTAGCATACTAGTTGCTTATTAAATGCTAGTTCTCTGAACAAATATAAACATGAATATATAACTTCAACAAGCATGAAGCTATGTTAACGTGACAAATAATGAGATTTGTGAATCCACATAACAGCCTTACAAATTGGGACAAATAACAAGCACATAGTAAATAGCTGGCTGGCATAAACTCAAGTTGTTTGGCTTCAAAGGCTGTTTATTGTGTTTTTCACCAAACTAGTTTAAAAATCTTTAACTATATAGAAGTTCTTTTATTTCTTATCCAATGTCCAGGTAAAGCCACATAGGACAGGCCAGCAAAGTCCCAGTTTTCTTGACAGGGCTGCCATATAGTTTCCTTAGTCAACAGAGGAAAAGAGTTGTAATTTAAAGGGAAATAGTCTTAATTTTTGAAATTTAGAAAACCAGGTTCTACTTTTTGATATTTTGCCTACTAATCTTAATTTTGTGGTGCTTAAAAAAAGTTAGTTTTTTGTTTTTTGTTTTTTTTTAAAGGTTAAGTGTGGTTGGAAGATGGCTCAGCACTTAAGAACACTGGCTTCTCCTCCAAAGGACCTAGGTTCAGTTTCTAGCAACCACTGGTGGCTAATGACTGTTCTTAACTTCAGGTCCAGGGGATCCTACAGCCTCTGTGGTCACTGCAGGCACATGGTGCACTTACATTCAGGCAAAACCATGTACATAAAAATTTTAAAAAAAGGTTAAAATTTTTACTTTTTGGAATTGAGAATTTAATCTTATGATTATGTGATTTGATTTCAAAATGGGGAGATGTTCTTTTTTTTTTAACTGAATTTTTGCAGATTTCATATAATACATTTTTACCAAATTTAGATCCAGGAGATAGGTTTTACAGGCATTTAGTAAGTCAGATACAATGAGGGCACAATGACAGCTCAGTCCTATTGCTCAGCGGCTCACCGATTTGCTCTTTTGTAGTAGCACATATGCTGAGATAACTTTTGACAGCGTTCCACAAGTTACGCGCGCACACACACACACACACACACGGATTCATGGCCAAAGCCTCTAATCCAGTAAATACCCAGATGAGGTCTGCATGATTTGCCTGATACAAATGTTTGATCTACTATTTAGCTGAGATTTTTGTACAGCTTAGTAGTTTCTCTTTGAAAGCAATTAAGTGACATGGTATAAAAGCCATTCTGTAATTCCTGGTATCCATATTCCACATTAAAAAATCCACTGTTTTGAATTGGTGTATAATCTTGTTGCCAAATTGTAGCTTTTTGTACATTCTCAGTTTGCTCAATCCCAATAAGCACATGTTACTAAGGATTAATCTATATAAAATGTGAAAATTTAACTTGTTTTTATGTTTAGGATTATGGCTGCATGATGTAATATTTGTTTTTTGGTTTGTATGTTTTTCATGTTATTCCTTTACTAGATTACTTCCTCCACAATTTCCTCAGGAAAAACCAGTGATCAGTGTTTATCCACCAATAAGACATCACTTAATGGATAAGCAAGGAATATATGTTACCTCTCCATTAGTAAGCAATGTATGTATATGTATACTTTCTTTCAGAGTAATATATCAAATTTATTATATTTTTACTAAATATTTTAGAAATCTGAAGTGTATGTAAATTTTTATTTTGGAATTAGCAATTTTCAAAACAGTTTCATTTCACATAATAGATAATACTGTGTTTACTTAAAACCTTGTCTTGAATACAGTGTGTTGATTAACATGAAGGGCTGCAATTTAAATCTACCCTTAATATTTACCTTTGAGCCATCAATTTATTGTAAATTGTGAAATATAGATTGTTACTGTATTGATACAATAATACTCTTTGGTTTTCTATTTATTCTTGTCTACAAACATTGGTTAAGATTTAGGATGACATTATCCCTGTGAGATTTTATAATCTTGTTGTGAGATTTTTTTTTTTAATTACAAGTCCAGTGTATTTAAAGCCAAGGATTTTTTTTTTTTTTTTTTTTTTTTTTTTTGTAGATAGGATTCTTGTTACTTTCAGTTTACAATGCACTCAGATCTTGGAAAAATCATTCAGAGTCTTTTGGATGAGTTCTGGAAGAATCCTCCAGTTTTAGCTCCTACTTCAACAGCATTTCCATAGTAAGTATACTTATTTTAGTATTTAACCTTTGCACATTTTATTTGTCATAATCAATGTAGTTTAAAAGAGTCAAAATGATGTTCAAAGCACATTTCTGATTGCTACATATTCTTTCATATCCATACATCCACACTTTGCAGACGTAGCTGTGGTTTTCTCTTATAGCTGTTTCTCTACCCATTTCCTTCTTTATCTTATTGGGTACACACTGCTATTCTTCAATATCATTTTGTATCATACCTATTAACTTTTTACTGTAATAAATGAGAGTTTTACCCACTTGTCACAAAACTAATTCCCTCCTCCTCATAAAGAAATTATATCATAATTTTACATAAGTATAATTGTAATATGTAATTTTACATTGGTGTTTTTGTACTGGAACTCTAAATATCCATTACTGAGCCAGAATTAGTTCACCAAATTTCCAAGTGGCTTTGGGCGTTTTTTTTTTTTGTTTTTGTTATAATTTTAATTTAATTTATTTTATTTATTTTTGTGATGTGATGAGTGTGCTGTCTGCATGTAGGTTTGTGCGTGCACCCGTGTCGTGCAATGCCGCGGAGGTCAGAAGAGGGTGTCGGATTCCCCTGGAACTGGAGTTCTCCTGGAGTTGGAGTTTCAGACGGTTCTCAGCCGCCATGTGGGTGCTGGGGATCGAACCCGGGTCCTCTGTAAGAGCGGTCAGCGCTCTCAACCGCTAGGCCATCTCTCCAGCCCCGGCTTTGGGTTTTTTTATTGTTTTGTTTAGGTTTTCTTAATTTTCCACATCTTCCAAATTTTAAGATTTTTAAATTTCTACAAAGCTTTTATGCATTTTGAAAAATTATTTCCTAATCCATAGGGGTTGTACAAGTTTACAGTCCCACCAGCAGTGGATGACAGGGTTTTGCTAAGTTGTCTAGGCTGGCTTAGAATTCACCATGTATCCTGGTTAGACAGATGTATATCTATATGCTCAGCTTCTTATGTGTGTCCTAGGGATATGAACTCAGGTACTCATGCTTGTGCAGCAAGCACTTGATGACTGAACCATTTTATCAGCCATCTTAATGAAATTGGAGAGTACATATAAAGAACAGATCAGTGCCTCCAAATCTTGAGTGACAAGGCACAACCTAGAATTTGAAATTTACTAATTATCCAGTATAAGGGCATATTACCACATCTCAAAATTTATCCTCCAAGATAAATTATATTTTCCAAAAATAGCCCATCAATATATCTACTCTCACATGCTCTTTTGAGCTTTGCCACTGCTCCAGCAATAAGAAAAACCTATTCCCAATCTGGTCAGTAACAAATACAGGTGTGTGTGTGTGTGTGTGTGTGTGTGTGTGTGTGTGTGTGTGTCTGTCTGTCTGTCTGTCTGTCTGTCTTGGTGTCAGTGATTCAATATGGAAAAAGTGACTTTTAAGGGCTAAGTCATAGAAAGCAGTTTGACTTCTCATAGCTGTCTCTCAAGAAACACAGGCTGTTTACACTAGGAAATCAGACATCATGTTGTAAGGAAGAAGGCAGATAAAGAAGTCTCTTCTGTATATTCCAGCTAACATATACAAATAACGCCTCTGCTGAGGGGGAAAAATAGATTTAAAGAGTAGCATATATGAGCTCCTGTAATAAACTCTGGCCTAAATACAGATTAGAGAACAAATTAATATTTTCATTGTTGTTTGGTTTAAATATGAATTGGCCCCCACAGACCTATATTTTGAATACTCAGTCCAGAGCTTGTGCTATCTTGAAGGCCATGAAGGTTTTTAGATGTAGGGCATGGCTGGTGGAAATAGGTGACTAGAAGTGGGCTTTGAAAGTTTTACTCGTTTGGGATTCTGGCCCCAGTGCTCCAAACAAGCTCCTGATTCACAGTCCTGACACAAAGACAGGGCCACTTCTGCTGCCTTCTTGCCACTGTCATGTGCTGGAATCTCTGAAGCATTGAGCCCAAATTAACCTGTTCTTTCTTCCATCTTTCAGGTATTTTTGTCATAACAATAATAATGCAATTTGGGATAAGAGGGTATGGCACCAAGGATAAAAGCTCAGCCATGCTAAGCACATGTTGTGGTACTAAGTTATATCCCAGTCAGTGCCTATTTTGAGACAGTGTCTCACTAAATTACTCAGGCTGCTCTTAAACACATAGTTCTCCTGCCTCAGGTAGCTGGGAGTACAAGTCTACACCACCAGGCCTAGCTAACATAATTCTTTTAATCCATACTTTTAAAAAGTATTTAT
Source organism: Rhizomys pruinosus (assembly GCA_009823505.1). NCBI lineage: Eukaryota > Metazoa > Chordata > Mammalia > Rodentia > Spalacidae > Rhizomys > Rhizomys pruinosus. The sequence continues at coordinate 2,373,230 of VZQC01011398.1, read as the reverse complement.
TTTTATTTTTTATGTGTATGCATGTATTGCCATGTATTGCCTGCATGTATGGAAATGCACCTGTGTTGTGCAGTGCCTGTGGAAGTCAGAAGAGAGCATCGAATCCCCTGGAATTGGAGTTAAGGACAGTTGTTAGCCACCATGTGGGTGCTGGGAATTGAACCTGGGTCCTCTGCAAGAGCAGCTACTGTTCTTAACTGCAGACCCATTTCTCCAGCCCCTACTTCATAATTTTTATAGAAAATATGCTATACATCCTTAGTAGCCAGAACTTCTTTCTTTTATTTACCTGGAGGCGGAGTTCTGCTATGCTTCTCCCACCCCAGACAATCTAAAGATGATCTATAACATGGGATGAGCTTGAGAAAGTGTGTAAGACCTCAGAGACATGCTTGGCAGAGCCTGGTGGGCTTTTGGTCAAAGAATATGGTCTGGAAGTGGAGCTTTATATTTTTGGAATATTAACTAACACTGTTTCTTGCAGTAATGTAGGAAAAGCACCTAGTAAATTGGATGGCCTATGCAAAGAGATTTCTAAAAAGGATTGATTGAAAGTCACCTGACTTGCTGGCTATAATAAAATGATACAGAAAAAAGAGAAGTTAAAGAACTGTTAAATGGGGCTGGAGAGATGGCCTAGCGGTTAAGAGCGCCGACCGCTCTTACAGAGGACCCGGGTTCGATCCCCAGCACCCACATGGCGGCTGAGAACCGTCTGTAACTCCAATTCCAGGAGAACTCCAGTTCCAGGGGAATCCGAGACCCTCTTCTGACCTCCGCGGCATTGCACGACACGGGTGCACAAACCTACATGCAGACAGTACATTCATACACATACAGAAATAAATAAAATAAATAAAAAAAATTAAAAATAAAAAGAAATTAAAAAAAAAGAACTGTTAAATGTAAAAGAGATAAGACTTCCAGTGATTTAAAAGAGCCTCTCATTCTCAAGCTTTTTATAAGAGTCTTAAAATTTTAAAAGGTTCAAACCTCTTTCAGAGGTGCCCACAGCAGATCTTCTAGACTGAAAACAGTGCTGTAAGAACTGTCCAGTAAGCAAAAAGTCCTTCTGAACATGTAAAGAGCACTGTTTCTCAGCAGCCCCACAAAGTCCCTTTTTCAGAGCCTTGATTTGTTGCTGTTTTCTAAAATGGAAAGAGGGCTTTGGACACTTAGACAAAAATTCATTACCAAAAATAAGGTCCACTGCTTTTCTGTGTCTGTTCTGAGGATCGAACCTAGGTCCCTGTGTATGCTACATTGGCAAATGCTTCCAGCTATGCTCCTAGCTCTTCTTTATGAAACTCCATATAAGTCTGATATCATATCTCTTAGAAGTATCTGATTTTCTATTATACATGTTTATATTTTCATTTCTTCTAGGAATACTATTTTTACAGATAATGCAAAGTTGTCCTTCAGGGTAGTTGTACCAGTCTTCTACTCATATATACAACACCTATATATTCACACCCTTTTCCAACATAGTATAGTGTCAGAATAGATTGTTGCCTATTTTGTAAGTATAAAGTGATGTTATATAATTTTAGTTGTGTTAATCTAACAGTCAAGTTGAAAATTTTTTTCCTGTGTTTTAAAGATGCTTTTATTTTCTGTAAGTTACATATACCATTATAGCTTCTGCTTTGCTATTGGATTTTTGGTCCTTTATTAGTTTGTAGGAGTTCTTTATGTATAGAGAAATTATCCTTCAGAATATGATAGTTTCAAGTGTTTTCACCCTTATGTATCTTTGTTTATGGTGCTGGTGTTAGAGCCCAAGACCTTGGGCATGCTAGGAGATGCCTTCCCACAGAGCTCTGTTTGTGTTATAAAAGGCCTGTTACATTGATCTTGTTTATTAGTGTGAGGTTTATGAAATATTCCAATGACTTCTCTTAGTTTTTGAGATTTAAAAAAAGTGTTTAAGTCATTGTTCCATTAGTTTTATCCTATTTATGAAGAACAACTGCTCTTAATTTTGTCCAAACATTGCAGAACTTTTTATTTTTTACTTAACAAACCTGTTGTGGCCGTTTCCATATTTTGTTTATTTCTTCTAATCTTATCCATTCACTAGTAGTATGTTTCAATTTTTTAATTATTAAGATTTTTAAAATTTATTTTGCTGTGTGGAAAAGTTTCTCTTCTAAAGACATCTTTCTTTCTGTTGGTTATTTCCATTTAAAATTTTTTTTTTTTTTGGTCTTTGTGAGACAGATTCTCCCTTTAGTCCCAGCTGGCCTGGAGCTTGCTCTCTAAACCAGGCTGTCCTTGAACTCACAGAGCTCCACCTGCCTCTGCCTCTGGAGTGCTAGGATAAAAGGCTTGCGCCACCACACCTGGCCATAAAACATAAAATTTTCTTTTTATTTTTTTAATTTTTTATTTATTTCCGTATGTGTATGAATGTATTGTCTGCATGTATTTCTGTGCACTCGTGTCGTGCTATGCCGCGGAGGTCAGAAGAGGGTGTCGGATTCCCCTGGAACTGGAGTTCTCCTGGAACTGGAGTTTCAGACGGTTCTCGGCCGCCATGTGGGTGCTGGGGATTGAACCCGGGTCCTCTGCAAGAGCAGTCGGCGCTCCTAACCGCTAGGCCATCTCTCCAGCCCCCTCCATTTTAAATCTTTAGTGTCACTAGAGAGCACTTCAAAATCTGTAACAAAAGTTTCCAAATTTCCAAATCTGTCATTAATTTCTGTCATTAAATGAAATTACAGTAGTTCCATAAAATTAACTTTATGTATTTTGGAGTATGTTCCAATATAAAGTAATTATTTTCGAAATATAGCCATAAATCCTTTATCTTTTACATGAGAATGACTGATCAACTTAACCATTAATTCATATACTAGCTTTTATATGATTTAGTACAGTTAGGCTTGAAATTCTCTTGATTCTTTTATAATTTTCTATTTTTCCAAAATAAATTTTGATTCTATCACTCTGATTTAGCCCCAAGTAAATAATGCTTTGCTGTTCCTTAAAATATACATTTATGTTTATATATGACTATTCATAATACTTTAACATTCTTAATACCTCATCTGTACACTTAATTTTTCTTTAAAATTAGTCTGACTTTTCAGTTAGATTTTGCCACTTAGAAAAACCCACTTGAAAAAATTTTCTTAAATGTTCTCCATGAAGAAATGCTTTTCTCTGAAAAAACTAAATGTTATCAATGGAATATTGAAAACTGAAAAAAATGAGCACTTATTTCACTTTTCTATCCTGCACAACTAGATTATTTGCTTTCTAGAACATTCTTCCTTTTCATAAAAAACCACATTGTTTCTGCGAGGCTTATAATTTACAGTTTGTGCAATTTAACTTTTTACTTTCTACTTGGCGAATCCAATTTCTATGTGTAGAAATGTGTGACCATTGTTCGTAGGACACATTGGGGACTATTATACACATTTTACTCCTAATATCTGATGTAATCTCTTTTTGTTCTACAGCCTATACAGTAACCCAGGTGGGATGCCTCCTTACACTTCTCAGGGTTTTCCGTTCCTTCAGCCATTTCCTCCACAGGAAGCTAACAGGAATATCACTTCTTTATCTGTTGCTGACACTATTTCTTCTTCAACCACAAGTTATGGTTCAGTCAAGCCTGTGGCTCCTTCATTTGGTGTCCTTTCAAGTTTGCCGTTACCTGTTCCTACAACAGAAACTTCAGCACCGGTTGGTATCTTCAGGAATCTGCATTTTTGTCCTGAGAAATACATAGTCAACAAACACTTGTTATGTTCCAGCTACTAAAGAAGGCATGAAATATAAACAGATTAAATCATACTTTTCATCCCAAGTAACAAACTCAACAGTTAACCAAGCCTGGAACTCTAGGGAAAGTCTAGAGTCGAGGTAGACACAGTTGAGAGTTGCTTCCAGATACCAAAGTGGAGCTAGTTGGACCCTTTACAGATGCCATTCCAGTTTTTACTTTTTCCTTGTGCCTCAGATGATGCGATAGTAAAAATGAAGCAGATATATTGATGAGTGAATTTATGATTGAGAGCAAATTTATGAAGATAGTTAAAAATTTTCCAGGATAATGAGAGGAAACATTGACAAGGACATTGCAGTATATGCCTAGTGACATGTTTGTAAAGTTGCCCATAATAGATCTCTGGCTGTCATACAGGCTATTGGAGTTGATGCACAAGGAGTGACTATGTAGAAGCAGCTGTCAGATCAAGGAGAGTCCATTGCAGCATGCTGAGGGATTCCAGCATCCTGTTGGCTTAAAAATTGAATATTCTTGGGGCGGGAGAGTTGGCCTAGTGGTTAAGAGCGCCGACTGCTCTTGCAGAGGACCCAGGTTCGATCCCCAGCACCCACATGGCGGCCGAGAACCATCTGAAACTCCAATTCCAGGAGAACTCCAGTTCCAGGGGAATCCGACACCCTCTTCTGACCTCTGCGGCATTGCACGACACGGGTGCACAAACTTGCATGCAGACAGTACATTCATACACATACAGAAATAAATAAAATAAAATAAAATTGAATATTCTTAAGTGAAGCTTGTAACTGTTGTCATGCAACAGATCATAGACATGACTAATATTTTGTGCATTTTTTGACATTGGGGTAATGGTAGAAACAGAAAAAAATGGTTTGGGGTTTGCTAGCCATCTAGTTATACCAAATTGAGTTCCTGGTTTAGTGATAGACCCTGTATCAGAAAACAAAAAAAAAAATGGAAATGTGATTGAGGAAGGCACTGTCAACCTATGGCCTATACATACTTACACAAACAAACATACACCCATACACATTAGTGTGTACTCATATGTGCATACACACTTATATATATGTTGCTGAAACTCCTTCCTTGTGGGAGAAATATCCACTCCCTTCTCCCAAGATCCCACTGACAAACTGAGGTACAGTTCTACCAAAGTTCACTCTGTGAGACTAGTGAGTTTATTGGGTTTACCGAGCATGGGTGAAGGATTACTTATAGGAGTGTGGGTGTTCCCTCATAAAGATACACCAGAAAGTCTTCACCATCAAGCAGTCATGGATGTTGGCTTCCCCATAGCCACATAAATGAAACCCACCTCCCTTAGACTTCCCCACCCTATATATCATAGCACTTCCTTGAGGCCATGTACCTACCATGGGTTGAGTGTCTCTGGATGCTCAGGTGAAGGTCCATGACCCTCTTCTGCTCCTTCTTCAGAGGAGGATGGGCAGTGGTCAACAAAATCAGCTCTGATGGTGTTTTGCAAGTGAGACAGCTGAACTCCTTGGGGAAATGGCTTCTGTTTGGCTCAGTGGACAGTCCTATAAAACAAAAAAATATATAGCTGGGCGTGGTGGCGCACACCTTTAATCCTAGCACTAGGGAGGGGGAGGTAGGCGGTCCTTTGTGAGTTCAAGGCCAGCCTGGTCTATAGAGTTCCAGGACAGCTGGGACTACAGGGAGACCCTGTCTCAAAAAGACCAAAAAAAAAAAAAATACATATATATATATATGTAAGTATAGTATATATAGTTAGTATATAAGTTTTTTTTTTGGTCTTTTTGAGACATGGGTCTCCCTGTAGCCTACCAGCTGTCGGGAACTTCCTTGCTGTAACAGGACAGGTCTTGAACTCTACAAAACCTGCCTGCCTCCTGTCTCTCTAGTGCTGGGATGTAAGGCCTGTGCCACCATGCCGGCTCATGTTTATAGTGTTTATATATTATAATAGTTATATATTATATCATATATGTTATTATTTTATATTATATATATATATAATATTTATGTATTTTTTTTTTTTTGTTCTTTTTGAACAGGGTCTCCCTTTGTAGTCCCAGCTGTCCTGGAACTCTAGGACAGCTGGCCATTGAACTCACAAAGGACGCGCTACTCCCCTCCTAGTGCTAGGATTAAAAGGTGTGCGCCTACCACGTTCCCAGCTATATTATTTTTTTTGTTTTATAGGACTGTCCACTGAGCCAAACAGAAGCCATTTCCCCAAGGAGTTCAGCTGTCTCTACTTGCAAAACACCATTCAAGAGCTGATTTTGTTTGACCACATGCCCATCCTCGCTTGAAGAAAGGAGGCAAAAGAGGGTCATGGGACCTTCACCTGAGCATCCAGAGACACTCAACTCATGGTAGGTACATGGCCTCAAGGGAGTGCTATGATTATAGGTGGAGGGAAGTCTAAGGGAGGTGCTGGTTTCATTTATGTGCTATGGGGGAAGTCAACACTCCATAGACTAGGCTTGAATGGTGATACGACTTTATGTGTGTATCTTTATGAGACTATGTGGACCCTGACAAAATCAACTTTCCTTTTATAAGTATACCTTCAACTCCATGATTACGTCGATAAAACCCAAATAAACTCACGTACTCCTCAACAAGAGTGAACTTTGGTAGAACTGTACCTCAGTTTGTCAGTGGGATCTTGGGAGAAGGGAGTGGATATTTCTCCCACAAGGAAGGGAGGTTAATTCCAGCAACATATATATAAGTGTGTATGCATANTATGAATTTTTCAGTTAAGTGGATGGAACTATAAACACTCATCCTGAGTGAGATATTCCATTTGAATTTTGTGAAGCAAACCTGCAGGCCATGGTTTTTAATCACATTGAGAAGGCACTCCCTTATGCTAATGCATTCTTTCTCTCCTTCATCAGTCAGTTTGCTACAGTCTCACGGTATTCTCTGCGCCAAAACAATTTGAGCTTTTTACTTTCAAGAAAATCACCCTTTAACTTTCCAAATTCACATATCCGAAGGGAGGAGTAAATGGAAATGAAAGGAAATTTGCATAAATTAAATTTTTGAAAATGTCATACTTGTTGATGTTGTATTTGTGTCCATTTTACATAGAAACAAAGCCACCCTGAAGTCTGATCAGTTACCAGCGAACAAACATGATCAGATTCTGGTTTATTATGTTAGTTCGTTAATCAATTTGCGTTCTATGTTTGTGTAGATTCTGATGTTTCTCCCATTTACGTAATGGGGAACCATTTCTTTCCTTTTATCTTGAGATCAAATAACGAAGCTGTTGATATTAAATGTATCTCTTTCTTTTCAGGTAAGATGTTATAGGTATAACTCTTGTATCACTTTATATGAATACTAACTCTTCTTATCTTTAAGTCAACAGAATAATTTTGGACCATTTATTGAGGAGCACACAGGCAATCCTAAAATCTGATTGTTAAATGATGTGATAATGCGGTATGATGAATAACGGTGGTTTCAGGTGATTCTCTGATAAGGTATGATAAAGGTCCCAAATTCCATGAATGATTATCACTAGTTGAAGTACTTTCATTCGTATTGATTCAGAAAAATATAATATGTATTACTAGCTTTCAATAAAAGTAATAAAAATCCCTTTCCTTAACAATACATCACAGGATCTACTGACTTTCTATTATGCATGCCTGTAGATGCTTCTCAGGACTAAAGGAAAGATAAAGCTTTTGATTCTTATGATAGCTTCATTCAATAACCTAGACAATTTATTATCTATTATCTATCTGTTAGATTAGCTTCTGAATTTAAAAAATTTATAATGCCCCAAATATTTATTTATCACATTTTTTTAGAGTGTTTTATACAGAATTTAATGTGTAGAATTGTCAGTTACTGATCAAGAATTGGAATCCTATTAACTGCCATTATGTTTCAATTGTCTATATGAAAACGCAAGTCTAAATTCAAAATAAATACTAAACATTTCCTAATGAATTATTTCAGGGGGAGACGGTCAAAATAATATGCCTTTATTATTATAAGTGGGTTAAACCTTTGTCATGGGGTATTTTTCTTATAAAATAAAATAATTTTAAATAAATCCTTTATCTTTTACGATCGAGAATGATCGTGAGTCCAACTTAAAATACCACTTCAAATTCATTTCTACCTCTTATACTTACCTTATTACTTGCTTTTATATGACTTTAGTACAGTTTAGGAGCTATGAAATTCCTCGTTTGATTCTTTGTTATGGGATCAAAATTGTTCATATGGTTTTCCAAAAATAGCAGATTTTGATTCTATCATCTGTACTATAGCCCCAAGCTAAAATAATGCTTGCTGTTCTTAAAATGATATCATTCTATGCTTTATATATGACATATGCATTAATACTTAACATTCTTTAGAAATACCTCATCTGAATGAGCACCTTACAATTTCTTTACTTATAAATAAGTTAGCTCTTGACTTTTCAGTTAGCATTTTTTTCTTCGAGCTTAGTAAAAACCACCACCACTTTGGAAAATTTATCTTAATTAATTTTTCTGCCATGAGAGAAATTGCTTTGCTTCTCTTCAAAAACAAGTAATGATTACTCAATTAGAAATATTGAAATACTGAAAAAAGTATGTAGTCACTTATTTTCAACATATTTCTTAATTCCTGCGCAACAGAGCTAGATTATATTTTGCTTTTCTTAATGCAACTATTTACACTTCACTTTTTCTATAAATATATACAAACAAACAAACAATTTGTATTCTGCTAGCCAAGGCTATAATTTACTTAGTATATGTGCAAGTCCTAACTTTTACTGTATCTTTACTTTGTTGCGCAAAATCTCTATTATATTTCTATGTGTAGAAATGTGTGACCATTGTTCGTAGGACACATTGGGGACTATTATACACATTTTACTCCTAATATCTGATGTAATCTCTTTTTGTTCTACAGCCTATACAGTAACCCAGGTGGGATGCCTCCTTACACTTCTCAGGGTTTTCCGTTCCTTCAGCCATTTCCTCCACAGGAAGCTAACAGGAATATCACTTCTTTATCTGTTGCTGACACTATTTCTTCTTCAACCACAAGTTATGGTTCAGTCAAGCCTGTGGCTCCTTCATTTGGTGTCCTTTCAAGTTTGCCGTTACCTGTTCCTACAACAGAAACTTCAGCACCGGTTGGTATCTTCAGGAATCTGCATTTTTGTCCTGAGAAATACATAGTCAACAAACACTTGTTATGTTCCAGCTACTAAAGAAGGCATGAAATATAAATCAGAAATTAAAATATCGGATACTTTTTACTATTCCCCATTAAAAGGACTAAACTCAACAGTTACCAGCGCGTGGAACTTCTAGGGTACAGCTCTAGAGGCGGTAGGTGACCACAGTTGAGAGTTTGCCTTATCTAAGTAACCAAAGTGGTAGCTTGATTTGGACCCATTTACAATGGCCATTTCCTGATTTTACGGTTTTCCTTGTTGCCTCAAGCATTGATGCTGAGTCTAGTAAACTAGTGATTAGACAGATATATTGCATGATCGTGAATTTATCTCTGAGATAGCACCCATAATTAGGATAGAATCGTTTGAGTAAATTTTCCAGGTAAATCGAAGATTGAAACACTTGACATAATACAAGTATGCGGTATGAATTATTGATACTCTGGCGCTTGTTCTTAAAGGTAGATCTAATTGTTAAATGTTGCCTCAATACATAGAACTATCTTTGACTGCTCATGTGAGGCACGCTAGCCTAGTTGGAAGTTCAATATCATGAACAGGAGTGAACGACTCGTATAAGACAGTTCTTCAGCATCAAGGAGAGTCATTTGCAGCATGCTGAGGGCATTGTGCCGGAGAAGTCTTCCTAGAATTGCGCTCTAAAAAATTTAGTATTTATTTGCTGTTTCCGCTACTGTTTGAAGGATTAAGAATTTTCTTAATAGGACCCCAGTGGTGCGATTTGTTTTTTTTTACGAAACGTGATTTGGGTTTTGGTTTTATGGGACACATAGTGGGTTAATAGAGCGCACATGGCACGGACTACAACTTTCCGCTTTGTCCTTCATGTGAGGTGACCCCAGGTTCAGATCCCCAGCCATCTCAACTATCTGTGCGCTGGTCCACACTACACACAACGAAGAACTATCTATGCCTTGACTCCAATTCCAGGAGGACACTCCAGTTCCAGGAAATCCCGGACACACCTCATTCCTAGCACCTATCTGCATGGCTTTTACACCTGGGTGTGCAACGAACAACCATTACTGCGAAGTGTCAGTATGCACAAACTTGCACTGCAGGACAGTACATTCATTACACATTACAGAAATAAATTAAGATAATTAAACAAACAAAAAAAATGTGAACATACTTCTAAGCTCTTAACGCCCAGATGTACAAACACTCGCTTTTTTGTCATGCAACGATCAATAGACTACATGCACTAACAATGAAATTTTGTGTATTTTTATACTGTACCCTATTGTGGTAAATGGTAATGTACAAAAGCGAGAAAAAATTTTCTTCTTCTTTCTCTCCTTCTTCGCAGCTCCTGTGCATATGCTACCAAGTTAATCCAGGTTAAACCTGTAGAAATATGGACCAAATTTGGAAAATGGTTCCTTGGCTTTAGTGAATTAGACCTCTGTATCAGCAAATTAACGAAAAACAAAAAGAAAATAAATGGAAATGTGATGAGGAAGGCACTGTCGAAGCTATGGCCTATTATCATCTATACTACAAATACAATACTCACATCCTCATTTATACACCATTTTTTTTGAAGTGTTTGTTAACTCATATGTGCTTTATTTTATCATCACTTTATTTATTTATTATGTTGCTGGAATTAACTCCTTCCCTTCCTTGTGGGAGAAATATCCACTCCCTTCTCCCAAGATCCCACTGACAAACTGAGGTACAGTTCTACCAAAGTTCACTCTTTGTTGAGTGAGTACCGTGAGTTTATTTGGTTTATCGCAGGCTGTAATATTGGCGTTGAAGGTATGTGTTTCTTAGGTAAAAAGCGAAAGTGTGATTTATATACAAGGTGTTCCACATACGTATAAATGATAACACACATTCAAAGGTCTGTATACGACCACGCTTCAAGCAGTCGTATGGAGTGTTGGCTTCCCCATAGCACATAAATGAAACCCACCTCCCTTAGACTTCCCCACCCTAAATATATCATATGCACTTACCTTTGAAGGCCATGTACCTACGCCATGGGGGGTTGAGTGTCTCTGGATTGCTCAGGTAGAAGACGAGAAATCCAAGACTCTTGCGCCTCTTTCCTAGCGAGGTGTGCCCATGTCTGGTCAGAGACGAATCAGTAGGATTCACACTAAGAATACTCTGATGGTGTTTATAAGCAATGTGAGACAAGGCTGAACTCCTTGGGGAAATGGCTTCTGTTTGGCTCAGTGGACAGTCCTATAAAACAAAAAATTATTTAGCTAGGTGCGTGGTTGGCGCCAACACTTTAAATCCTAGCACTAGGGAGAGGGGAGTAGGCGGTCCTTTGTGAGTTCAAGCCAGCCTGGTCTATAGAGTTTCCAGGACAGCTGGGACTACAGGGAGACCGCTGTCTCAAAAGACACAAAAAAAAAAAAAAATACATATATATATATGTATATATATATAAAAAAAAAAATATATAATAATATATATATATATAAACAATAAACATGAGCAGGCATGGTGGCACAGGCCTTCATCCCAGCACTAGAGAGACAGAGGCAGGCAGGTTTTGTGAGTTCAAGACCTGTCTGGTTCTACAGAATGAGTTCCAGGACAGCTGGGGCTAAAGGGAGACCCTGTCTCAAAAAGACAAAAAAAAAAGAAATATATATATATATAATAATATATAATAATATAATATATTATTAACAACATACACACACATCACACACACGAGTCATAAGGCCAGTGGTGGCACAGGCTTTTAATCGCTCAGCACTTAGACAGGCGAGGCATGGGCGGATCTTTGGAGTTCAAGACCAAGGGCTGGTCTACAGAGGAGTAGTTCCAAGGACGCGTGGGGAGCACAGGGAGACCCTCCGCTGTTCGATAAAGACTGATTAAATATAAAATAAATAATAATAGAAATAATAAAATAAACATAAATAAAAAATGAATATATATGATAGTATATAGATTAGAGTATGTGAATTATTCAGAATTAAAGACCCAAAATGAATTTTTTTTTTTTTAAATCATTCATTGTGTCATAAAGTGATGAACAACCTATAACAAAATTATAAGGTGACTCTTTAGGTGTTTAAATATACAAACTGCTACTGTGTTCATCATGTTCTACTAGCGCATCTTAAAAATGTAACTTCAGAATACTGGTAACTATATTAATTTATATTTCATATCTCTTGAAAGAAATAAGTTCATTTACATCAATGAAATCCATAGATAATTCTCTACACCTATTAACCAGAGACTCTTAAGAGCTTTATTTTAGCCATATACTTTGCTGAAGGCTGACACAGGCTTTTTTAAACCCCTCATCAAAAATAACTAAGCTTGCATATATAGAGTACAGTGAGTAACAGACTGATGGGGAAAGGGGATGTGTGTTTGTGTGTATGGGTGTGAAATGCAAGATGAAAGGTCTGATAATGAAGGCAGCTATTAGAGAGAGTACTTTACAGCTTTTTATAAGTTAGAATAGCAATCAAATATAGCTGATATTTAGTATTCTTTAAAACTCTTCTTTAGATGTAGTCAAAATGGTTTGGTTACAAGATTGCCAGATATCCCTGATGAATTTCCAGAACTTTCAGAACTAAGGTAAGAAACTTGGAGAGTAAAGATAGTTTTGTTTGTTTTATTTATAATTTCATATCTTATTAAGTAAATGGACTTCTTGAACTTTTCCATGTTCCTTTACTGTGGTTGTCTTAGTGAGAAATTGTTATAAAGATCAGATTTAGGCTTTTTAGGTTAGGTTTGTCTATACCAAGGTTGGGTTTGTCTATACCAAGAGAATATTCTAGATGCTAAGACTTACTAATGATTACCAAAGTAATAAATTGTTTTCTTTCATGTTACTTGCAGTCTTTGAAGAGTATTTGTGAATGTGTAATATACCGAAAACTTCAAAATAGATCTTTCATCATTCCTTTAATAGGTTAATTTCATATGTAGATAAACTGATTAAAGTTATCATAAAGTATTAGCAAACTAATTTTAGAGCCGAGATTTTATTCAAATACGTAGCAGATAAGTTGGTGAGATCCGAGTTTAAGTACCATTTTTCATGAAACTTAAGATGTTTCAGGGCTGGAGAGATGGGCCTAGCGGTTAAGAGGGCTGACCGCTCATACAGAGGACCTGGGTTCGATCCCCAGCACCACATAGCGCGAGAACCGTCTGAAACACCAATTCCAGGAGAACTCCAGTTCCGAGGGATCCGAGACCCTCTTCTGACCTGCGTGGCATTGCATGACACGGGTGCACAAACCTGCATGCAGACATGTACATTGATACAGTACAGAAAAAAAAAAAAAAAGATGTTTCATGAAGTATTTTTGTGGTCCCTCAATTTAGGAAGGCATTGCATCCTGTATACCCCACTAACAAGTTTGTGATGTTCATGAAGCTATTACTAACGGTATTGAATACAACCAAATTTTTTATGTTAATTTTATTGTATTCTTTAGAACTGTTCTACCAGGTATTATAGTTACTGCCCATGAAAAATCCTGTAGCTAAAAAGAAAAAAAAAGGGGGCGGGGCAGGTTTCACTTTATTTGAACCAGTATTTTAGCTCATAATAGAATAGAAACATCTGAATGATTTAAAGAACCACAAGCCACAGAAGAGAAGAGCATCATACATCATATGTGATAGATTTGATTGATACATAACATACATCTGAAGAGCTAAGTATGCATTGTAATGCTCAGAGTTTCAAGAGGTAGAAATTCCATTTTATAAAATGTTAATTTTTTTCATTTAATTAATTCTTATATGGTGTGTGTGTGTGTGTGTGTGTGTGTGTGTGTTACATATATATGATGTTAGATGTTGTGAAACACCAAATTACTAGGAAAGTAAAGTTCTCCTTATGCAGATAGTTCTGAACCTTTTGATGCATTCCATGGATCCTTCTGTCCAACTCTGCGGGTAGCTGTGGTTATGACTCAAGTTATCTTACAGAAAATCCATGTGTATCTTTTTCAACCAGAAATTCCATTGCTTTCTTTTCCCATCTGTCTGTGCTTTACCCCATTCCCAATACATTATCCTCATACCTAAAATTAATAATTCTTTAATGCTCTTGTTTCACCAGTAATTTAATTGTTAATAATTTTCTTGTAGTTTATGTGATCAAGCTTCTAACAGTTTACGTATTGTATTTTGAATACGGATTTCTTAAATTTCTACTTTCCTACTTTTATACATACACAGTGACACACACCTACATGTACACATACATATGGTATACGTATACATGTTTTTATATGTCATAAACACACATGTCATATTTACTTGAAAAATTGTATATCCTATGGAATCTCTTAAATGTATTTACCGATTTTACCTTATACTACCATTGAAGATAGTTCCCCTTTCCCCTCTTTCTTTCTCTGGTGGCTAAAACTGGGATCTTAATTAGATTTACTCTCGGTTCTTTTGCTAACTACATACATCATAATTAATGCATGCTTCCATTATATTGCATAAGGGAACAAAGATGGTCTAGTTGCTCTATCATTTATGACACTGTTTAGAAAAAGGTTGAAGTACCTGAAATCATTGTCAATCCATTATTTCATTAATAATGCAGGTATAATTTCCTAATTTTATCATTCTAATGCCAGAATTTATTAGAATTATTGTATAAAGAACTTTTTTAACTTATTTGATTATTATGAAATGTATGTGATATACTACATATAGGAAGGCAGAGATAAATGTTTCTCCTCTTTGTCAATTTCATAATAATATGCACTACTAGAAAGCTCCAAAAGTTGTTTTGATGACTGATAAACTTACATTGGTTATCAGATCATTTCTGGGCAAAGAAAGGCACTATGGACTCATCTTGAACATTTCTTCTCCGACCGAAATTCATCCATTTCTCTGCAAGGCCCTTATTCATTTGTAACAGCACTAATATTATGACTAAAATTATTGAGTGTGCGTTAAGGTTTTTTTATAGTTATCTTGTCTTAAGATACATCATGCCAAGATGGATAGCCACTTTACAGTTTGTTGTTGTTTGTTTTGTGTTTGTTTTGTTTGTTTTGTTTTGTTTGTTATATATACACACACACACACACACACACACACGAGTCAGGCATGGTGGCACAGGCCTTTAATCCCAGCACTTAGACAGGCAGAGGCAGGCGGATCTTTGTGAGTTCAAGACCAGCCTGGTCTACAGAGAGAGTTCCAGGACAGCTGGGGCTACAGGGAGACCCTGTCTCGAAAAGACTGATTAAATAAATAAATAAATAAATAAATAAATAAATAAATAAATAACATATATGTATATATGATTTTTAGAGTATGGAATTATTCAGAATATAGACCCAAATGAATTTTGTTTTTTTTAAATCATTCATTGTGTCATAAAGTGATGAACAACCTATAACAAAATTATAAGGTGACTCTTTAGGTGTTTAAATATACAAACTGCTACTGTGTTCATCATGTTCTACTAGCGCATCTTAAATATGTAACTTCAGAATACTGGTAACTTATTAATTTATATTTCATATCTCTTGAAAGAAATAAGTTCATTTACATCAATGAAATCCATAGATAATTCTCTACACCTATTAACCAGAGACTCTTAAGAGCTTTATTTTAGCCATATACTTTGCTGAAGGCTGACACAGGCTTTTTTAAACCCCTCATCAAAAATAACTAAGCTTGCATATATAGAGTACAGTGAGTAACAGACTGATGGGGAAAGGGGATGTGTGTTTGTGTGTATGGTGTGAAATGCAAAGATGAAAGTCTGATAATGAAGGCAGCTATTAGAGAGAGTACTTTACAGCTTTTTATAAGTTAAATAGCAATCAAAAATATAGCTGATATTTAGTATTCTTTAAAACTCTTCTTTAGATTAGTCAAAATGGTTTTGGTTACAAGATGCCAGATATCCCTGATGAATTTCCAGAACTTTCAGAACTAAGGTAAGAAACTTGGAGAGTAAAGATAGTTTTGTTTGTTTTATTTATAATTTCATATCTTATTAAGTAAATGGACTTTTGAACTTTTCACTGTTCCTTTACTGTGGTTGTCTTAGTGAGAAATTGTTATAAAGATCAGATTTAGGCTTTTTAGGTTAGGTTTGTCTATACCAAGGTTGGGTTTGTCTATACCAAGAGAATATTCTAGATGCTAAGACTTACTAATGATTACCAAAGTAATAAATTGTTTTCTTTCATGTTACTTGCAGTCTTTGAAAGTTATTTGTGAATGTGTAATATACCGAAAACTTCAAAATAGATCTTTCATCATTCCTTTAATAGGTTAATTTCATATGTAGATAAACTGATTAAAGTTATCATAAAGTATTAGCAAACTAATTTTAGAGCCGAGATTTTATTCAAATACGTAGCAGATAAGTTGGTGAGATCCGAGTTTAAGTACCATTTTTCATGAAACTTAAGATGTTTCATGGGCTGGAGAGATGGCCTAGCGGTTAAGAGTGCTGACCGCTCATACAGAGGACCTGGGTTCGATCCCCAGCACCCACATAGCGGCCGAGAACCGTCTGAAACACCAATTCCAGGAGAACTCCAGTTCCAGGGGGATCCGAGACCCTCTTCTGACCTGCGTGGCATTGCATGACACGGGTGCACAAACCTGCATGCAGACAGTACATTGATACACGTACAGAAAAAAAAAAAAAAGATGTTTCATGAAGTATTTTTGTGGTCCCTCAATTTAGGAAGGCATTGCATCCTGTATACCCCACTAACAATTTGTGATGTTCATGAAGCTATTACTAAGTATTGAATACAACCAAATTTTTTATGTAATTTTATTGTATCTTTAGAATCTGTTCTACCAGGATTATATAGTTTACTGCCCATGAAAAATCCTGTAGCTAAAAAGAAAAAAAAAGGGGGCGGGGCAGGTTTCACTTTATTTGAACCAGTATTTTAGCTCATAGATAAACATCTGAAATGATTTTTAAAGACCACAAGCCACAGAAGAGAAGAGCATCATACATCATATGTGATAGATTTGATTGATACATAACATACATCTGAAGAGCTAAGTATGCATTGTAATGCTCAGAGTTTCAAGAGGTAGAAATTTCCATTTTATAAAATGTTAATTTTTTTTCATTTTAAATGTACATCTTATATGTGTGTGTGTGTGTGTGTGTGTGTGTGTGTACATATATATGTTAGATTGTTGTGAAAACACCAAAATTATAGGAAAGTAAAGTTTCCCTTATGCAGATAGTTCTGAACCTTTTGATGCATTCCATGGATCCTTCTGTCCAACTCTGCGGGTAGCTGTGGTTATGACTCAAGTTATCTTACAGAAAATCCCATGTGTATCATTTTCAACCAGAAATTCCATTGCTTTCTTTTCCCATCTGTCTTGCTTTTTACCCCATTCCCAATCAACATTATCCTCATACCTAAAAATTAATAATTCTTTAATGCTCTTGTTTCACCAGTAATTTAATTGTTAATAATTGTTCTTAGTAGTTTATGTGAATCAAGCTTCTAAACAAGCTTTACGTATTGTATTTGAATACTGGATTTCTTAAATTTCTACTTTCCTACTTTTATACATACACAGTGACACACACCTACATGTACACATACATATGTATAGTATACATGTTTTTATATGTCATAAACACACATGTCATATTTATTGAAAAAATTGATTATCCTATGGAATCTCTTAAATGCTATTTTTACCTGATTTTACCCTTATACTACCATTGAAGATAGTCCCCTTTCCCCTCTTTCTTTCTACTGGTGGCTAAAACTGGGATCTTAATTAGATTTACTCTCGGTTCTTTTGCTACTACATACATCATAATTAATGCATGCTTCCCATTATATTGCATAAGGGAACAAAGATGTCTAGTTGCTCTATCATTATGACATGTTTAGAAAAGGTTGAAGTACCTGAAATCATTGTCAATCCATTATTTCATTAATAACTGCAGGTATAATTTCCTAATTTTATCATTCCTAATGCCAGAATTTATTAGAATTATTGTATAAAGAACTTTTTTAACTTATTTGATTATTATGAAATGTATGTGATATACTACATATAGGAAAGGCAGGATAAATGTTTTCTCCTCTTTGTCAATTTTCATAATAATATGCACTACTAGAAAGCTCCAAAAGTTGTTTTGATGACTGATAAACTTACATTGGTTATCAGATCATTTCTGGGCAAAGAAAGGCACTATGGACTCATCTTGAACATTTCTTCTCCCAGACCGAAATTCATCCATTTCTCTGCAAGGCCCTTATTCATTTGTAACAGCACTAATATTATGACTAAAATTATTGAGTGTGCGTTAAGGTTTTTTTATAGTTATCTTGTCTTAAGATACATCATGCCAAGATGGATAGCCACTTACAGTTTTGTTGTTGTTTGTTTTGTTTTGTTTTGTTTTGTTTTGTTTTGTTTTGTTTTTTGACAGGGTTTCCCTGTAGCCCCAGCTGTCTTGGAACTCAGTATGTAGACCAGCATGGCCTTGAACTCACAAAGATCCTCCTTCCTCTGACTTCCAAGTGCTGGGATTAAAGGTGTGCTCCACTGTGCACAGCTAAAAAAAGCTTATTTTCAGTGAAATCTATTTGTTGTTTAGAGATGTATTTCTCCCATTTATGTTAATTTTTAATGATATTTATTTGGCTCCATACTCAAAACTATAAGATATATTTGGAAAAAGCATCTTTTTATCCATATGCCCAATCCCTTCTCCTTTTCTTCAACCTACAGATACCCATTTTTGGTTTTGATTTAATCTTTCAGTCTTTATTTTCTTTTAATATTTTATGAACATTTGTATACATGAGTCATGTACATGTCTATCTGTTACAGTGACAGCCATACTTTCCATTAGTTAAATAGGCACAGAGGTTAAAATGGGAGGTTATTGTGTCTTCTCATGTACTTTTGTTTTTGTAGTCCTATAGTAATTGGCCACAATACAATAGCAGAGCCTGTTTACCCACTAGAGTGCAGAGAGATTTTATTGGCTATATTTATCCCTAAAAAAACCAAACCAGACCTCAAGCTGACTAGGTAGATTAGTTTCACATGAAAAGTTTTTCAGAAACAAAAATTCTACAGTAATTATTGTAGTTGCTCTAATTCTGTTTTTTTTCCCAAGATCACATATAATGAAGGAAGAGGAAAAGAATCTTTAATGTTAGCCTAGATATCTCTAGTCTTGTTTTGAATTTACTGTAAATGTTGAGCACCATGTCTAGAAGAAATAAATAGCTTGAATTTTACATGCTAGTAAGTCTAGTTACTACCAGGGAAATTGAAGAAATAACTAATATTTTTAAACTAGTTAAACAGAATTAATAAGAAAAAATATTGAGTGATATTACAGCTGTACTATTTTAAGGAGCCTTAACTGAATTAAGGAGAGCCCTAGTTTCACCCATTTTCCCCCCTTTTTGTAAGTAAAACTTGCCATCAATTTCAGGCCATTATATAATTCTGAATGATTTTCCATGGTTATCACTTTGTAAAGGAAGTATATCCACTTTTTTCTTTGGTATATTCATTGGTCTAAATTCACTTCTACAGATTCTGTTGGGAGCCTGTTACAGACTTTATTTTCTGTGATTCTTAAGCTTGCAGTTAGCCTTCATATTTATATTTAGAATTCTATCAACCAAGTAAAGCTGAGCAATTATTATTAACATTTATCATCATGGAGAAAAACTAGATGATGTTTATTAACATGTTTTCCTTTTGTGTTTCTAGTGTGTCACAACTAACAGATATGAATGAACAAGAGGAGATGCTACTAGAACAGTTTCTGACTTTGCCTCAACTAAAGCAAATTATTACTGACAAAGATGACTTAGTAAAAAGTATTGAGGAATTAGCAAGTATGTTTTCCTTTACCTAATTCATGCTTCCGGAGAAAAATGTGATTTGTACTTGGAAATAACCAGAGATTTATCTTCCAGGAAAAAATCTCCTTTTGGAGCCTAGCTTAGAAGCCAAACGTCAAATTGTTTTAGATAAGGTAAGTTAGTGAGCATTCTGAAGAAATACTTAACAATTTAAAAATCTAAATAAACAACAGTTTTATTTTTTCTTTTAGTATGAGTTACTTTCACAAATGAAATCTTCCTTTGAAAAGAAGATGCAGAGGCAGCATGAACTCAGTGAGGTATGACTGACTAGTTCATTCCCTTTTCCATGGGAACTGAATCCTAAGGTGCATGGCCACATTCCTACTTCCACTTTTACGAGAAACAGCATGTTCCTCATCTGACTTTATAAAGCTAAACTTTTAAATGTAGATGAGTGTCTCTCAGCTGTGATATATGTACATTGTTTGTGTTCATGCAAAAGTATATATTGGTCCAAACCCCACAAAAAAAGGGAAAGCCCCAACAAATACTTTCTGAGTAAATTATGCAAGTAAGGTAACCCATATGACAAAACCTAATAATCAAGGGGCTGGAGAAGTGGCTTAGTGGTTAAGAACCCTGACTGCTATTGTAGAGGACCTCTTGTAGAGGGTTCAGTTCCCAGGACCCACCCAGATGGTGACTAACAACCATCTGTAACTAGTTCTAGGGAATCTGGCACCCTCTTCTGTCCTCTGCAGGCAGTGCATGACAAAGATGCAGGCAGAATACTCATACAGCATAAAATAAAAATTAAAAGACAAAAAGCCTAAAACCAAAACTTTAACTTTAGACTCACTTTTAAGCTAATGTATAGATACTTTAAGTCAAATATATTTTATAATTCAACTTATGTTTATGGGAAATTAACCTTTTAAATTAAGAGTAGAGGATATAATCATTACATGTCATTCTAATAAGGAACATTATAGTTAATATTCTACTCTCCTTAAAATTGAATTTTGGAAGGTAAACCCAGTGTAATATAAAATAGAGTTGTACCACAGCAAATAAATAAAACAAACAAACAAATAAATAAGATGGCAGAGGAAAGTATTGTTTTCTATTTCCCCTTTTATAGGTGAAAAAATTTGAGTCACATGGGGAGGCTAAATAACTTCATTGAGTTCATATAAACAGGAAATACTAGAGTTAGAGTTAAACCTAAGTAATCTCTCTCAGAAAATCTGAATCAACTGAAGTATTCATAGCCAACACACTGGAACTTAGTCAATGCTCAAAAGCTTTTTCATAGTTGTCAGCATTGCTTCTTATGCTAATTCTTAGTAAACTAAAAATAATAATGTATTTATTTGATAAATAGTATTAGAAACCAACAGCAAGCATCACACCTAGTGATGTAGCAGTTCCAGGGTCTTTTAATGTTGGGAAAAAAACCCAACTATTCTATAACATTCCCTGGAAGTTCTCAGTACTGCAGCAAGGGGGCAGAAAAAGAATCACACTTTGAAAGAATAAGTGAAACAGTTGTTTGCCAAAAAATAATCAAAATCCTAGAGAAATCAGAAAACTTTCCCCTTATGTACCAGCAGTTACTACTGCAAAATGAGTTAAGAAGAAAAATAAAGTTTTCATTTACAGCAATACCCAAACCATAAAGTCCTTAGGAGTGAACTAAATGACGTTAAGAAAGTGGAAAATGTTATAAAAGAAGACTTCTGTTCTCTGCAACTAAGTAGAGTAGCATAGAATATGCATGTAATGAAAGAATATCATGAAGACTTGATTCTTTCTAAAATAGCTTAAAATTTTAATAATTCCCTTCAAGCTTCCAGAAATACTGTGAAAAATCTTACCAGATTTATTCTAAAAGACTATTGGGGATTAAAGCAGTCAGGAAGAGCTTAAGCCAAAGGAAAAGAGAAAGACATCCTTTCCCAGTGTCATCATTATTTAAAGTGGATGGTAGTTCTGTAGGAAGAGTAAAATAGTTTTGTAGAACAGGCTGTGTACACAGTTGCAAAAGAGTGTATCTAATAGCTGGAACAAAGAAACCCTTGATACCTGGGCTCATCTGGAGATATGCTTAATTGAGATTTTCTAGTGATAAGTCTTTCACAGTACTCTAAAGCATAAAAATCAAATCAGTAGACTTTTTGATTGTATGAGGCAAGGATCTGTTTAATAACATCCCTCATGATGTTACCCAATACTAGACACATTGATAACAAACATTTAATGACTAAATAATGAAAATATTTTAGAATATATTGTTTTACTTTTAAAGTAAAAGGAAATAAAATATCCACACATGCCATTCTTGCAAGGATAATCAGTTTCAGAGTGGGTGATAAGAAAATGTTATATTGTTTAGCCTTATAACAATACCCCAGTGAAATACTCTCCCACCACTCTGGAGGCAGAGGCAGGTGGATCTGTGAGTTTGAAGCTAGCCTAGTCTACATAGCAAGTTTCAGCAGTTTTATACTTTTTGGTTATACGCATCTTCCTTTTTTTTTTATTTTATTTATTTCTGTATGTGTATGAATGTACTGTTTGCATGAAAGTTTGTGCACCCGTGTCGTGCAATGCCGCGGAGGTCAGAAGAGGGTCTCTGATTCCCCTGGAACTGGAGTTCTCCTGGAATTGGAGTTTCAGACGGTTCTCGTCTGCCATGTGGGTGCTGGGGATCAAACCCGAGTCCTCTGTAAGAGCGGTCGGCGCTCTTAACCGCTAGGCCATCTCTCCAGCCCCAACACATCTTCCTCTTTAGTTATATTAAGTCCCATCACTTTTGTCATGGTCACTTCATTAGAAGTGAGTTATGTCTAGCTAACACACTTATAAAGGGTTAGCCAAGAACAGGAACACAGGAGATGAAGGGCATTGGGTCATCTTAGTATGTGCCTCCCTCCCATAGTGATGTGATTCCAGAACATCCAGGACACGACAATGATATGTCAAAAGTGGTTTGATTTCTCCTGTGCTTCCTATCCACCGGAATATCCAAATGCTGAAGACCTGTGTGAATACTACTCTGTGATACTACTTCATTTGTTCTCCTTTACAGTTTTGAGTGTTACAGACCAATGCAATGTCTGTTTTTTGCTGCTGTTTTCAGAGCTGTAGTGCAAGTGCCCTACAGGCAAGATTGAAAGTAGCTGCACATGAAGCTGAGGAAGAATCTGATAATATTGCTGAAGATTTCTTGGAGGGAAAAACTGAAATAGATGATTTTCTCAGTAACTTCATGGAAAAGAGAACAGTATGTAATACTCTTCATTTGAGGATGAGTGACAACATAGTATCAAATTACTTAAGTATATTCATGACTAAAAATCATTGGCAGATAGCCAAGCTGGAGTTTTGAGTACTGTGAGAGGAATCTGAAGAACCTCTTTTGGGAAGGATAGCAAACTCTACTGTCACTTTAAACCTGCTTGTTCTGAGTATACAGGCAGGTAAATCAAGTAATAGTTGCATTTTAGAAATAGTGTCTGTATTATTCTGTGAGAGCTGGTAGATCAGCTTAGCTTGGTCATAATAGCTGTAATATGCTCTTGAATAGCGATCTGATTTACAGATTGTTTAAATAAAGAATAACTTACCAAGATTAAATAACAGTAATTCAAATATTATTGACAGTGTTGTAGAACAGTGTTATTCTGCTGATGTTTCCATTGTATTCAGTGAAAAAATGGGGGAAAAAAAATCTGCTTCTGTTTCAAACCATTTAATATAGAGTCCAAAATATTTACTTGATTTCTCTGACTAGTCATATTTTTTTAGTAATTAGGTTTATAAAGTGTGTGTGTGTGTGTGTGTGTGTGTGTGTGTGTGTGTGAGTGTGTGAACAACCCCCTACCCCCAATTAAGGCAGACAAGGAAGGTTTTTTTGAGTTCCATTTTTCATGAGAAAAAATGAAAAATTGAGAAATGTTAGTGACTTGCCTATGTTTATAAAATTCATTAAGGAGTGATTCCAGGTCCATTCTAGTCTATATGACTATACCTTGAAGTTTTTATTTATTAATCTTCCGTGATTAACAAGAACAGTATTTATTTCTATATTTTTAAAGCACTGGTATTTAAAATTAACTAATCAGATGATAAATGACCAGGTTTTTTTAACAGTCTGCAGTTTTGTAACCAAAAACTATTTCCAACAAAGTTCAATCTTTTTCTGGACTCCTAATTTCGGAGGAATTATTAGCTACCTGATTTTAAAGGATTCTTGGAATTCTGTCATACCATAGGAAGTAGTTGAAGTAACTAGTATTTTAAATGACTTATGTTCTAGATTTGCCACTGTAGAAGAGCTAAAGAAGAGAAACTTCAGCAGGTGATAGCAATGCACAGCCAATTTCACACTCCTTTATAGGTAAGTTGCGTTTCCAGTTTGATTCTCAAGACTATTGCATAAGTGTTTTTTAACCTAATGGTTCTTAACAGTGGCTATTCATTATTAAGCACTAAGCATAATTCTATCATTATGGCTATTGTGTATGTATGTTATAGAATCCTTATAAACAAACTACTGTATAAGTAAGCATATAACCAGTAGAAACCTTTAGGTATTTGCTTAGCATGACGGTGTTCTAAATGAAATGTTTGTCAAAAACAGATCCTTATGGAGACCTGTTTCCTTTCTCTCAGTTGATAAGTGGAATATGCTTTATCATGCAGTTGATATATTTTGTAACGGCCTCATCACTTCTTCCTTTATAATGGACTTCTAGTCTGTCCCTTTTTTTTTTCTTTTCTTGTTTATATTTGAGACAGAGCCTCACTACGGAACCATGGCTGGCCCAGAACTTGCTATGTATAACAGTCTGGCCTCAAACTCAAGATATCTGCTTGCCTCTGCCTCCCACATGCTGGGACTAAATACATGGACTACCTCGCCCAGCTCAAGTCTGTTTCTTTTCCATCTGT
The DNA here is from genome assembly GCA_009823505.1 of Rhizomys pruinosus. Classification (NCBI taxonomy): domain Eukaryota; kingdom Metazoa; phylum Chordata; class Mammalia; order Rodentia; family Spalacidae; genus Rhizomys; species Rhizomys pruinosus. The sequence goes on along the minus strand of VZQC01011398.1, from coordinate 2,348,470 downwards.
CACTCTAGCAGTTTTGCTAGCTGCCTTGATATTGATTCTCCTTCATAAAATGAAATGACGAATGATCTTGCCAAACTACCTTTACCATAAAGTTCCTGTGCCACACAACTGGTAAAAAGCCCATAGTGATGGTGACATCCATGTCAAATTTCTCTCTAGTTTTGGGATTTATACTCATATATATCAGATCATCCAGTTTAATTTTGTGTTTTCCCATTACATTATCTCATGTATCATGTTCTTCCTTTGATTTCGCTTTCATTCATGCTCTTCCCTGCTCTCAAACTCCTCTCCTCCACTTTGGTGTTTTTCAGGACTGTTTTGTTTTTAAAACAAATCTCATCCCAACAAGCTTAAATAAAAATTTGTTAGGGAAACACAGACATGTATCATAGAGCTAAAACGAAGGAAGTTCAGCTTAGCTACCTGAGAGTTGAGATACGAGAAGCCACCCGGTAACCAGAAAAGGTCCTTTCTCAGGCAGCCTGGTTGGTCCTCATTTTTGCATGGTTTGCTTTGTGTTGTTTTGGTATTGCTGGAATCAAACCCATTACTTTGAATATGTTAGGTAAGTACCTAGCACTTAACACCAAATGCTTTTTTCTTATTCTTCCTTCAGCCATTACTGCTCAGACAGCTAGTGTAGACTAACAAAGCTAGAATTGCAGTACAGTTCCTTGGGAGAGATGGGTCAATCACCCTTCCTGGCCTAATCATCTTGGCCTGAAGATTAGGACCATGTGGTCCTCTGCCTAGCCAGCTGGTCCAAAAAAAGTAGATTTTAAGGAGCTTAGAGGATTCTTTGAAAGGGGGAGTAGCCTCCAAGGATGGAGGCAATAGGCATTTCTTTTTAATTTTTATTTTATGTGTATCAGTGTTATGCCTGCATGTAAGTGTACCCATGTCATATAGTCCCTGTGGAAGACAGAAAAGGGCATTGGGTCTGGTGTTACAGATGGTTGTTAGCTGTCCTGTGGGTACTGGGAATGGAACCTTTCTCGGTCCTCTGCATGAACAGCCAGTGCTCTTAACTGCTGAACCATCTCCAGCCCTGTAATAGGCATTTCTTGTGTACAGTCCAAATTAAGGTTACTGCCAACAGAAAGTTATTTTATATCTTACTTTCCAAATAGGAGTTTGTTTTTAATACTGTTTATTTACCACAGCTTAAGAAATGGAAATAAGCACTTACTGATATGAACATACAGAAATTCTTTCTGTACCACAGTTTTCCTCCTAGTCAACTTACAGTAAATTTTACTCATAAGACAATATAAATGAATAAAAACTTATCATCTTAAATCTTTTTTTTTTTTCTTTTCAGATTTTCCTGAAAACGTGAACTGCCAAGAAAGAAATGGGACACAAAACTAAGCACATTGTTTTATATTTATAACTTGGGGATTGGCATTTCATGTCAGAGGCTGAATTACACTATATAGGTTGTATACAGAACTGAGGCTGATTTTGTATAGATTAGAATGATTGCTATAATATTTGCTTTGAGAAACTTTTCTGCACTATTTGCACTAAAAAAAGTTTATTTATTGTTGATAAATCCTATATTTAAATTCCACAGCTATTCTCTTGAATACTTAGGCATGTAATTTTAGTTAGCTTTTAGTAGTTTCTAAAACTCCTGATTTACATTTTAAGTTTTAATTTGAAGCTGCCTCATTTATTTCTTTATCAGATATGGTTTTAAAACTCTATCCTGCCAGCCATTTTTGAAAACCCATTTTCAGCTGTAGAGAAAACAGCCTCACCTATTTTGTTTTCTTTCTTTCTAGATGGTAAAACTTTCAAAGGCAATTTGTTTTCAGATAGTATCAGGAAACACCAAACCTCCCAATGTGCCACCTCAAGAAAGGAACTTTTAATACCTACAATAAATCATAAGAATAGAGAGACTGCTCTTTTACAATTTTCTTTTTAAACTAAAGATGCATTTTAGGAGCAATGCAGATTACTATTTTTAGTTTTTATTGCTCTATTCTAGTTTAAGGTCTTACTCTATAGCGTAGGTTGGCCTCACAATTGTAATCCTTCCTGAGTGTTGGAATTATAGGCAGGTGCCACCTAACTCATCTGGTAAACACACTTTAATTTTAAAACTGTCTTTCACTTAAACCAATCTAATACAGACTTTCATGCTAACTTTAAAATACTAAGTAACTAATGGGTTTTTGTTAAGTTAGGATAAGCTTTTTATATTCCAAATGTTAAAAAAACAAAACAGTCTTTTGGGTAAGAGATAGTAAATGTAGATTAAAAAAGTTAATGAAATTTTTTGACATTTAGTGTAACTTATCTTTTCCTAAGGGGGAAAAAAAAAGCTTTGTAGTAAGAAGAAATTTCTATCTTAATTTTAAACAATTTTCTCTTTAATTTGTACTTATATTCACAATTTGTTTCTGTACTGTGTCACAGAATGAACCATTAAAGTACGTAAAGGAGAGAATGTAAAACTCCATATCTGCAGTTTGGTTAGGCAGTATCTCAATCACTAAATGCTCATCCATTCAGATTTCATCTCAATGATTGTCATGTCACTGCCAGCGTACATTAGAGATCTTGTCTTCGTTTGTCTTTTCTATACATGTTTTGTGGTAATAGGAGTTTAAGGAAAAATATTTTCTTAGAATTGAAAAGTATTTCATTTGTATGCATTAGTCCTTCTATACCATTATTAATGGCATACCATTTAACCTTCAAAATGACCAGATTAAGGTAAAATTGTTATTCCTGATTTTTTTTTTTTTTTAGGTCTTACACTTCTTTATTAGAAAAACCTATTAGAAAGTTACAGAAATCAAAACTGGGTTTACTTAACAAACATAAAAAAATGGAATAGAATAACACTGAAATGTCCCTCACATATGATCAAATCTTTAGGATTTTGGGGGGGGGGTTCCAATATAAAGTTTATTTAAAATATAGAAAGATCTATTTGTGTGTTTGTGTGTGTGTTGGTTTTTTGGTTTTTTTTAAGACAGGGTCTCCCTGTAGCTCCAGCTGGCCTGGAACTCACTGTAGACCCGACTGGCTTTGAACTCACAGAGATCCTCCTACCTCTGTCTCCTGAGTGCTGGGGTTAAAGGTGTGTGTACCACTCCAGGAATATTTGTGTTTTATATTGGGAAAATTTTCTTTGTTTTGTTTTGTTTTTTTGGTCTTTCTGAGACAGGGTCCCCCTGTAGCTCTAGCCATCCTGGAACTTGCTATGTTTGCTATGTAGACCAGGCTGGCCTTGAACTCACAGAGATCCACCTGCCTCTGCTTCCCGAGTGCTGGGATTAAAGGCATACACCACCATGCATGGCTTGTTTCATTTCTTCAAGAGAGGGTCTCACTATGGCTGGCCTGGAACTCACTATGCAGTCCTGATCTTATCCCCGATGTGTAGGAGAGATAACTAAGGTAATGTTTCAAATTTGTGACTGAGGTGAGGGTATTCAGAGACCTGTCCTAACTGCACTGGTGAAAGAGTTTAAGATTCCCAGCAATCTGTAGTCAGTGGAGGATTTAAGAGTCCCAGACTTTTGCAAACAATCTCATAAGAATCAGGTACGTCTGAAAACAAGAGACCAGCAGACTACGCAGGCCTCTATTAGAACACGATTCATTTGATCTATTTTATTAAACATCTACTAAATAGCAAGGCATTGTAGAAATAATAAACAATGATAACTTGAATATAGTCTGGATGTTAGGTTGTTTCTCTGCCTTCTAATTGACACATACCACCATCGTTGTTGTTGTTGTATGCATTCCCTCTATAGCCACGGGAGCAATCCATTTTTCTTTTTTTCTTTAAACCTGGATTATCCCAATTTGATTTCATATCAGTTAAATAATATAAATTAAACACTTGATCACAATTATCTGTATTTAACAAGTTAAAAAATTTGTTCAGATATAAATTTCATTTAGAGTGAAAAGAATCAGAACTCGAATATGCCAGTATAAATTTAGGTTCAGTGTTTGCAAGAAAAGTGACATAGTTGTAATTTCATGGCCATATTTCTTCTTTGTAAAAATTGGCTATAGACATGGATACCAAAGAAGATATCCTGATTTTACTTTAGTGTGTAGTAGAAGGATATGTGGAAATCAAGATCATGGAGGAAAGCTTAAGAATTACTAATTACCTAGGGTATGGGTTTGTCATGGATAAATACTTAAACATGACTATGTAAAATAGAAGATAGTTCTAATTCAGCGAGATACATGGTAAAGATACTTATTTCAAAGTTGGGAGAATTTTTCAGAATACATACATACTAGAATTTGTTTCAGAAAACAGAACAAAAATTGTTTGATAAATAGGTTTGACCATAACCTATTTAAATTGAAGGGAAACAAAAATACAGTTTTAAGAGAAAAAAATAAAGCTAACCATGTGTGTCTTTGGGGTGTTTGGTTTAGTTTTTGAGGCAGGGTCCCAAGCTCAGGCTGTCCTCTAACTTACTATGTGGCCAAGGGTGACCTTGAACTCCTGATCCTCTACCTCCCAAGTATGAGGATTCCGTGCATGCACCACCAAGCCCAGTTTGTGTGGTGCTTGGGACTGAATTCAGAGCTTCATGCATGCCAGAGCAGGCACTCTACTACCTGAGCTACAGTACCCTCTCCCCTAAACATGTGCGTCAGTGACCGAAGCACTTGCGCTGCAAGTATGAGGACCCAAGTTCAGTTCCCCGGAACCTATAGAAAAGCACATCTGTAATCCCAGTATTCCTATAGCAAAAAAAAAATGACTGAGATGAATTCCTGGAAGCTTGTGGACAATGCTAACGCATGGTGTGCCTAGTGCAGCACCAAACATCAGAGGCCCTGCTACAAAGAAGATAGAAATCAAGAACTGACATTTGCTGTTGTCTTCTGACCTCAACACTTGTGCCATTGCATACACACACACGGTATTTTTAAATTAACCAAAAATTAAAAATTGACGAGCATGGTAGCACACAGCTTTAATCCTGACACTAGGCAGGCAGAGGCTGGTAGATCTCTGTGAAATCAAGGCTGGCCTGGTCTATATGGCAAGTTCCAGGCCAGCTGGGGGTATAGGAGGATCCTGCCTCTATAAATAAATGAATAATTTTGGAGTTTCCCCTTTTGTTCCTTTGATTCTTTTAAAATGCTAGTTATTGATTTGTTTAGACATGATCAATCCCTTTTCATATCAATTTACCTACAAACAATAAATTAGTCGAACTCTTATTAGATGGAAAATGATATATATTGAATCAGTTATACATCCAAGTAGTGTCTACAACAGTACCCTAAATAAAATACTTTTGCCGGGCATGGTGGCGTACGCCTTTAATCCTATAATCCTAGCACTTGGGAGGCAGAGGCAGGCAGGTCTTTTGTGAGTTAAAGGCCAGCCTGGTCTACAGAGTGAGTTCCAGGACAGCTGGGGCTACAGGGAGACCCTGTCTCAAAAAGACCAAAAAAATAAATAAAATAAAATACTTTTTAAAATTAAACTTGGTTTTAAATGAACATGTAGTGCAAGACATTTTTAGTCTTACTGAACTGGCCATGCTGTGTCAATGCTCTGTGAAAAAATATACATAGATATATAAACTTGTATATAGATTTGAATGTTAGAGGCAGACTAAAGCAGACTCAGGAAACGCTTATAGTACCTCACAAAAACTTTAAGGGTACTAAAAAGTTTATGGCTTTAATGTGGAAGATTATCAAATCAAAAGCTTAATTTAAAAAAATATGTATGTACTATTTGTTTTTTTAAATCATGTAGTCCAGTTTGACATAGATTCCATCCTGTTTTTCTATGAGTTCCATTTTTGTAGACTTAACTAACATTTTCATTATTAGGCAACAGAGCTTTCAAGAGTGGGTACCACGAAAATGGCATTAAATGAGTTACAGGTTATAAAATGTAAAAGCCACGACTGATATCTCTTGTGTTTGTTAGCTATTACACAACTATATTGCAGAAATTAGTAATATCCTTTGTATTTAGTTTGGGAACTTCTCAGAAGAAAATGCTCAAACTTAAATTTTTGAAAGAATTACACTTGCTTTATTTTTATATTAACAATATTTTTATATTATAGGTCTTTAGTACATTAAAGTCATTCTGTTCTTAAATATGATGAACACTCATATTGTATTTCATTTTTTATACATGGGGGAGAGAGAATGAGCAAGCTATACTCCTGATCTTTCATATTATAAGTTTCAACAATACCAGTTTCTTGTCCTTTCTCATTACCTTGTTCCGTTTCAACAAAATTGAAAACATTCTGATGAAATTTTTCACATATTTAAAGTACTGATATAAATTATAAAAAAAATTTAAATGAATATCTTTACTAAAACATACTAATATTTTAAATCCATAAAACAAGGATATCACTTCTGTGAAACAGGGCCACATTTCTCCACTAAGACTCTTAATAGATCCCAAGTTAGGTCACCTAGTCAAGTCCTCTTTCTTTAGCATAAGATGGGACTGGATACTGCTTCCAGTGTTCATTTTAGCAGAAACTTCAGAAATTACATTCATCAGTCCATGGTTATGATGTGTTGCTAATGAAAACGTTAATTTGCTATATATTTATGGACTGACAAATTTCTTCTCCCTGCATTAAACAGAAAAGACACCCAAATTCCTTATTTCTTCACTGGAGTTTTACCTTGCATTTATATTACCCCACTGATTTTATATTGTTGTCATTTGGAATCAGTCTGGAGAGTGGCTCAAAGTCTTAGTGTAGTCTCTGGAACAGTAATAAAAGATTGCTAAGAAATCCAAGATCTGGATTCATATGTAAGACCCACAGTCAGTATTCCTTGTACTTTATTAAATCCATGTTAGAGAAAAGCTTACAAATCTTAGCATTTTTAAGTGATGAAGAAAGCAGAAGATAATCTAGGACTGGGGAGGGGAGGCATAATTTGAACAATTAGCTAAGGTGAGAAGGAAATGTTTTAGAAAACATACTCCATCTGGAACTGAAATAGAATTCTAAGAGGGAAATGGAGAACAGATACTGCTTTCTAAGTAGATACATGCTGTGCCAAGGAAGATTTGTAATGGCAACCTGAGGTGATGAGAGCAGCTGCTTTGTAGGGAACACAACTTTAATAATCTAAAATGAGCCTCAAAGATGGTCAACGGCCTTCCTTGTATTTGATGAAAGAACTAGCTACTTTCTGTTCAAGAAACTAAGTGAACTTTTTTTTTCCATATTCTTAGCTGCATTTTATAATTTTTAATGGCATCTGCCATTTCTTGAGTTGTTTCAAATGTGAATTTCACTGTCCTCTTAATTTTGGAAGTATTTCTGTGTCCTTCACTTTGGATTTCCAAAGGGAAACTTCAGGCAGTGAGAAACACTGCTTCATCCGAGTCCCGGTCCTTGCCGCTGTCTTCACTCGGTGCACGCTCACCACCACTTGGAGACCGACAGCTCAGATCCTCCACTCCAGACTCTTGATCACTGTTTACTGACAGATCAGGATCTGAGCTTTTCAAATTGTCTTGGGTTAAAATCAGAGCAGAATCTTCATCACCCTGGGATGGGCTCCTGGATGGGAATGACTTCATGTTCCCACTGTAATCCTGGGGAGTGTTAGCTGTGCTGTTGTCTGAGGTAGAAAATGCTGAATATTTGTTGGCTTCATTTTGCTTACTCTTCACTTTGGTCCCATTTAAGTGGACTTTCTGAAATTTTTCCAGCCTCTAAAAAAGAAAATAACAACTTGAGGGAAAAATTCTAAACAGTTTATCTGTTTATGTATTTGTGCACTCATTACCTCCCAGCTGGGATAAGTTAAAGATATGGGACTTAGGTGGATGTGGGTTGAAAACTACAAACAGTGAACTTGAACAAATTTAATTGAAGTGCTTATTTTCTTCAACCCTAAGGTAAGGGTGATAACTGCTTCAACAGGTTATATATAAATGTGAACAATGCAACATGCTTAAAGTATCTGGAAATCAGTTGTCTTTGTCTTCTAATTCTACCTAATTATTTACATCCTATTAAGTCTAAATATTTTTAAAAGGTAAGAATGAGCTGGGCGTGGTGATGCACACCTTTAATCCTAGCACTTGGGAGGCAGAGACAGGTGGATCAAGGCCAGCCAGGTCTACAGAGTGAGCTCCAGGCCAGCTGGGACTAAAGGGAGACCCTGTCTCAAAAACACCAAAAAAAAAAAAAANTTTCCCACACTGGAGACATCCTCACACAGCTGTAGTGAAGTTGACTGATCAAAGGTAACCAATATCACATTCTTACCGACAGTGAAAAACTAAGATACACAAATAATTCTAAGTCTGCTGTGATAGGATCTAAAAGCTCAATGTGTTTACTAACACAAAACAGCTCCAAGACATATGGTAGGTAAATCTTTAAATCTATGAATAAAATCTTACAACAAGACATTTGGCTACAGAGCATTTTCTAAAATACCTTAATAATACATGTTGAACATGCTCAAATCCAAAAATCTGAAAAGCTCCTGAATCTGAACCCTTCTGAATACTGACTTGATGCCTCACTGGGAAAGTTCCACACCTCAGGTAATGAAGTGAAATGCGAACACACTAAAATACTGTGTAAAAATACTTTCAAGTTGTATGTATAAATTCTACTTGAAGCAGATACTGTGTTTAAACTTGTATCTCATCCCTCAATATGTCATGTATATGAAAATATTCCATGATCCCCACAAAGGGCCGCCAGCACTCAGGAGGCAGATCTCTGTGAGTTCAAGGCCAGCAGCATGGACAAATCTAAAACTCAAAAGGCCCACACCACATGACTTCTGATCTTTCAGAGATCATTTACATAGCTGGAACCTCGTGGAGATCTCAGAGACTTTTCATATATGTATATATATGTATATATTTATCAAGTCAAAAATTTAAAATACCAATGAGCAATGCTTAAGGCCTGAGTATATGTGACTTCAGAGTTTAATCTTACTCTTCGTGGAGGGCATTTAAGTGAAGGGCAGGACCAGGTTCAGATGGATGAAGTGGTAGTATATATATATATATATATATATATATATATGTATATATATATAATTCTCAAGATTAGACTTCTAGTCCAGTTGAATGTATTTTACCTTTTCCTGCTATAATACTATCAAATAACAGTAACAAAATAATTGTATTGACTAGTAGCCAAGTACTATAGCAAACTGGAGTGGGCCAGAAACCACTCCAGATAACAGAAAGGCTCTGGATTTGGGCTCTGGGTATTTTCACCTGGATGTGACTATTTTGGACTATCATTGATTAAAAGTGGCTGGTGCTACATTTTCTTTGCCAGGTCTTGAGAGGCTTCCTCCAAGTGTTTTAAGAAATAAGCACAGAAACAAAGTATGTCTTACTTCTTCCAGGGCCTCCAGTTCTTCCTCTAGCTGCTGGGATTCCTCCTTCACTGCCATGAGGTAATCAGTAACAGATTGTCGAGGCTGCATCCCCTTTTCAAAGCGGTTATACATCCCACTCCAAAACCTGGAAGGAAGGGTACCGTAATATCCCAAATTTATGTCTTGTCTTCAATAGCCAGTCCCATAGTGAACAGCATTTCAAAAAAGCAACAACTTAGAGGTAATAATTTCAAGTTGATATTATTTTGGGGCGTTAACTTGAGAAAAGTTAAGTTCATATAATACTGAATTAGAAGATAAATATTACCATTGTTTTCCTTTAATTTAAGAAAATGGCTTGGTCTTGAACTTTGAAATTTTCATGACTATGTACTTAGAATTCCTGCTGCAAAGGGAGGGTTTTAAACTTGAAGTATCTAGCTTTCATTTTGTTACAACTACCAAAAACTTCAATTTTTAATATATCTGTTTATCCTCAGTAAAGCATCCTGGAATGCAAAAGGAATAAATGATGTCATCTGTGGGGAATGCTTAGGCCTACTCTTACTATTCAGAATGAAAAAAAGCATTCTGACAGCAGGGACTCAGTGCCATTTAGCCCCAGTGCCTATAATAGTGCTTGAGCCTCAATAAAGTATTTTAACTATTAACTGGTTCTTAAGTTAGTTGCAATACAAGTAACTGCTATGTGTCTCAAGCTCTTAAAACTATTTTACACAAGCCATGCAGGCATATTTTATATTATAGGATTAGTATTCTGCTATAAACAGAGGATGTAATGCTGAAAACTTAGTAAGAAAGCCATCTTTAGGAAGAAAACCCATGGAGGAAGTAAGGCAACTGTATGTTGGGAGAAGGGAGAGAGAATATGATTTGTTAGTTTATCCTGTGTGTTGGTCTTTTTCTGCCATGATACAAGACTGAAAAGAGTCCAAAGGATAGCACACAACACACACATACATCTGGTACATCCCTAGTAGAACCTGCACCTGCTTCCTTGGTCTGCCCACCCCAATACAGTCAATCTTAACATCAGTGACTTAACATCAGGACTGGATTTCAGCAAAGACAAAAGGTAAGCTACATTGATCATGATCACTATCAAAACTTGTGTCTGGCGGGGCGTGGTGGCACACGCCTTTAATCCTAGCACTTGGGAGGCAGAGGCAGGCGGAGCTTTGTGAGTTCAAGGCCAGCCTGGTCTACAGAGTGAGTTCCAGGACAGCTGGGACTACAGGGAGACCCTGTCTCGAAAAGACCAAAAAAAAAAAAACTTGTGTCTGAACAGTTTTAAATCACAGCTGGCAAGTTTCTAAGATGGACTTACTTATACATGAAGTTGCATGGAGCTGTGGGCAGATGAAGGCTCCCCTGGGTCTGACTGTGATCAGCTCTAAACAGAGGATTGAGGTAGTCAGCCCGATTCTTCCACAGGTGTGACCATAAAGAGTAGGTTCTTTCATGAATTCTGTTTTAAGAAAAAGGCAGAAAATGGCTGATCTTGGTTGTTTTGAATAGCAGATAGTTTATGGTAAAGCTGTAAAGGAATGATGGATTGCTGGCTGTCAAGTGTTCTTGTTCTATAGCAATGAAATTACCATCTGCCAGTGGCTTCCTGGTATAGAAAAAAAATCATGATAGTGGTGCGCCTGTCTCCACCTCCCCAGTGCTGGGATTATAAGCACATCACTATACCCAATGCTTTTGTTTTATTTTTCAAATATGAAGCAGGTCCTCACGCTTGCACTGGAAACACTTCAAAACATCTCCCCAGCCTGTACTCTGCTTTTAAACTAAATGTTCTCCATATATCAGAAATTCTACTTGAAGATCCACAGAGAAAACAAGTGAGCATCAACCAGAAAAAAAAAAATTTATTCTACACTATCTGAAAGTGTTTCTTCATTCACCTGGGTGTGTGTAAGTGTACTCATGTCATGCTATGCCCAGGGATGTCAGAGAGGATGTTAAAATTCCACAAGAAATAGAAATAAAAATAAATAAATAAATGAATGAAAAAAAGTTCCTACTGCTTCCGTAAGATAATCCAGAGCCAAAAATTAGACACAAGTTTCTGACAACCAGTTCTTCTCCAAAGTTGATAATTCTCCAAAGTTGATGAATTATCCCAGAAGAAACTACCCTATCCCTAAAAACATTTTATATAGAAGCACAATGAAGCAGAGCTGGGAGTTGTCTCCAGCTGCCCAGTCCTAGGTTACAAAACACTCATTTTCATTTTTGAATTTGGATGACCTATCTCAGAACAAACTCCCCATCCCTAAAAACATTTTATGTAGAGGCACAATGAAGCAGAGCTGGGAGTTGTCTCCAGCTGCCCAGCCCTAGGTTACAAAACACTCATTTTCATTTTTGAATTTGGATGACCTATCTCAGAACAAACTACCCCAACCCTAAAAACATTTTATGTAGAGGCACAATGAAGCAGAGCTGGGAGTTGTCTCCAGCTGCCCAGCCCTAGGTTACAAAACACTCATTTTCATTTTTGAATTTGGATGACCACAGGCAGTAACAACAACAAAAAATCCACAAGAACTGGAGCTGGATGGTTGCTTGCTGATTTGTGGATGCTGGGAACATTCAGGTCCTCCCAAAGACAGCCAGTGCTCTTAACCCTGAGCCATCACTCTAGCCCCACATTTGTACTTTTTAAAATCATGTTTTTACTATAATTTATATAGTCTTAGCCTTGAATAATAACAGTTTTAATATAAACAAGCTCTGGTTGCCTGGTGTGGTGGCACACATCTGTAATCGCACTACTCAGGAAGTCAGGGTGGGAAGATCATGAGTTCCAGGACAGCCTGCGCTGGTTGGTGACACTGTTTAAAAAAAAAAAAATGTTTTTGAAGCCTAAAGAAAGGATATAGAATGTAGAAGGGGTGACTGTGGTGATATATATATATATACTTTTTTTTTCTAGAATGAATTACTATGTGCAATTATTACATTCCAATAAACTAAAACCTAACAGCTTATGTTTCAAATGTGCTTTTCCAGTTATATTTGCACATATCCTTTTCTTTTAAAAGGAAAAATAAAACCAATTTATTTAATCCCAGAAGTTTCCTTCAAACATTAAATGTCTTCCAAATTGTCAGGCAGAAATAAGAGGAAAAATTTGAGTCTATACATATCTGTCAGTTGATGCCATTTAAACCATTTATGAAATGTCAGGAATGGGAAAAGAACTTTACTTTGTCAGAATAATTATGTAAGTCAATGAAGTAGTCTTCAAAATGAGGAACAGTCATCTCAAATTCTCAACAGCCAAAGTCATTAAAAATTAAACATCCAAACTTACTTGAGTTCTTGCCTCTCCATCTGGCTATTACACAGGAAGTTTCCAAACTGGCAGGAATAGATGTGCTGCTGAATGTGAATCAGAAACCTCTCATTGAATTCAAAGGCACAGGGGAACTGTTCCATTAACTGCCAAACACACTCAATGAACTGGTCAATTACTGGAGAGATTTCTTTTGGGTCACCATCTAAATTGCCATATCTATAAAAACAAAATAAAACATGGTTTAGAGTATAAGGATTCTTTAAATTGGAAGGTTATAAGTCAAAGAGCATGATACGAGTAATCTAAGTTCCTCAAATTTTATGAATTTGGGATGAAGTAGAAAAATAACTTAAAATTCCAATTTGAACATAAATTTTGTAATGAAAGTCTGGATAGAGGATCACTCGACAGTTACAACAGGAAATGTTCATGCCAAAAATAAATGTAATAAATTTTCTATTAAAGAAATTAACTCCAAAAACATCAAAACTTTGAAATCCTCATTTTGCTATAATAGAATGAGAAGTAACTTCAGGTTCTTCACTCTTGCACTGTTTGCAGGGATAATAAAAGCATTTCTACAGCAGAGTTAAAACTTGCCACATCATCTGTTTTCACATGACCATAGATGCCACAAACATTTTTATCTTTTTGTTTTCAAGAACACATTAGTGTTCACATTCATGTTTCTCAATAAAGACTCCCTATGATTTAGACTTCTGTGATTTTGAGAAACAACCCCAACAGGTAGGAGACCCTTAATCTTCACTGCCAGCTTGATTGGATTTAGAATCACCTAAGACACAGCTCTGAGAGTGTCTGTGAATATGTTTCCAGAGAGTGGGGTCCTGGACAGAAAGGATTCAAAAGGAGCCTCAGCACTGATGCCTCTAAGTCCTGACTGTGGGCATGATGTGACCAGCTGCCTCACACTCCTGCCACCACACCTTTACCTACTGTGATGACGGAACAAAAATAAACTTCTTTGTCAGGTATTTTGTTACAGCTCCAAGCAAAGTAATTTATACAGGGTAATCTGGGCGCCACTGAAGACAAGTAGCGAAGCAGCCTCATCTCAACAATGTATGATTAGCTCAAGAAAAAAAAGGGGGGAGGGGACAGTGCCATTCTAAGAGTTTTCACAAGAATGGACTACTATGTTTTTCTCTTGTCAGACAATTATGTCGCTGGTTTCTGACCACTTCAATATCCTTCTGTCATCTGACTTCTTCCTTATAGATCCCACAGCTAGAACATAGTGAATCCCAAAACTGAAAAAAGTAAACTTAAGTCCCTCCTTCCCCCTTCCCCCAACTCGCGTGTGTGTGTGTGTGTTTCCTAATCTATAAAAAGGACTTGCCAGGTGTGGAGGCCAGCACTCAAGAGGCGGAGGCAGGAATAAGTAGTTCAAGCTTAAGCCCAAGAGCTAAAAGCCACAGTGGGCAGGTTCCTAAGATCCTGCCTTAAAAAAATAAAAATTCCTGGTGAAATATTATAAAATCAAAATTCCAAAAAAACACAAGATGGCTAATGTTAAGTGCAAAAATGTCACAAAAATATTTATATTTATGGATAGTTGCATGAATTTGTTTTAGGAAAGCTAAATGAAGATATATATCAATAAAATTAGTGTTAATATGCTACCTAAATTTATATATTAGCCCCAAATTACAACTGTACATTTAGGATTTTGAGATCAGAGAACATCAGAACTTAGGTTTATTATCAGTGGTAAAACAAGGAAGCTGAAGGCTCCATAAACAGTAGCTTCTGTTGAGTGACAGCCTACTGTCTAGGTGCAGCATAGTGCTAGACTGGTCACATACTTTTTGCTTGGACACTATGAAATGGGAAGGACAGCACATACAAACAAGAAAACAGGATGAAGAGAACACATCCCCAAGCTCAGAACATCGACAGATGTCACAGCCAGGATTTGGAGTTCAATCTGGCTGGCTCCAAAGTCTGGGCCACTGTCCTGTTACCTCTGCAGAGAATCTAGGACAAAGAGTTCATCTCTGAGGATCAATGAATGAACAAGTATTTTCTGTCTCTCCTAGAACAATGTAATGTTTGTTAGTTCTGCACACCTAATACTGTTACTAGAGGTTAAGGAACCTTTCAAAACCAAGGCTATTTTTCTTCCAGACACAAAACTGAGAACTTTAGAAGCACTGCTTTTAATCTAAATAGTCCAAAGCAACTGATTTAAAAATATTTCTTACCTATGATTAAATTTATGTCCAAAGGAAATCCAGTCCTTTTCGATTAATACCTACACAAGAAGGAATGTTAAGTATCAAAGAAGTAGATGTAGAACTAGAGCAGAAGTAACCTGCAAATGACTAACACACTTCCAGAATATACCTACGAAATGCAAAGTTGAAAGTCATCCGTAATAAAAACTAAAAGGGATGTGTGCAACAGTAATAACCACCTACTGTTACTCCCTATGTGTCAGGCACTGTTTATGTTCACGTGACTGTGTGACAGCTATTACTACCATTGTCTTAGAGAAGGGGAGTCTAAAGCAAAGACAGGAATATTCTCTAAAGATCCTGCTACTAGGAAGTACTTCATACTATAGGCCTCTCTCTTCCAAGCCTCATCTCTCAACCATCATATAATGCTCCTCCTGCATAATGTAAAATGCCCACTTTTCAACAAGAAAATAAGGAATCCTCATTTCCTACATTAAAGAATTCTAAAAATACAAGGTTTAGGGCTATTAAAAACCTCAGCCCTACTTCAGAATTAGAGCTACCAGGAGTTTACAGTCTGAAATAATGTGAATTTCTAAAATGTTTAATCTTGGAGGGATTGAGATGGTTCAGTAGTTAAGGGCGCTAGCTGCTCTTGCAGAGGAACTGGGTTCAATTCCCAGCACCCACATGGTGGCTAACAACTGTCCATACCTCCAATTCCAGGGGATCCAACACACTTTTGGCCTCTGGGCACTGCACAACATAGGTACACTTACATAAAATAAAATTTTTAAATATTTCTATTTTATGTGTATGAGTGTATTGCCTGTACAGTGCATATACAGTTCCTGGTACCCGTAAGAGGCAGCTCTTAGCCTCCAGCTCTAGTGGAGCTGAAGTCTGAGGGTACCTCATTCATTTGTGCACATACTCAAAGACACATGCACATACACAATTAAAAATAAAACCTTTAAAATGTTTAATCAAATACTGAATTGTTTCATTAATATTGCCAATGTTCTTATGTAGTCATTAACTGCCCCCATGAACCAGTTGAAGTCTCCACTAAACAACTAATGCATTTAGCTATGGCTCAGTAAAGGTTGGTGTGTGGGAAAGAAAACGAACCATGGGAGTATATATCTGGGAACCCCTTCACTCTCCAACCATATACAAGGGAGTCTAGCCCCCCTAAGAGTACAGGAAAGCACCAATGGCAGGAAAGAGTCTCAGATCTCAGGACTGTCACAGGTAACTGGAAGTCCTTGAACACTTTCCAAACAGGAAAGCTCTGGAGAAGCCTGCCTTTTCTTTCTTGTCCCCAGGCTGATAATGACTTGCCATCAAAGACCTAGCAATACAGATGTTCCAGGAGAGCTCCTTTGTCAGATTCTATCCTTAGCATAGATTCAGGATCCAATGAAGCACTCTATCAAATTTCAGTTCAAAAGGCAGGTACCAGGTCACCCAATCACTGGGAAGGCCCTGTAGCCATTCTAAGGAAACTATTAGCTCAGCATAACACCACTGTAGGCAACTGCAGCTGTAGGCAACATGTCACACTTGTGATGCACAGTTCAAAGGTTCTCTCAGGCAGGCTGTCACCACTCTCACCATGAAGCCCTTCAGAGTCCTGTAGTGAGGGTCCAGCAGCAGACTTGCCACTGAGCACACCTGAGCAGTCCTGTCCCAGCCATCAGAACAGTGGACAAGTACACTGGCCCCTTCCTCTGAAACTGCCTAGAAAATACCAAATGGCAGAGTCACATGACTAGGTTCAGTTATAGATAAACAGAACAATAAAACACAAATCTGTTCATTCTTTTATTTAACACTTGGGCCCGACCTTCTTAGAGCAGAGCTTAGTGCTAGTTGCTAAAGCTTTTCCTTCTCATTATATATGAAAGCCACTATTTAAACACCCCAATGTAACATGAGTGCTAAATAAAAGTATAACTCATCTTCATGACATATCCTCAAGCCACCTGCAACCCTCTCCATCTGGTTTCCATGGTAAGCCTGACTGAAATTTTAGCCCTTACTGAATTTTTTAATATTTTATTTATATATTTATGTTATGTGTATGAATGTATTTGCCTGCATGTATGTAAGTGCACCGGTGTCATGCAATGCCCATGGAGGTCAGAAGAGGGAGTCAGATCCCCTGAAAGTGGAGTTAAGGACAGTTGTTAGCTGCTGGGAAACCAATCCTAGGTCCTCTGCAAGAGCAGCCCGTGTTCTTAACCACTGAGCCATATGTCCAGCCCCCAAAATTTTGAGGTTGCTAATTGGCCCCATCATTTCTAAAGAAAGTACAAGAAAATCTTTATCAAATTATGCAGTTACAGATAAAAAGAATAGATCCAAGTATGCATCCAGAGGAAGAAGAGACAGCAAAGACAAAAATTATACCAGAAAAATCTGCTAAAATAAAGAACCATCTACTATTGTGTAAGTGCATACAACTTTGAGCTATCATGGCAGAAAACATGAATTAGAAATTATGTAGATGGGGCTGGGGACATGGTTCAATGGTTAAGAGCACTGACTGCTCTTGTAGAGGAACCAGGTTCAATTCCCAGCATTCACATGGCATCTAACAATCATCCCTAACTCCACTTCCAGGGGATCGGATGCCCTCTTCTGACATCCGCAGGCATTGCACAACAAAGGTGCACTAACACATATGCAGACAATATGCTCAAACACATAAAATAAATATAATAAAATATTTTTAATTATGTATATTATATAATATCACTAACTGAAATTCTATTTTGCTTATTCCTTTTGTGTGTATGTCAGTTCTGTAAGAGAAGAGATTTAACTTGATCTAACTTATTCACCATGTATCAAAGCAAAATTCCAGGGACTAAAGATCTACTAAATAAGTATTTAATAAACAGCATACCATACTGTCAGAAAAGATATGGTTCTCTGTAGGCAGAACTCTAAGGGGACTTTATTTGCAGAAAACAAAACACTCAATGCCATAATAGAATATATTCAGAAACTCTTTGCATTGAAGTTCCAGCAAGATCCTTCCTATGGCAGACTGGAATCCACCTGTCAGCTTTTGCTTAATGTCACAAGTGGAAAGCAGAAATGTTCTGGAATAAAAGATGAGACTCTATCACTGAAGTGACTCACACAAAGTTGCATACTCCCCTACAAAAACTTCTGGAAAATATTTTAACATTTGTTCAGTTTGCTGACATAATTGAACACTATATTTTCACAAAATCACTTTCAGTATATGGAGCCAGTGGGAGGTGGACACATCATGTTTCAAGAGACGTAATTTTTTTATCTACCCACTTATTTTTTACTTATCTCTGTCCATTCACAAACCTTTGCAATGAAGATCCCTGCATCCATTATGGCTTTGATGTGCCTTAGCCAGCCAGAGTTCTCTAGCCCCCACAGGAAATCACTCATGGAGGGAGATTTAAGTTCACACACTGCAAGATAAACCATGTTTTAAAAGTGAAATTAAGGCATTCTCTCATTCTACATATGACCACATTTTAGAATGATTTGTTATAGTCATTCTCTAGATAATCAATGAATGCCCAAGTTTCCTAATTCCTGATTCTATTGAACCACTTTAAATAATGCTTTTTGAGTTTCTTTGATCATGGGAAATGCTGAACCTGTTTATAAGAATCCTAATATTAATGAAAATATTTGTCCTAATATTAATGAAAGTATTTGTCCTATTAATGAACACCAGTGACAGGTACAATAGCAGACCTCCACCACACAACATGTACATTTTTGCCAAAGATTTTAAACATGAGTGGTGAAGGAGCACTTGACTATGAATGTTCTGGAGGGGATCATAATACTAACTCTAGCATTTATCCAGTAAAAATGTTTTTTTCATCACCTTGTCACTTCAGATGAGGACTGTTGTAAAACCACAAAATGAAACTATCCTAAAAGCATTCCTTAAATGGAAATGATAAACTACTGTTGTCAACAACCCCACCCCATGAGATTGAAGTGTAAGTACAGAAAAAAAATGAGGTCTGTATTTCTGATCCCATTTTAGGGCATCAGGCTAGGGATTTTTCCCTTAGACTAAAAGAAAACTAGGATTCCAGTGATACCTATATTTACATAACCAAAGCAGGTGTGAAAACTATCAACAGAAACCTTTTATCTGAACAAGTTTACCTTGTATTTAACAAAAATAAAAAGCCTTAGAGATAGTGTTCTATGTATCCCAAATACAATATTCCAAACTTTCTGAGTATAACGGGTATGAAACCCTGTGAAGAATGTTATAAACCAACTTATAAAATTACATAATGATCAATAGTTTTATTTCGAGCTCAAGTATACTGCAGGGCACTGTGATTCTGTGATTAGTGAACACAGAATAAGGAGCCCTATTTCCTACCCTCACCTTTGTCATTAACTACTGTATAATCTTCCAGGTATCATTTACCTCTTTGAGCTCAACATCTTAAAATAGAGATACACTTCCAACTCTTAAGCTCCCACATTCCATTTTTATTCTTTCAAAGTACTGTGCATATGAAACACATTGAAATTGTTAATGACAACACTTAATTCAGCAGATACCTCCCCCCATGTGTCAGATGAGGTTTCATTCTATTTTCCTCAAATATATGATCCCACATACAAAAAAGCATCACTAAACTCTAAATCACAAGAAGAACAAAGATAAAAGGAGCAATCCAGATTCCCAGCAACAACTCTACTTAAGAAAACCATATGGGAAACTGGAGAAATGGCTGTTAATAAAGTACATGCACCACAATCATAGGACCTGAGTTCAGATCCCCAATACCCTTGTTAAAAGCTGGGTATGGTGATGCATGTCAGTAACCCCAGTGCTACAAGAGGTAGCAGGAAGTGTACAAAATTTCTGGAACTCACTGGCCAGCCAGTCTAGTAGTTGGTGAGTTCTGGGCTCAGTGTGAGACTCTGTTTCAAAAAATAAGATGGGAGGAAATAAAATCTGTCAACCTCTGAGCTCCATACACATGTACACACACCCAAATGCATCATGCATATACACTGCTTTCACACGTATGCATATAACAAATGAGCTTCTAAGCCATGAAAAGACATGGAGAAATGCAAATGTGTATACTATGTGGAAGGATCCAATGTGAAAAGGCTCCCAACTTGGGAAAAATCAAAGCTGTGGAGAGAGCAAAAAGGTCAGTGCTTTCTAGTGGTTAGATCAGAGAGAGGTTGACTTGGCAGGACATAAGCACTTTGAGGACAGTGAAGCTACTCTTTATATGATGAAAACATGTTATTAAACATTTATATAAACACACAGAATATAGAACAAGAGTGAATCCCAATGGAAACTTTGGACTTTAAGTGGTAATGAAGGTCCATGGATTATAACAAACATGCCATTCTGAAAGGGGATGTTCATAACACGGAGGCTATGCATGTAGGGATGCTATGCATGTCTGAGGGCTGTGAATGTGGGGAGCTATCCGCATGTGGAGAGGCTAGGTGTATGGGGAAGCTATGCATATGTGGAAGGAGCACATGGACATCTCTTTACATACTCCTTACTTCTGCTGTGAAGTGCTCCCAAGGAATCACCTTTGAAAATGATGTATGTGCAAGAAGAGATGGCTCAGCAGTTAAGAGCACTGGCTGCTAGCAACCATCCATAACTCCAGTTCCAAAGAATCTGATGATGTCCTCTTCTAATTTCTATGGGCACTGCATGACACAGGTGCATTTACATGCAGGCAGTAAACTCACATAATCCTAGCACTCGGGAGGCAGAGGCAGGCAGATCTTTGTGAGTTCAAGGCCAGCCTGGTCTACAGAGTGAGTTCCAGGACAGCTGGGGCTACAGGGAGACCCTGTCTCGAAAAAGAAAAAAAAAAAATTATGTACAGATACCTCTATTGGCTATAATTGCTAGTTCCAATGCTACTAGCCTCTGTGGCCTCACAGGGATACAATTCAAAAGAAAATGTTATAATAAAGCCCCATCTTCCCTTCCAACCTTCTTCTTCCCCTCACAATTCGATAATAGTCGCAAATACATTTTTTATCCTTTCTCTACAGGAAAGCTGCCCGGGCTTGAACATGTTAGCTAGCTTGTCAACTTTCTCAGGGAAAAAAGAAATGATAACAGTAGCCCCTGTGTAAAAGGGTTCTTTATGTATGTTAGCCCTCATTGCTATTATTGTTTTCTTTTTTTTTTTTTTTTTTTTTTTTTTTTTTTTTTTTTTTTTTT